>OX596235.1:18693223-19293223 GCA_951394345.1 Salicornia ramosissima
CATCATGCAATACACAATCAGCACCTGATGCTCATTTGTTTTTTTCCAACATTGAATATAACCTCCTTAGCAATAGAGTTATATTGTTCCAGGCTCCTTAATGATAATGGTGAAATAATACAACAATCAAGCAATACACAATCATCACCTGATGCTCATTTGTTTCTTCCCAATATTGAATATAACCTCTTTGGAGTTGATCAATTAGAGTTGTATTATTCCAGGCTCCTTAATGATGATGATATTCTACATATAGACTGTTTATAGTTCACTTAACTAATAATATAGGAGTATTATCAACGTAGAAAATAATTCAACTGTTGTACTTGTAATCGTCGACATTTTCATGTCACAACATAGTTGATTGGTGGACTCAAAACCACCCACGGTTTGTCACCTTAATCAGAGATTTTTCGCGTCACCATCTCATTGTGTTCTTGTGTTTTTCGTCTGTTCACTTTAGTCCAGCCACCTTAAATTGATCCAAAATAATTAAATTCCCTAAAATTTTAATTATTGCAACGTCCCAACCATTATTTGTCTTAGGAAGAAAATTGGCATAAAAATAAATTTATTTTAATTTTTGAACTTTTTCAAAATGAAAATATTACTAAATATATCATTCGTAAAAATAAAATAAAAACACCAAAATTCATATTTTATAAAATTCTGTATAAATAGACACCTACATTGATACAATTTGTCACATAAAAACACCAAAATTCATAAGGTTATCTTAATAGGCTAATGATTAAATAATACTCCTTATGAATTTGGTATTTTTATTATTATATAATATTTATTATTTCAAATACTCTTACTATATTATTTATATTGAAAAAAATAACCCTAATAAAAAATATATAAAATCAGTTTATAAACACCCATATTAAGATAATAATAATAATAATATTATTAATAATAACAATAATAATAATAATAATATGATTATATATTAATGACTATTTAAGGACTTATACACTTTTAGTAATGTCTTGTCAAATCAACATAATCTTTATCCCTTAATTAATCAATCATAAATACATTTATATCAAAATCTCTACTTGTACAAGCTCATTCTATCAATGTGGGATTCTTTGATGTTGGCTATGTTCAATATCATCAATTATGTTGCTGCTTCAATTGGTTGTCGTGTGTTTCAATAGGAAGTTGACACGTGTACCAGTAAGGTGTTGTCATGTGTACTTATAAGATGGCACCACGTGTCCTTTGGTGGTGGACCCTGATGGGTTTCTTGTGATTGGGCTGATGTTGATCCCTAGTCTTTTGTTCTTGATTGGGCCTTAAGTACTTCCTTGCTGAGCCATATTGTGGCCCGTAACAATATTTATCTGATACAATTAGAGCTTTAACCAATTCTTAACCAGGGTAAATCTCGGATAGTTCAAAAAACAAGCAATTAACGATAACTTTAATAGATAAACCTTCTTATTTACATCCGGATGTATGATACATCAAAAGGTGATTTTAAAATGAGCAATAAAATACCTTGGATGTACGTAGCTCTACGTACATCCGGATTTATGATATACCCATTCTTAATGCTATATTTAGGAATGTTTTTGTATCGAAGGCCATGAGTGGGAAAGTTTGAATTTGTTGTCTACCATTGGGAATTACCTAAACCTAAGGGCCACTAGTGGGAATTTTTCTTTTTTAATTAGTTACATGCTTATAGCTTAAATATAACAATTATCATTATTTACTAAAATTAATTTCGTTGCACCGATTTTGTTAATATCATGTTTATAATCTAATTACAATAAAATTAAAATTACATAAGTGTAATATAAAAATATAATTTTTTTAAAAAGTTTTACATTTTCAAGTGTAACTTTTTATTGAGACGTCAAATGTAACCCTCCCATAGAGTAAAACAAAAAAAAATGCTAACAATGATAATATTTATACATATGGGCACTTTTTATTCAATTTTTGCCAAAATTGCTTAAGTTTATTCATTTTTGAATTTGAAGGAATAAGTAAAAATAAAATTATTGAAAACTGTTCCATTTTGAAATTGTTTCAGAAGACCGGATCACTTCAAATCATAGCCTCCATGGAAACGATGAATTAAACCAAGATTGATTCCATCTAACTAATCTGCATATAGGCTATTTATTTCCACGTCAACATCTCCTTGTGTTCTTGTGTTTTTTGTCTGTTTTCTTTAGTTCAGTCACCTTAAATTGATCCAAAATACTTACAATATCGTATAATCCTAATTACTATAACTTCCAAACCAATCTTTGTCTTAGGACGAAAATTGGCATATATTTCAAATTTTGAACTTTTTTAAAATGAAAATATTACTAAATATATCATTCGTAAAAATAAAATAAAAAACAATAAATTTCAGATTTTTTAAAATTTTGTATAAATAGACACCTATATTGATACAATTTGTCACATAAAAATAAATACCAAAATTCATAAGGTTATCTTAATAGGCTAATGATAAAATATACTCCGTATTAATTTAATATTTTTCATTATTATATAATATTTATTATTTTAAATTCTCTTACTATATTATTTGTATTGTACATGTATTAATACCATAATAAAAAACGTATAAACTCAGTTTATTGCATATTAAGATAATAACAATCATAATGAATTTTCTTATAATGACTTACATAGTTACATACTCCGTATATATTTTTAGTGTATGTACATATGGCGTGCAAAAATGCTAGTATTATTAAATTTAATCGAAAGATGATAATGTAAATCAAAATTAAATATATTAATGGTAAGATTGCACTAAATATTGCTATTCATCAAACTCACTTTGACCGTTAATAATTACTCCATCCTTTTTTTAGATGTAACACTTTGACGTTGACACTATTCATCCAACTCACTTTGATCGTTAATTGTTACTTGTCCATATAAATTTTAGACAATTTGGAAATACATAAATTTTATTATTTTTACACCTCGTATTACAATTTTCAAATATATATAAATATATGGGATCTTGTTGGATTCACCTCGTAATACAATTTTCAAATATATAAATTTTATTATATTATTTTTATACTTATATATTTAGAGATATTATGAATCTAAGTTGTGTCTCGACATATGTAAAAATTGAAGAGTTACATCTAAAAGAATGGAGGGAGTATAATTTATTACGTAATGTATGTTTTAGTACTTATTTTTTTTAAAAAAAAAATAGTTAAATATTTAGAATATACTAATTTATTACTTGCAACAACATTGTTACAAAATTAAGATATAAAATGGGAAGGAAAATAAGTATAGGCTTGTAGTTGAGGTATCTTTTAATCTTTATTATACTCTGAAAAATAAGCCAAAATGGAACTATAGTGTCCCATCTAAAAAAGTCTACCTTTTTTTTTCACAAGGAAGACATTTACATCGAATATAAATACATAATTCAAGAAGATCTAAAATATGGAAACAAAATTCACATCCAATACAACTATATAAAAGCATACTCGAGCGCAGCTCCTGGGGGATGGATTCAATAATGAAACACCTCGATAATTTCGATGTATGTGCATCTTTACGGGCGGAGATTTTCACAACATGTGCTATAATAATTTTCTTGAACGGAATAATTGTATTATATATTATACCTTCTTGGACCATCATCATCTTCCAAAAAAAGGACAAAACACTCTCATGAAGAGAGACTCGCTTATTGACCAAAAAACAACTAAAAAATTTCATAAACAACAAATTAAAATGGAGATTTGGGGGTTATCATGGAAATTTTCATCCATAACATCCTTAATATATTTTTTTGTAGGTTTTTTTTTGGAGTTAGGGTTTGGGGAGGAGAGTTTCAACAACATGAAAAGGTATATCTTACCCTTCAATGTTTTCTAAAAATTCAAGCAACATCACTCCTAACGATTAAGGAAAATTATTACAATTTTGAACTTTTTTAAAATGAAAATATAACTAAATATATAATTCGTAAAAATAAATAAAAACACCAAAATTCATATTTTTAAATTTTTGTATAAATAGACACCCATATTGATATAATTTGTCACATAAATCACCAAAATTCATCAGGTTATCTTAATAAGCTATACATGATAAGTTGTTATGGATAGAAAAAGAGTAAAAAGAATATACAAGAGAAAAGATTTCAACAAAAAAAAAGTGCTATATGCATAGTACTTCTAAAAATACATCCACAAACTATACACTAAGCTAGATTGTCTAGCTCCTCAAAAATCATCCTCTTTAAATAGACATAGTACTGCATTATGCTGTTAATAGTATATCCATGTCACATGTTTTAGAATCTAGAATGATCAATAATTTCTAGCATTCTTTTTTGAGTCATGAATAAATGATTAATTAGTACAATGAGAAACTAAATCCCCCTATAATAGGCCATATCTTAGACATGGGCAAGGAATACAAAAAACTAAAACCTACAACCTTTTAAATCATATCACTCTATCAACATATCTTTAAAACTCAAAAACATTTTCTAAATCATCCAATTAATTTTCCCTCATCTTTTTCGTGCTCCTCTTTTTTACTTTATACTTTCTATGGACATTGCTCGCTCAAATAAATGGGCAGTTCGCTGAAAAACTGCAAAAAAGGCAGAAAATATAATCGATTACCATAACTCATTAGAGTACGGAGATATTTGTTGATCTTGTACTAATAGATACACAACTTTTTACTCAATAGTTAAATGGAAAAAAAATCATGTCATATTAATGTGCATCTGTTGGGCCAAGTGGTTTATAATGAAGCTAAATGACAGATTATCTCAGAGTGGTGCATTATAAACAAAAAAAAAAAAATACTCCCAACCAAGCCCATCTATAATTCACACATAACCCACCAAAGGTGCAACATAACAAATAAATAAATAACTAAAGAAGATGATAATAATAACAAAGTTAGGCAAAGAAGTCACAACTCTTCTTTAATTGAAATTTGGGAAGAACAAACAGACCCAAGCTAATTAAGTAAACAATTGAAAGAATTTAAGATTGCAAATCTATTAGTTTTAAATCTATTAGCTAAGACAATCCAAAAGACAACTAGCTTTGTGGGGAATATCTTATTAGAGGCAAAACACCACAAAAGTGAAGTAAAATATCTTATATTATTAATAAACAACGTACGACACCAGGTTGCAACATATTAGAAGCTTTAGAGCCAATGTAAACTTCAAAAATGCTTCAAAAAATAAATCTACAGCTTATAGCTTCAACAACCTATGACACCAGATAGTCAGAGGTTTGGAAGAGAATTTTGGGGTGAAAAGACTCTTTTTCAAAAAACTTATGTGAGAAATATTTTGAGGAGCTTATAACTTTTTAGTTTTTTTTACTGTGAAAAATCTACAGGTCACCGCTATTTACCAAACAATTTTACACAAACAGCTAATATAATCAGTTAATCAAATAAATCAACTATCACAAACAACTAGTCAAAGCACCTAATTCAATCAACTAACCTCTAACAACTAACTCTCAAATATGACCATAATATATTACTCCATCAATGCTCATTTGTTGTTTCAATATGGAATCTTGATGACATTTTTTACTCTTATGTTTTGTTCTCTTAGTCGTATTAGAATATATAGATTGGATTGGATAAGTTTTCAGATCCAAAAATGTTAGACGAAGAGAACACACTCTTTAGCATACATGTAAATGAAAAAAGGAAAAATTAAAATTAATTAAAAATTATTAACACTCTAAATTTATTTTAACATTATTATGCTGTGGATATGAAATATGCTTAATCCTCTAGATTATTAACACTCTAAATTTATTTATTTTTTAAAAGAAAACATATGAAATATATATGCTTAATCCTCTTCCCCCACTTTATTTGCAAAAATATTATTCTTATCCCGGCCGAGCAAGGCGGAACCATCTCAGACAACCTCTCAATCCTCCTCCCCCACTTTATTTGTAAAAAGTTTAAGGATTAATATCCTCAATTATTTATTTGTAAAAATTAAAAAAATACATGTTGAGACGAATCTAACGAGACTGCACTTGACTATGTTTTTCTTAACATATAAATCACAAAGACACAAAGTTAATTTACATGATGATTACAAGGTTGCAAAGTTAATTTGCGTGGGGTTTACAAGTTACAAGTAACCCCTACAAAATAACTTTGTATCCCTCACAAATTAAATTTGTAACACCCAACAATAACTTTGTAACCTCTCACAATAACTTTATTTATAACCCCTTACAATAATCCTGAGATGATATTATAGTACTATGTAAAGTTTGGTAAATGATACTCGTATTAAAGCCTAATTTGACCAAATCTAAAAATAATTAAACTTCAAAATTCACAAAAGTAAAAAATCATATCTAGCTATATCATGGAGATTTCAGATAATAGGCTTTAGGCACATATTTATAAGGCATATTGTACATTTATTTCCTTATCCAGGAACAATATTTGCTTGTATATAATAAGACTAGCCTAGCTTGTGTACACGCACATTTAGCGTGCAATGATATTTTAAATTTATCTTTTATTTTATCTAAACAAAAAGGAGAATGTTGTTTGTTTGAAAAATTGAATTAAACATTTTTCAAATTCAAACTCTATCACATGCATAATTATAATGAACTTTTCGCTTTTCATAACGCCATCCCACACCAATAAACAAAAGAAAATATTTACTTAGTATATTATATCGACTATCAAATTTCTACTATAACCAAAATGTAAAATTTTTATGTGATAAAATATACCAAACAATATGGGTATCTATTTATAGAGAGTTCAAAAATATGAATTTTGATTTTTTAATTTTATTTTTATGAATTTCAAAATTTGTAATATTTTTTTTTAAAAAGGTCAAAATTTATAATAACCATCTTTTTTAAAAGATTTTTTCCCTTTTCCCCTCCCATTAAACATTTAAAATTTTAAACCCATTCCTCCCTAAATATTTCCCCCCCTTAATTACCTAATATCCCACCTTTTTTCATCTCTTTCACCTTAAAAATAATACTACCTCACCCAACCCTTAAACAATCAATCACAACCATTTCACCTCATTTTCTCTTCATTCATTCCTAAAAACTTAATTTCATTATTCTCCCTCTTTGAATTTCTTGAATAATAAATCTCATCAAAAAATTTAGTAGTTATGGAGGTAGCTACAATTGAACGAGAGGGTTGCCAGAGAAGAAGAAGAAATAATCATGGTCATCATCATCAAATACTACAACGACAACAACGGCAATTACTCATCTCTCTGCCAGTTAAACCTCTTTTAACCCGTAACGACGACGTTCACGGCAGCAGCGGCGGTAAAAGTAGTAATAACAACAAACCCCAGCAATTAGTGAAGCAGGCTCCGATTGTTGTTGTTGAATATTATGCCGGATCTGCTTTTGTTATGACGTCTCCCGCGCCAAACCAACTTCCTTTTCCGACCATCTTATGTAGTACTACAACCTAATTAATTAATAAGCTACCACAAATTATTATTCTTTAGCTCTTTTTTTGTTTCTTCTAACACAATAAATATTGAGAAAGTCAAACTCTAACACAATTTATAAGGCCTCTTGTTTCTTCTAGATTTCTTTCCTTTTTTTGCTAAGTAGATTTATTTCCTTATCTGGTTGTTCCTTAGTCCTTACAATATTCCTATATAATATAATTAACTTTATCATGTTTTGCATGATAAAACATTTCTTTCTTGAAGTCCACTTGATTTTTTTTTCCTTTTCTTTCTCCATGCATGTGTCTATCGCTAACTTCTTTACTACTATACTCCAAATTCCTTTAAATTTGTTGCATCTTTGTCATTGACTTCTTTAATTTTTTTTATTAGATTTATGTTTGGTTCAACAATTTTTTACAGATATGATGAATTTATAATTTTCGATTTGGACTTATTTTTCTAATATCATAAATTTAATATGAACTTTTCTTGTACTGTTTAGTAAAATCAAGATAGTTTTGCTTTTCTTGTTTATTAAAGAAATTAATGATATTGTTGTTTTCTGGTCTTTAATTTCTTGTGAACCCAAATAATTAATCACTTAATTAATTTAACTAATTTAGTTTTATTTTACTATAAGGACATTGAAATTGAAATATATGCTACTAAAAAGTTTGCTGCAAAAAAAAAAAAGTTGTTGCAACTAAATGTATATAGAGAGATAGTATGCAGGATTTACTTGCGATGATATTTAATTATATCTTTTAATTTTTCAAAACAAACAAAATAAATAAAAGTTGTTTGTTCAAAAAATTGAAAAAAATTCTCAAATTTACACAATCATAAACAAACTTTTACCCTAACCGCACAAAAATAAATGTTTATTTATTATATTCTATCGACTTAATTACTCTAAAATATCTACCAGCTAATCGTTATTTACCAAACACTTTTACACAAATAGCTAATATAAATCAGTTAATCAAATCAGCTATCACAAACAGCTAGTCAAAACAGTTAATTCAATCAGCTAACCACTAACTCCCAAACAGAGCCTATATAAGGGAGATGATCTGAGGGGAGAGCGATAGTAACAAATGAATTGAACTCATATTGTAATCATAAGTCATATTCTAATCATAATTTCTTGAATAATAATTAAAAAAAATAAGAAAATCTCATTAGACTATAAGTTGACTATAGCAACAAAATTCCTTAAAAGCTTACGACATAACCGCCTAAAGTTATAGTAGTATATCTCAATTATATAAGCCAAGGGGAGCAATGGTGTCCCCCTCGAAATGTCTAATGTATCCCTCAAAACTTTCAAAAATCTTAATTTTTATCACCCCTATTTATTACATAAAGTTATTACAGTTTTTGAACTTTTTTAAATGAAAATAGTACAAAATATAAAATTCAAAAAAATAAAACAAAAATTTCAAAATTAATATTTTTAAATTCTCTATAAATAGACATCCATATTGATATATTTTATAAAAAAAATTACATTTTAATCATCATAGAAATTTGGTAGCCAATAGAATATGGTAGATAAAACTTTTCTTTCGTTCATTGTTGTGGGATGACCGAATGAAAAGAAAAAATTTTTTTAAAAAAAAAAAATTAAAAAAGTTTATTTAGACAGATTAATAGATGTATTTAACATACTATCGCACGCAAAGCGTGCATAGAAGGCTAATAATAATAAAGAAGAGGCCAGGGGAGAGAGAAACTAACAAATTAACTCATATTCATTCTAATCATAATTTCTCTGATCTCGGATATTAAGCCATCATCACCTTCGAGTTTTTTTTTGAAAGATTTTTTCCCTTTTCCCCTTCCATTAAACATTTAAAATTTTAAATCCATTCCTCCCTAAATATTTTCCCTCCCTAAATTACCTAATATCCCCCTTTTTTTTCATCTCTTTCACGTTATAAATACTACCTCACCCAACCCTTAAACAATCAATCACAACCCTTTCACCTCATTTTCTCTCATTCATTCATTCATTCATTCCTAATAACTTAATTTTATTATTCTCCCTCTTTGAATTTCTTGAATAATAAATCTCATCTTGCAACCCGTAACGACGACGTTCACGGCGGCGGCGGTAAAAGTAGTAATAACAACAAGCCCCAACAATTAGTGAAGCAGGCTCCGATTGTTGGTCCCGAATATTATGCCGGATCTGCTTTTGTTATGACGTCTCCCGCGCCAAACCAACTTCCTTTTCCGACCTTCTTATGTAGTAGTACAACCTAATTAATTAATAAGCTACCACAAATTATTATTGTTTAGCTTTTTTTTTGTTATTATTATTATTATTATTATTATTATTATTATTATTATTATTATTATTATTATTATTCTGGTTGTATAGTAATTAATATAGCTATAATAATAATATTCAAGATAGTTTTGTTTTCTTGTTTTAGCAAACAAATTAATAATGATTATTATTGTTGTTTTCCGATCCGGCCTTGCTTAGCTTGTATGTGAACCCAAATTAATAATAATATTGCTTAGTTTTTGTTTTACATATATATTGCTGCACCGACTTAATGTTATAGTATATAATAAAATATAGAGAAGAGGCCGGGGAGAGAAATAGTATCAAATGAACTCATATTATAATTCTAATTCTAAATCTAAATCTAATTCTAATTCTAATTCTAATCATAATTTAATTCTTTGGGTTCGATATTAATAAGTCTATCACTTACGGGGTTCACAAAACTCAAAAGGCTAATTAAGATGGATAACAATGGTGTGGATTAAGTCATTAAGATGGATAATGGATAACAACTATCTTGATTATACTACCTCCGTGTTTTTTTTTTATTTACTCAGTTTGACTTTACCACTATTCACAAGTATATTTTGACTATTGTTCATGATTTATACATAAGAAAAAACATAGTCATGTAGGTTCCCGTTTGATTCGTTTCGACATGTAACTTTTTAATATCTAGTTTTTATAATTTTTACAAACACACAATTAAAGATATTAATCTTCAAAGTTTTGTTTCATCAAGTGTGAAAAGTGAAGTGAGTAATTTAAAAAAAAATGGAGGGAGTATATATATATATATATATATATATAATATATATATAGCGCTGTCAGATTGGGTCAGAACTGATTTATTTATTAAATAGATTTATTTCCTTATCTGGTTGTACCTTAGTCCTTACAATATTCCTATATAATATAACTAACTTTATCACGTTTTGCATGATAAAATCTTTCTTTCTTGAAGTCCACTTGATTTTGCATGTGTCTATCGCTGACTTCTTTACTGCTCCAAATTTCTTTAAATTTGTTGCATCTTTGTCTTTGACTTCTTTAATTTTTTTATTAGATTTATGTTTAATTCAACAAATTTTTATAGATATGATGAATTTATATTTTTCGATTTGGACTTATTTTCCATTTTTCCTAATATCATAAATTTAATATGATTTTATATATATATACACACTCCCTCAGTTTTTTTTTTTTAAAATTACTCACTTTTTGTAAAAATTATAAAAACTAGATATTAAAAAAGTACATGTTGAAACGAATCCAACGAGACCCCACATGAATATGTTTTTTCTTATGTATAAGTCATAAACGATAGTCAAAATATACTTGTGAATAGTGCTAAAGTTAAGCTGAGTAAATAAAAAAAAAAACGGAGGTAGTATATTCAAGATAGTTTTGCTTTTCTTGTTTGGTAAAGGTGATTGTTGTTTTCTGGCCTTGCTTGTGAACCCAAATAATTAATCAGTTTAATTTAACTAATTTAGTTTTTATTTTACTATAAGGACATTGAAATTGAAATATATGCTACTAAAAATTTTGCTGCAAAAAAAAATGTTGTTGCAACTAAAAAATAGAAATAGATAGTATGCACGATTTATTTGCGATGATATTTTAAGTATATCTTTTAATTTTTCTAAACAAACAAAATAAATAAAAGTTGTTTGTTCGAAAAATTAAAAAAATTCTCAAATTTACACAATCATAAACAAATTTTTCCCCTAACAACACAAAAATAAATGTTTATTTATTATATTCTATCGGATATATATTCAAATTTCTACGATAATCAAAAGGAAAATTTTATATGACAAAGTATATCAATATGGGTGTTTATTCATATAGAATAATTTAAGAGTATAAATTTTGTTATTTTTATTTAAATTTTACGAATTTTATGTTTTATAATAGTTTCATTTTAAAAAGTTAAAAAAATATAATAAAATTCCTTAAAAGGTTATGACATAGCTGCACCGCCTTAGGCCCTTAACTTAATTATTGGGAGTTAGAGGTTTGGGGGAAAAAGAGAGGTTTGACCAACTCAAAAAGATATTTTTGGGTGTTTGGTGGTTAGAGGTTTGCAAGAGAGTTTTAGGGTGAAAAAGCGCATATAAGGAGCTTTAATTTTTGGAAGAGCTTATAGCTTTTTAGTTCTTTTTACTCTAAAACATCTAACAGCTAATAGCTATTTACCAAACACTTTTATACAAATAGCTAATATAAATCAGTTAGTCAAAACAGCTATCACAAATAGCTAGTCAAAACAGTTAATTCAATCAGCTAACCGCTAACTCCCAAACAGGGCCATATAAGAGAGATGATCTGAGGGGAGAGAGATAGTAACAAATGAATTGAACTCATATTGTAATCATAAGTCATATTCTAATCATAATTTCTTGAATAACAATTAAAAAAAATAAATAAAAATCTCATTAGACTATAAATTGACTATAGCAACAAAATTTCTTAAAAGTTTACGACATAACCGCCTTAAGTTTACAATAAGTTGAACTTTTTTTTAATGTATCTGATATAAGTTGAAGAGAAAACACCCTAAATGTGTTATATATGTGTAGTATACACTAATTCACTAAAACATAATAATAAAAAGGAAAAGAACTTTGTCCAAAAAAAAGAAGGAAAGGAAAAGTAAATGGTTCTCAAGGAACTCGAACCAGGGTTCAAAGACTTTATGACATGTATGATAAGCATCACCACTGAACCAGCGCTTCTTCCACCATATCTTTTGTTACATTTGCTATATATTCTGTATACAATTCTTAAGGAAATTTAGGCGCCTTCATCTTGGGCCCTGGGCGGGCGCCCCTCTCGCCTTGCCTTAGGGCCGGCCCAGCAAATGAATAATATTCTCTCTTAATTTGTTTTTAAAATCACCATGTTTTAATCACCGGGTACCCACTAGGTACTGGGTCCCCAAATTTACTACCCAGACTTGGAATCATCTTCAATCGAGTTCTCTTCTTTGGACCCAGAACCAGACCCAGTTACATCGGTTCCGTGTTTGGACCCACCGGTTTCAGATCAGGACCAATTTCAATACCGGTACTCATTTTTTGCTCACCCCTAACTATAAGCCTATAACAATATATATGTTAAAATTGAAATATATACAACTAAAAAGTTTAATGAACTGGTGAAAAAAAAAAAAAAGATTTGTTACAACGAACTAAAAATAAATAGAGAGAGATCGTAAGTCATATACTAGTAATTAGACTATAATTAAGTACAGTAGACCAATCTATTGACTATAGCAGATTCTATAATAATCAAGCCCAGGGATTATTATTATTATTATTATTATTATTATTATTATTATTATTATTATTATTATTATTATTATTATTATTATAGTAATTCGTCAATTAATTAGAGTTTGTTACGACATATATTGCTGCACCGACTTATAGTAATATAAATAGAGAAGAGGGGATCAAATGAACTCATATTCTAATTCTAATTCTAATCATAATTTCTTTGGGAACGATAGATATTAATAACTCTATCACTTAATTACGGGGTTCACAAAACACTCAAATTAAATAAAAAGCTAATTAATTAAGATGGATAACAATGGTGTTGTTCAACAATGGATGATGCAGCCATACAACAACAACAACAACAACTATTACTATGATGATCATCATCATCTTCAAGTGAACAACAACAACAACAACAACAATAATGGAGGCATGATGGTGCGTGAGTTTTCATCTTTCTTGATGATGATGATATGATATGATATAATATGATATGATATTATCTTTCTTGATGGCCTCTTTGGGTTTTCTTTATTTATTATTATTATTATATAATATGATATTATCTTCACTGAGTTCGTTGTTTCTTTCTTGAATTATAGTTCATTGTTTCTTTCTTGATCAATGCATACATGCATATATGTGCATATTTATATTGAGACCGACATCAAATTAAATGGTTAGGGTTAGGGATTTAGGGTTTTCTTGATTTTCTTCAATGAATTATATGAAGTACTCCAGTATATATTGTTTTTATTATATTCTTTGACCTTTTTTATTGTTTCCCTGTAATTAATTATATGGGTTTTCTTAATTTTCTTGACATTATATGAAGAACAAATTAAATGGGGTTAGGGTTATAAAACTACGATCGAGACCGACATATTATATGACATTCTTGATTTTCTTGAATAATTATACGAAGTATATATTTTTGGACTTGTATATATATTCGTTGTTTCTTTCTTCCTTTCTTGAATTACGGAGTATTTATTTTGTGTTTAGTTTTTCGATCTTTTACAAAAGATATTATAGATTTAAGCAAAATTAAAAATAAAAAAAAAGGTGATGGACATACATGAATTTAACAACAAAATGGGTAATAGTAATACGGAGTAGTAACTAATTAGCAAGGACTTAAGTCCTGCCGCTTCGCTACCTTTCATTCTTTCACCCGTACATAATAGGGTTAGGGTAATTAGCATATAGGGTTAGGGTAATTATTTAAAACTAATTTTATTGTCCTTATAATAGGATTATTAGGGTTAGAGTGTTTTTGACTTTTCAAAGGGAAATTCTATGATCAAGTGTGCTACAACAATGGAGTCGCTACTACTTTTTTCCCTTTTGCCTTATATAATAAATCTTAATTACTTGTGATTGTGATCAATCAGGGGGCTTCAAATGAGATGGATTGTCAAGTGTCCTTCAATAATGTTATGAACAACATTAGCTATGATCACTTTTCATTGTGCTACAACAATGGTGTTGTTCAACCATGGATGATGCAGCCATACAACAACTATTGTTATGATGATTATCATCTTCAAGTGAACAACAACAACAACAACAACAATTACAACAACAACAATGGAGGCATGATAGTGAGTTTTCATCTTTCTTGATGATGATGATATGATATGATATTATCTTTCTTGATGGCCTCTTTGGGTTTTCTTGATTTTTTATATTCTTTGTTTCGCGGCCTGTAATTATATGGGTAATATATTCACTGAATTTTCATGTTTTTTGATGATATGATGATGTTCTTGACAATGGAGGCCTCTTTTTGGGTTTTCTTTGAATGATTATTATATACATTCTTGGACTTTTTCGTTGTTTCCCTGTGCATAATTATATATATGGGGTTTCTTTATTTTCTTGAATTATATTTATATATTTTTTGGACTTGTATATATATAGTTCATTACGTTTTTCTACACAATATCTCCCGGGTGTTTTGTCAATTTTGACATCATACCTAATATTTGAGAAATTCTACATTTTCCCCCTAAGCTTATAAATTTCGTATATAATATCTATACTTAATATCAATCTATCAATCGTTAGTTTATTTCACCAAACAATTTGGTTAAATGTTTTGTTATGTAAAGTAAATTTTATCATACCCAACCAATCATCGTAACTTAAATGACCCAATATTTAGCCAAATTGACGAAATTATTTAAGGGTAGTTTAGCAAATTAAAAAGGGTATTGTGGGACCCCCGCCCACGCAATCTCCCTGTTTTGCCCGTGTTAGCTTGATATGTTGTCACTAATAAGAGCATAATTATTTTGTTAAATGGTGTGGCAAGCTTATGTGATGCATATACTTTGGAGAGTATCACGGCATCGATCTACGAAATAATTGGAACGTTTTTAAAAATATTTTTATCTATTTTAGAATCTTTATATGTATAGTATTTGGATTTTTTTTTTTTTTGCATCTAAAAACATGTAATCTTGTAGTATTGAGTAACTATTTATTGTACTTTATTTTGTTTATTTAAAAATTTGATGAATACGATGTATTTATATAATTTTTTGGTTGATGTTTTAGATTCAAAGTTCTTGTATTTTTTTTGGGGGAGGGGAGGGGATTAAATATTATTGGTAAGCTCAAGCAACATTACAAATCAGTGTGCTTAACACACACAAAACCAACAATACTCTAGCAAAGTTTTAAGCCCCAATTTAATACTTTTATAGTTCTTGCATTATTAATCTTGTCCGTTGGCCATAATAAAAAAAAAGTCAATTATTTTAGTTTTACTAGTTAATAAATGTAGTTAAACATTTGATTAATTTGATTAATTATTTGTAACCTTGTATTTGATTTTTCCTTTGTATTTTGTTCTTTGTAGCTAAGTGATGTAGATTTTGCCAAGAGGGATGAAAAAAGAAATGATGGCATACTGGGAAAGGGCAAGGGCAAGGCTATTAACTTTGAAATCTTGAATATTCAAATTGGCTCTTGGGAGGTAATCATGTTTTATTTTCAAAACTCAATCCTTTTTTTTCCTAATCATTTTTATTTGGCATAGATTTTTTTTGGTTTAATTTAAATGCATAATATTCAATATAGTAATTTTTTTTTTATTGTAGAGAGAAGCTAGACATAAAGGTGATCTGATTGGCCGGTGTTATTTCAAGAAACAAAAATTAGCTTGGGAGATTTTGAATGGCAATTGTAGAAATAAAATTGAATTCAAGCTATCAAACATTTCAGCAATCAAAGTAGACTATACTCAACCAAAAAAAGGAACACTTCATATCAAGGTCAGTTTTCTAATCATCACACCCACATTAATCAAAAAATCAAAAAAAAAATGTATATATCATGTTTATATTAAACTAGGGTACAACGCTTTTTCAAAAGAAAAAAAGTTAATGTACAACAGACAATAAGTTTCAATGGGCTAAAACTAAAAAAAGAACTCCTTGATAAAATCACACAAATGAAAAAATGGAAAATAATAATATTACCTTTAGGTGATCTGCTCAAAATAATTTAACCTTTAATTTATTCCAAAATAATCTTACTTTTGTAACATGTCATCTTAAAATGGACTACGCTTTTACCCGAAACTTGTTCAGCAGGTTATTTATTCTTGGGTTATGATATATATAACCCTAAGGGTTGCATATAAGAAGCTAAATATAATTAAGCAATCCTTTCTTCTTCTTTTTTTATTGTACTTTTCCACTTTTTCCTCCTTCATCCTCTTTCCCCCTTCCCCATCCTCTTGGATTGATGAATTGATGATTATCCAATATAACAAAAATTCACAAAAGAGATAAAATGATACACATCAATACATTCAGAGATGATGAATATATGATAACCCTACAAATTAAAGCATCATCGTATTAAAAGCAAAAGGATTCCTTATGTGCCCTCTTGCGGATGCATGTGTTGGTCAAATTTGGATCGAATGACTAATAGTAGAGCCTGGCTAAAGGCACAGTATCATCCACATGATCAAAATAAAAACAAATATTTTTTTAAAAAAAAAATCTATATTTATATATTCTTTAACATATGGTTAATGCTTTCATTTTTATTATTTGTATGTAGTTGGATGTACCTCCGTTATTCCTTAAAAAAGTTTGAGAAAAAATATACGAAGAATCCCAAATGGGAGCAATGCAAAGATTTCACTACTAACATACAGGCTTCCTTAATCAGGTATATATCACATTAACTACCTTTTTCTTTTTATTAATTGCTAATATTGGCATTTGTTATTATTTATTTAAATTTATTGGCTCTTTTTTAATTATATATATGTAATGATAAACATAGTTTTATAATATTATTTTTTTATTGATTAACTAAAAAAGCTGGACTTGAATTTCTAATATTTAGATTTATTGGAATAGATAGTGTAATTGTTAGGATATCCGAATTTAGATGGGGTGTCTCCAAAATCATGGAAAATAATATTAAAAAAAAATTAGCAAGTTCAAAAAAACAAAAAAAAAAGTATTCCTTTTTACTATAGATAATTGATACAACTGACAGTTTTTTTACTAGTATTATTTATATTTGAACTTTAACAATCGTTAATTGTAATACATAAATTACTAGTATTATTTATATTTTGTTCGTCTCAGTCTATATTTTTTAAACGCATAATTTTTATATTTTATCATATAGTTATTTGTAGTCATTATTTAATTTAGAAAGTTTATATTTCCAAAATAGTAAAAAAGAAAATGTTTGTAGCATTTTAAAAACACAGATTAAGAAAACTATAGTATTTTTTAAAGGTTAAAATAATTTGTATTTTGATTTTTTTTCACAGGGAACCAAC
Source organism: Salicornia ramosissima (assembly GCA_951394345.1). Taxonomy (NCBI): domain Eukaryota; kingdom Viridiplantae; phylum Streptophyta; class Magnoliopsida; order Caryophyllales; family Amaranthaceae; genus Salicornia; species Salicornia ramosissima. Next base: position 18,711,094 of record OX596235.1, read on the forward strand.
TGTAACGACCCGACTTTTTGAGACATGTCGATTGACAAAGGGAAATCAACTAGTAGTACCTCAAAAACAATTAAATAAGTACTACATACAAATGATATCTGAAAACTCCCACTTGCTCGAAATAAGTCGACAGCCATTCTCTTATGGATGTGATATGCAATTTTCTGGAGTCCAATCATCAAATAATCTTAATGTCAACAATCAGTATACTCCACTTCTACCTGAAGTTCCATTCAAACATCATGATTCTGGTAAATACATACAAATGTTTAAGTAGTCCAATTGTTAATAATCATCAAATGATGATTTTATTCATCTAGTTTTTTTTTTTACTAAATTTTTTTAATATAAATATTTATGCAGCTAATGGAATTGGGGACAATAATGATAATAGTAATGGTGTGAGGATCATAAATAATAATGGTGGAATAATAGAACCATCAAGCAATACACAATTAGCACCTAATATTCATTTGTTTCTTTCCAACACTGAACATAACCTCCTTAGTAATAGAATTGAAGATAACCTCTTTAGAGTCGATAATCAACACACTCCAATTCTACCTGAAGTTCTATTTAAACATCATCATTCTGGTAAATACATACAAATATTTTAATATTCTAATTGTTAATAATCATCAAATGATGATTTTATTAATCTATTTTTTTATTGGTTTTTAATAATTTTTTTTAATATAAATATTTGTGCAGCTAATAAAAATGGGGACAATAATGTTAATAGTAATGGTCCGAAGATTATAAATGATAATGGTGGAATAATGCAATTACCAAGCAATACACAATTAGCGCCTGATCCTCATTTGTTTTATTCCCAACACTGAACATAACCATTTTAAAGTTGACACTACAATTATACTTGAAGTCGTTCCATTCAAACATCATCATTCTGGTAAACACATACAAATATTTTAATATTCCAATTGTTAATAATTTTTTAGTCATTAATTCTCTTATATATTTTATTTTTTTTGGTTTTTACTAGTTTTTTAATTATTTATGCAGCTAATGAAATTGGGACAATAATGATAGTATTAATGGTGCGAAAATACAATTATCAAGCAATACACAATCAGCACCTGGTGGTCATTTATTTGTTCCCAATATTAAAGATAACTTCCTTAGCAATAGCGTTGATCAATTAGAGTTTTATTGTTCTAGGCTTATTAATGATGATGATGGTGATGATGTTCTGCATCTAGGCCCTTTATGGTCCTACTAACTAATAATATAGGAGTATTATCGATGTAGAAAATAACTCAACCATTTTACTTGTAATCATCGACATTTTATGTCACATCATAGTGGATTGGTGGACTCAAAGCCAGCCGCGGTTTGTCACCTTATTTATAGGTTTTCTGCGTCACCATTTCTTGTGTTCTTGTGTTTTTTATCTGTTCTCTTTAGTTCAACCGCCTTAAATTGATCCAAATACTTACAACGCCCTAAAATCCTAATTACTGCAACTTCCAAACCAATCTTTGTCTTAGGACGAAAATTGTTATAAACATAAAGTTATTTCAATTTTTGAATTTTTTAAAATGAAAATAATACTAAATATATCATTCGTAAAAAATAAAAAAATAAAAAAACAACAAAATTCAGATTTTTTAAAATTTTTTATAAATAGACATTGATATTGATACAATTTGTCACATAAAATTAAATACCAAAATTCATAAGATTATCTTAATAGACTGATGATTAAATAATACTCTGTATGAATTTAGTATTTTAATTATTACATAATATTTATTATTATATACTATGTATTATTTTAAATACTCTTACTATATTATTTGTATTGCACATATATAAATACCTTAATAAAAAAACGTATAAAATCCGTTTATAAACACCCATATTAAGTGGTTGTTTGGTTGCATAAAATAAATGGAGGAAATTAAAATTCATGTGAATTTGAAATTGGGTTGATTGTTTGGTTGGATTCAAAAAGTGAAAATGGTGGAAGTTGAAATTCATGGGAATTTGGATTTCCCACAAAATGTAGGAATTTAATTACCTACATTCCCCTTGGTCATTGAAAAAATTCCCATGAAATGCAAATTCCTACATGCCAACCAAACAACTTTGAACAATTCTTAGGAATTTCATGAAGGGAAGTAATTTCCCATGAAATAAAAATTCCTGTGGAAATTAATTACCATGGCAACCAAACATACCCTAAGATAATAATAATAATAATAATTAATTAATTTTCATATAATGACTTACATATATGTATGCACACATGGCGTGCAAAAAATGCTAATATTATTAAATTTAATAGAAAGATACTAATGTAAATCAAAATTAAAGATATTAATTGTAATATTACATTAAAGATTGCTATTCATCCAACTCACTTCGTCCGTTAATAATTATTCCATCCTTTTTTTTAGATGTAACATTTTAACTTTGACACTATTCATCGAATTCGGATCACTCAGATCACTTTGATTGCCATTTTTGCATTTTCGTTAATCTTCTTCCATCACCATCTTCTGAAATCGCCATTAATGACCATGAAGACAACCGTTTGAGATGTTCGAAGTTCCAAATTCTGCCATCTGATATGTTTGAAGTTTGAAAATCAACTACAATCTGAGATGAAGGAGACTATCTGAAGTTCGAAGGAGATGAAAAAAATTAACTTCGAAGTTCAAAGGAGATGAGGTTCGAAGGAGATGAGTTTCTTTTTGTTTTTTTTTTTGATTAAAAGGGAGCATATCATAAATAAGGGGTTTGGCAAGGCCAAACAAAGTTTTAGAAAGTTGATTAGTACAAATTAACCACAGTCATCAAACACATAAGTTTCCCCTGAGGGATTACACAACTCCATAATACAGAAGGGAGGGGAGTTTAAATTAATAGTACCAAACGGCGGAATTAAAGAAGACGCTACAAAATGAGCCATTCTGTCTGCTACCCTATTTTTGCTCCTATCCACGAATTGTAGGTGAATCTCTGAGTTCCATTCCAGGGTCTCCCTACATTCACATAATAATATTCCATTCCAGGAGATGAGTTTCGAAAGATTGTTTATAGAGTCTGAATTGCTTGGGTGTAGCTCTGTTTATGATTATTGTACAATCTGAGGTAGATAGTCACAATCTGAGAGGATTATAGTAAATCAATTAACATCTTGATGAAGCATCTGAATTCGTGAATCAATTAACATCTTTAGCATCTTGAGTAAATTGATTATATTAATATGATGAATCTGAATTCAATGATGCAAAAAACTTAATATGAAGCATTTGAATTCTAAAATTATGAATTGGTTAATAGTTTATTAACTTCAACGAATTCTGAATTCTTGAATCCTTTATCATATCATAATGCATAATTTGATAGAGTCTGAAACTAATCTTGTACAATTTAAGTTATATTAATCAGAACCTAAGAACAAATCATTACATTCTGAGTATTGAGCTTCAGAATCTGAAAATTAAGTCTTAGAAACTGAGAAGAAATAAGTAGAATCTGAGTAGTTGAGAACAAAGCTATAGAATATGAGAAAAAAAACTATAGAATCTGTACAAAAAGAATAGAATCTGAAAAAAATACTATTTTGACCCCGCTAGATATTATTTCTGGATCTGCTATTGTATTTAGCCCAAATATCATATTGGAACTGGCTCAGTTACCAACTAGGTTAGCACCCATGCGATGCACAGTTTTAACATAGTAATATTCATATGTGGTAAAAAAAATAACCATTAGTGGCAGCTTACAAATAATCATAATTAGGGCTAAATATTTCGAGGTGAATAGATCGACAAAAATCATAATCATAAACTCAATTTGCAAAATGACCATAAAATCAATTGTTAGTTGCCATGCCAAATGGAGTTATTACCCACCTTAATTAAGAAAATTGCCCAAAAACAAAAATGCTGAATTTAACTACTTAAAAGACCAAACTCATCACTAGGGGGTGTAAATATGGGTCAGAAACCTGTTTGACCGACCGTTACCGACCGATACCGAACCTGTTTTTGACCATATTTTTAGTGACCGAATACCGACCGCTACCGAACCCGAATTATACCGAAACCATTTTCCGACCGCTTTTACACATACCGAAACTGACTGGTACTGACCCCATTCAAAATCGAACCCGTTTCCAACCTGTTTTTATTATACCGAGACCGATCGTTACCGAACCTGTTTTCAAACCGAACCTGTTTTCAACCTGCCAAAAATCGATTTTTGACCAACCAATTTTGACCGAAACCGTACTGTTCCGAACCTTTTTTGGATCGGCCTTATCACCGAAGTCGTTTGCCTATTTACATCCGAACTTGTTTTTACCGAACTTATTTACATGATTTCTCTAAGTTGACAAAAATTGATGAAATTTTTGTAAATTCATTTAATTAAAACTTAATATAATTAAATTAAAATTAAACTTAATATAAATAAAACTTAATATAAATAAACTTATAATTAAAACTTAATATAAATTAAAATTAAGTATAATTATTCGATCCTAAATTCTTAGCAAAAAATTATAGGCCAACTAACCCGAAATATCAAAATATGATCCGAAATTTTGAATTGACCGATTGTATTTTGATCGATCGTTTAAGACTGACAAGTTACGACATACATTTGACCGCAACCAACTGATTATAACCTTCTGGCTGATTTTGACTGACCGATTATGACCTGCATATCGATTTTGACCAATCGATTATGACCCGTGTACCGTTACAACCTGTAGAAAAAACGATTTTGACCGACCGAATGTGACTTGTTACCGAAAAACGGCCGGACTGATAAGTACCGCACCGAAACCGATCGGCACCTGTTTTGGAAAATACCGAATTTGAACAGATACCGAATAAGACCGACCGATACCGAAAGGACTCATACGACCTGTTTTTTCCCAAACCTATTTTTGTCCGACCTGTTTCCGACCGTTTGATCTGTTTTTACATCCCTACTCATCACAAATTCATATTTATATCATTACTACTACAGTACTACTTGTATATATAATTGTTTATATCTTATAGTAAGGGGTTTGATTATTACTCTCTCTGTTTTTTTTAGACATAACACTTCACTTTTCCCACTTGCCGAGACACAACTTGGACTTGCAATATCTCTAAATATATAGGTGTAAAAATTATATATTTGGAAAGTGTATTCCGAGGCGAATCCAACAAGATCCCACATGGCTATGTTTTTCTTTATATATATAAGCAACAATTAACGGTCAAAGTGAGTTGGATGAATAGTGCCAAAGTCAAAGTGTTCAAAACTAGAAAAGATGCTAAATTCCGTCGCAAATATTTGATCCCGTCGTAGAAAAGGGGGTCGCAAATGATTTTTCCTGTCGTAAAAATATGACCCTGTCGCACAAAAGGGGGGGATGCAAATGAATTTTCTCGTCGCAATCCCGACGCAAATGAGTCATTTCTATTGGAGTTTGGGTTAGATATTAGGTAACTTTTAGCGACGGGCTCAAAAACCGTCACAATAGATCTACATTTGCAATGAGATTTAGTCCCGTCATCAATGTGTACTCGTCGTTAATAGAACAATGTTTTGTAGTGCGTTACATCAAAAAACGGAGGGAGTATATCTTATGATGATGAATGGTGATGATTAATTACTAGAAGACGAAACGTTATTGCTCAAATTCCAGGAAATAAGCAATCAACAGAGTGAAAAAAATATATATAAAGGAGAGTGGCAACAATCCTATTGGCTATTTTAATGTTTGTTATTGAAAATACAAGCTAAATATTTGAATAATAGATAATATCCAAGCAAATGCTCGATTTATTTAACTAAGGTAAGTATTTAGATTTAAATTAAATCTTTTTATAAAAAAATTGGTAAAAAAATATTGTAGATGGAAAATTTATTTAAGTACTTTATTTTTGTTATATTGGACAATAGAGAATAAGTAATACCTGTGTATATAATTTTCAAATTAACTTTTGCAATAGATTAAAATTAGTTCATTAATTATAATGTTTTCTATAGCCATTTTGAATTTGGATTGAAATAATCAAATTACTTTATTTTTATAAATTTCATATCTTCTAACGCTGACAATGCAATCTTCTACATTTTTTTTTATCAAGATCATGTAGTTATTTCTTGTAATATAAAATTGTATACTATTGTAAAAAAAAAATACTGAAAAAAAAAACCATTTATGGTTGTCCAATTGTTTTTTTAATAACTTTTAGAATAACTTGTACTCCCTCCTTTTTTTTCATTTACCCACTTTCCTTTTTGGGATGTTTTTTTTTTTTTTTTAATTTACTCACTTCTCACATTTATTCTCCTACATTTATTAATTTATAATTCCCAAGTTTTTTTCATACCCTCTCTCTTACTTTTGATTAACTTCAAAAAAATTTCCTTCTTTTTTTTTTTTTTCATACACCATCTCTCTTACTTTTTATACAACTTTTAATCACCATTTATGTTTTTCCATATTCCCAATTTTTTTCTTTGGTTTTAATGAAAAACCATGTGAGTAAACTAAAAAAAAGGAGGGAGTATTAATTTGTTTCATAATTTGTTAATAATAAAAATAAGTATTTCGAAATGTAATAAAAAAGTTAATGAAAATTAAAACACTCATTCAAAACAAGTATAAAAAAACAATAAACATATTTAATATAATGGTTCATTCATTTTAGAAGATTTAAAAAAATTGAAAACAAAAAAGGGGCAAACACTAAGATCGAGAAAATCGATTTAGTCAAATAATGTACAAATACTAACAGATTAAGGCTAGCAAAAAATACATTAAAAATTGAACAATGAACATTGATAAGAAAATTTTGGAAGATAGATTTATAATATAGCTAGTTTTATTGGAAAGTAAAGTATATGTAATTATAATTCTTTTAAGAAAAAAATAAAAATAAATGGATGTTTGGAAAATGAGAAGCATTAATATTATGGTAAATAATAAGTAGGTAGGATAAACTAAGAGTTTAGTAGGGAGTTTTTTTAGCGGCTTGTATTTTAGTATACGGTAAGTATAAGTATAGATAGATTGTGTGAGGTAATAAATAATTGTAAATAGTGATCTCATTTTCAAATTGGAAGTGATTCGAGTGACTTATTTCATAACTTGGGAAGTTGAGACCTTTTTTTTTCTTCACCAAAACGTACACTGGATTCTACACCTGTAATAGTAGTATTGTGTAATGTGTAATCTAATAAATAATAAATAAATAATTGTAAGGTCATTTTAGAAAGTTGGGGGATGGAAAATTGGGTGTTTGGGATAAAACGTTATTTCTCAAATTCAAGGATGTAAGCAATTAACAGAGTGAAAAAATTTTATAAAGGAGAGTGGCAAATAATCCTATTGGCTAATATTTGAATATCTTTCTTTAAAAAAATTGTCTCGTATTTAGTTAATAAATGCTTGGTAACCTGTTATAGGAGGTAAAGTTACCTAAAAGTTGATTTGTGTTCGCAATTTGAAACTTTTGAAACTTGAGTTCCTTATTTTTAACTTTGGGCATGTTTAGTACCCTTTATTTATCTTAATTATTGCTTTTGATTTTCAGTAAATTTTAAACATGCATTAATATGTAAAAAAAATAAAAAATCGATCAAATGAATCTTAATAGATTAATATTAATATATACTTTCTAAATAAGTATACTACAAAAAAAGCCCATTAATGATGGTCACTACTACAAAAACACCCTATCGTGTCCCCTGAAAACAGCTTTATGTGTCCCATAATGGTTGACACTATAGCTGAAGACACTATAAGTGTTACTTTATGTGTCGCCTATTGAGGGACACATAAAGTGACTTTTACGTGTCCCTTATAGATTACAGGCGACACGTAAAGTATTTTTATCAATTTTTATTTTACCAGAACAACTAGTTTACGTGTCCCTTATTTATTCAGTTGGACACTTAAACATTAATATACGTGTCCCCTCCTTATACATGGGACACGTAAAATGCTTTATGAGTCCAACACAAATTGGAAGTGACACTTATACTTTACTATATGTGTCCCCCCTTTATAAGATGTGACATGTAAAATTCTTTATGTGTCATACGCAAACTATATGCGACACCTATTCTTTACTATATGTGTCGCCTCCTTATAAGATGGGACACGTAAAATGCTTTATGAGTCCCACACAAATTGGAAGTGACACCTATGCTTTTATATATGTGTCCCCTCTTTATAAGATGGGACACGTAAAATTCTTTATGTGTCATACGCAAATTACATGCGACACCTATTCTTTACTATATGTGTCGTGTGACGATCCGACTCGCTTAAACCTGCGCGGAAGAAACCAACGAGTCGAATTGTCGATCTTGTAACGACCCGACTTTTTGAGACATGTCGATTTACGAAGGGAAATCGACAATCGGACCATTACCAACTTAAATAACAATAAATCAACTTAAATGATTAAATGAATTAACTTTTATTAAATAAGCTACCAATTATCCAAAACATTCCAAGAGTCATTATTACAAATAATATCCTAAAATACTGTCCCAACATGCTGGGATCATAAAATAAACTAATAAATGCCTCAAACTGTTCTGGGAAAACTAAATACTCAAAGTAAACAACTAGTTTACTCAAGCCCATCCAACGAAGCCCGCTCTACTCTGCTGCATTGTCACCTGAAACTGAGGGGGGGGTCCACCGTCAGTGGCGAGTAACTAGGCTGTCCCATTTAATCGAGGGACCACCAAACACATAATAGCATAGAAATTCACATAAAAACTGTAAAGAAACTTAATACATGCTTTTATATAATCATACAAAAATCCGTATAAAAATACGTATAAAAGTACGTATAGAAATACGTATACAAGTACGTACAAAAATACGTATAAAAGTACGTATAGAAATACGTATACAAGTACGTACAAAAATACGTATAAATACACCTGCAGAGATACGGTTAGAATACGTATAATCTACGTATAATGTACGTACAATCAAAACCTGCAAATACGGTTAGAATACGTACAAATACTCACCCATTAATCATATACATGCATACATATATAATCCTAATTTATACACAGCGGAAGTCTTAGAATTACCCAAATACTTATATTATACAACTTAATTAACTCAAGATCTTAACTTATGCCATACCCATCATATATTATATCTTAACATTCCATATTCATACTTATCATATTCTTTCTTAATTTATATATCATATCTTATCATATATGATCATATCTTAACCTTATATCATAACATAAATTCCATAATAAGAACATAATAACTTCTTATCTTAACATATGTACTTATTACATTAAATCATCTTATCTTATCATCTTTGCGGACTGTCTTCTTCAGCTCGTAGCGAACCTTTGCGTTCGCAACTTTCCTAAAACATGTCGGGGTGAACCTTTGCGTTCCACCCGTAGCCCTCCTTTGCGAGAACTAAGCCTAAGCTATGGCCATAACCCCTAAATAGCCCTCCTTTGTGAGAACTACCTAGACGACTCCATATTCTAGAACCAAGAACTGCGCGGGGGAACCTTTGCGTTCGTCCCATGTGAGCAGTGGCATCGACTAAACCCAATTGATAACCTTTGCGTTATCGCAAGGGCGTCCTATCTTATTAACCCGATTGATGACCTTTGCGTCATCGCAGGGGCGATCTTAACTTATTATCTTTCAATTCTTTATATTATATCTTATATCTTTATTTAATCATATCATATCATATATTGGGAAATACTAGGTGAGCGTAATAGGAAATGAAATGTTCGGAGTCCCAGGAAAGAGAGGTGCGGCACGTATATTGGCCACCTTAAATACCAAGTCTTTCCTAGCCAGAGACCGAAACATAACATGTATAGCTATTACTCTGTTTCCTTTCTTATCCCTAGTAGTATCTTATGCAACTTCAAATCTTATAATATACTATCCTTAAAATATATGTATACGTATAATCCTATCCTTTCGGATACTAACCTTAATATTACGTCATATACCAATTTGTAACTTTATCCAAAAATATTTATATTAATAGTACTAATATTATTTCGGTCCTCTTAATAATAATACCAATAATATCTTTTTATCCCTTCACTTTACAACTTATCCCTAATAATTATTTTGTCCGTAACTTTTATTATTAATTATTCCCTAAATTAACAATAATCAAATTTAATCAAAAATTGACTAATGCATCAATTCTACACGGCATTATTAAAAATATAACAATAATTAACTATTTTCTAGAATTAATTTAATTAATCAATATAATTACAAAAATTTCCAAAATAAGATAAAAATCATATTTTTCAACAACATTCATCAAGATTAACATAAAAATAATATTTTTAACTCTTCTTTTAATTTCTATACACTCGACAATTAGAAGATAATAACAAGATTTAATTTTTAATTCAAGATTAATCAATATAATTCAATACTATCAAGATTCATCATAAAAATCATATTTTTAGTTCCCTTTTAATACTTAGATCACCCGAAAGTTCAAGAATGAATAATAGCATATTTTAATAATTCAATTGCCCTATTTTATACAATCTGATTTTTAAAGAATTAAATTAAAAACGACCATCTAAAGATCTCTAAAAAAAACCGGAAATTTTATGGGAGCTAAATATGGGTTCAAGGATTAACGTGCATAAATTTCGTCTAAAAATAACATCTTTTACTATTTTTAAGTGATTTTATAACTAACCAGTCAGATTAGGCTGAATTCGGTTTCAGAATTTTCTGCCATAGAAAACGATCTTTAAAAATTACGAAAAAAATTACAAAATATTAAAAACAGTATTACTGACTTCCACCTAAAATTTCGTAGCCATTAGATTTGATTAAGTATACCAATTAATTCGTAAACTAAAACTGGACAGTTTTATCAGTTTGAAAGATTAAATTATTTCAAGCAAGAAAAGATCGAATTTTGCCACGAAATAAATTATGATTCAAAATAAAACAGTAAACAAACTGCCACGAAAAATTCATCAAGAAATAACAAGATTTGATTAATAGATAAATTCATACAAGTAATTATTCAACAATTAGAGATTTCAAGAAATACATCAAATCATGAAAATACATGAAAATAAATCAAGAACATCATCATCCATATACTCGACATGTTCATATGAAAACAATATTAAACTTCCTACAATTTTCATGCTTCAATTCCTAATTAACTATGTGTTTTTCTACCCATAGATTAAAGAGGAGAGCATAGTTACCTGGATTCGCTTAATTATTCCAAGGCAAAAATTCACCTAAAATGGTTAATATGGCACGGTTTTAGAAGAGGAAGAAGGGGAAGAGAGAAAATGTGTATTTTAGGGTTTTTTGATCAATTTAGCAATTAGGACCCAAAAGAGGTGATTAGGTCCTATTTATAAACAAAGAAAAATCAAAACAAACCCTAGATCAATCCTAGGGCTGCCGTGACTTAGGGGAGTAATAGGGGGGATTAGTTAGGTTGTTGAACAACTAGTTTGAATGGGTTTTAAACATTTAAATTAATTAAATTAATTTAATTATCCACAAATAACAATTAATTTAATTAAATAAAAAAAACAAGGTTGGCCCAAAAATAAAGCAAGAACCGGCCAAGGTTAAATAAAGAAGGAAATTGGGTCCTTGGCCCAATTTGGAAGAGAAAGGATTGGGCTAAAAAATAAAAACAGTCCAACTAATATGGCCTTTTGGACTTAGAATTAATTAAACTACATTAATAACCGCGAAATTTTCTGGCCCAAAATTCCGGGTCGTTACAGATCTAACAAACTAACATACTAAAAATTTAAAACAAAACCTTGAAATATTGTTACTAAAAAACCAAAACGTACAATACCCATAAGTTTGTACAATACTAAACCCAAAAGTAATCAATACTACTAAGTAACTCCAAATACGATCAGAGTTAGAAACTACAAATACTACTACTACAGTCTAATACTAGAAACGAAATACAAACTAAACAAATGAAAGAACATCGGCAATCGCCCAACCCAAAGCTAAGCAACACCGACATCATCAGAGTTACCTGAAAAATTAACAACAATCCACTGTCAGTGGCGAGTAACATAGGTGTCCCACCCTAACGTGGATACACACGATCATAGAATACATCAAACAACCAAACCAGACAATACAACATACGATCATGTAAAACAACATATCAAATCAACTACAATCAACAACAATAACGTTAATAATAACGACATTCAACGATATTATCCGAAACTCGACTAACTCCCAACACTTGACTTTAAAATTATCTTTACTTAATCTTTGACGCAATCATTTACACATTAGACCGGACTATGCACGTACGAACGCATCTTACGCGATCGAACTTTCTACTATGCCAGGATTGAGAATCTTACTCCCAACCCCATGAAACCAATCTTACTGGAAATCCATATCCGAAGACGACATAGTAAGATCACCAACTATCCCAGTACCGCGGACAGGATAGGGGCAACGTCTTAACCCAAGCCTTAGAATCTTACTCTAAGGTTAGGCGTCTAATAGTAAAATCAAGCTAATCATTAAATCTTTAATCTTTTATTTACATTCTTAGTTAATCTTAAGTTGCATCTTACGCTTTGACTTAAGACTAACATGTAAACAAACGAAGTTATCCTCAAGATTGCCTTTTCTTTGCCTTTTCTTGAGTCTAACCATAAACATACCACTTCTTTAAACAATCTTAATCATTCTTTAACTTTTCTTAACTTTCTTTGAACCTCATCTAACTTCTTTAATCTTATCTTAACTTTATTTAACCAAGACTCATATATAACCCATACTTAAACTACATAATCATGATAAAGAATCCTAGACTCATCATAACATAATCAAGATCCAAAAATAACTTATAAAGAATTATAAAGAAATCATAAAGAAGTCATAAAGAACCTGACCAAGACTCATAAAGAACTCATAAAGAATCATCCAAGATTCAAGAACTTCAATCAAGAACTCAATCAAGATTCAAGAACTCGATCCCAAACTCATCATCAACATACACGCATGATCATAACATAATACAACAATAATTCATCAACTTCCAAACATCGAAACTTTACAAAACTTGAACATGAACAACATCAAATATATCAACATAATAAATCATGAAATTCATATAATTAAGTAGAAATCATCATATATCATCATCCAAAATCAGATTATAATTCATGCGTAAAATGGGTACATAAACATCAAAACGGTCTAATCTAGTCACTTAATCTACACTATGATTCAAGGTATACAAACTAGGTTGAGATAGTATGTTACCTTATGAAAATTGGGTGTTTAAACAAAGAAAAACCTGCTGCCCAGATTCGTCCCACACGAACTCAGAGTCACGCATAACACGATGCACCTTCTTGAACACGCACGGCTTCAATGCACGGCACAACCATCATCACGGCTTCGTTGCACGGCTGCCCTACGACCACGAACCACCACTCGTGCACCACCTTCACACGGCCACCATTCACGGCTCCAACACACGGCCATTCTTTGAACCCCGCGAATAAAACCCGAAACGAAACCCAAAAAGCCAAGTCTTGAATAAGGCAATGAAGGCTAATGTGTTTCTTAGTTACTTAAAGATCAATGGAACATGAAACTTTAAGTTTGGGTTGGAAAAGATTGATGAACAAAGTTTGGTGTTTGGAAGACAAAATAGGCGTGTGGAACAAGGCTAAAGAGGAGGCAATGTTTGTGTTTAAAAGTGAGCAAAGGATGATCAAATGACAAATGAATCATCAAGCCTTACTACTACTTCTATTTATAGAAGTTAGTTAAGGTGTGAGTGCGAGTGGCAAACCAAGCCACTAATCAAGAGAGGAGGCCGGTTGGGCTTAGGCTCAAATGGGCTTTTAAGTTCATTTGGGCTAATTGCACTTAAGCATGACTAATCATGTTTAAATTCGTACTTTGGCCCAAACTTAATTAATTAATTAGAAAATTAAGAAATAAAATTCTAATTAATTAAAATAAAATAAAATAAAATAAATGAAATAATAAATCAATAAAATAGCCACATTCAAGCAATAAAAATAGTCCAAATAAATTTAAACCATGCACAACATAAAAATAATTACAAAGAAAATAGCCCAAAAATCTGGGGTGTTACATGTCGCCTCCTTATAAGATGGGATACGTAAAACGCTTTATGAGTCCAACACAAATTGGAAGGGACACCTATGCTTTACTATATGTGTCCCTTCTTTATAAGATGGACACATAAAATTCTTTATGTGTCATACGCAAATTATATGCAACACCTATTCTTTACTATATGTGTCGCCTCCTTCTATGATGGGACACGTAAAATGCTTATGAGTCCAACACAAATTGGAAGGGACACCTAGGCTTTACTATATGTGTCCCCTCTTTATAAGATGGGACACGTAAAATTCTTTATGTGCCATACGCAAATTATATGCGACACCTATTCTTTACTATATGTGTCGCCTCCTTATAAGATGGAACACATAAAATGCTTTATGAGTCCAACACAAATTGGAAGGGACACCTAGGCTTTACTATATGTGTCCCCTCTTTATAAGATGGGACACGTAAAATTCTTTATGTGCCATACGCAAATTATATGCGACACCTATTCTTTACTATATGTGTCGCCTCCTTATAAGATGAGACACGTAAAAAGCTTTATGAGTCCAACACAATCAAATTGGAAGGGACATCTATGCTTTACTATAAGTGTCCCCTCTTGAGAAGATGAGACACATATTCTATCTATTTTTTTTAATTATATATACCGGCACCATTTCAAATGCGCACATATATTCAATACTATATACCTGATCACCATTATTGCATAAAAATAAAATGAAAACACAAATTAATGTAAATGCTTTTTAGATAATTCAATACCAAATATTATGTTTACAAACACAAAAACAAACCAATTATTAAAATTCCTTTCTGCCATATTGTACTACCTACAAAAGCTATGACCAAGGACCTCCCATTACATAGAGAGTATGACAAACTAGATCGTTCATATACCATCACGAGACATGCAAACTATAAGAAACTATTAATGAAAAATCTGCCCCATCGCTCACGAACATCATCAATCTCGTCTTGAGTATAGGGTTCTTGTGAAAAATGCTACAAATAAACAATTATTAAAATTATAGTTAAAACACAACTAGATATAATAATCTATTAGATACAAAATAATAAACTTGTAAATCAAACATACGTTTTGCAAGTTGTTATCTTCTTGTGACAAAGGAAGTGATGAGACTAGTTGATCCATATATTTCATGACATAATAGCCACTCTCATATCCCCGGGTTGTCGATGACACTAATAAAGGAGACAAATAATATAAGATATTAGATGGTTACACAGTGCAAAAGTATTTACATATAAATGAATTTAATGAACTTCTAGCTTTAAGTAAACAGAATAAAAAAAACTTACAGCAATTGCACTCCAATTTAGACTTTTTTCGAGATCCATTGTTCAAATTGAGAGTTCTATAAGCCCTAAAGACAACATGAAAATTAAGGAATATTATGAAAGCCTACATCCAAAATGTCAAAGACAAAAATTCCCTATAAAATTTGGTAGCATATCCCCTAAATATTGTCAAACAAACTTGATGAAGTGGCAACTTGATGAAGTGGTCAACAAGCTCAAATAATTCATCTCAAACAATCCAATATAATAAAACTCCAACCATAGTCAAACAAGTACCATCGGTATACATAGAATTAATAAATATCTCCAAAACCAATTAAATCCAACCACCTATTGGAGATAAGTAACTTGTGAGTGCTTGGGGACGAGATTTCACGTATCCAAATCTTTGAGGACAGAAAAATCCAACCACCTCTTGGCAATTATGTGATATGATTTTTTTTTCCAAATACCTAACAGATGTAAAGGATAAATTAAAACCAAAATAGAAGGAAAATTTGAGAAGATAACTTACAGATCTGCGGTTTAGTAGGGCCTTAGGGGCGGCGCTTTTGGTTTAAGGTAGCGCAACGAACGAATGCATTACAGGCTTACAGTGGTGGTTTCCGATACCCGATGAACGAAAGTGGTGGGGTGGACTTTTACTCAGAGAATAATTTACGGAGTATCAAATTTGAAGATGGAAAATAAAAGAATTTGAGTTTAAATGGAAGATGAAAGGAATTGTGATGATGGAGATATGAAAAATTGGAATGGGGTCTGAAGATATGAAGATGAAACGAAAGAGATGAAGATGATTAGATGAATGTTTCCCAAAAAAAAATTGAAAGTGACGGAATTTGGGGTTAACTAGCAAATTGTCTGAAGATGAATTGTCTGAAGGAATTCGAAAGTTAACTAGCAAATTGTCTGAAGGAATTGGAAAGGAATTGAGGTCTCCCTTGTCTGCATTTCTGAATTTTGGGGTAAGCAAGTTAACTAGCAAGTTTTTTTTTTTGAGTTTTAATTTCTGAATTTTTTTGGTAATAGAGGGAATTGGGGTTTTAATTTTATCCTTTAAAATTTGGATGGATTTTGTGTCAAATAAGTTTTTTAGGGGAAACTTTTTTTTTTGCGACCACTTAAAATTGGTCTCTGAAGTATAATTATGTGGTCGCTATATTTTTAAATAGAATATTTTATTATTTTTCTAGTAGCATTCAGTCGCTAAAACAACAATTCGGTTGGTAAATTGCGACCACTTAGAGACCAACTAATTTATTGTCGCAAATTTTGCGTCCACCAGTATGCAGTAGTCGCTAAAATCATATTAGCGACTACTATTTTTGTCGGTCTCTAATTTCGGTCGCAAAATAGTGTTTTTCTTGTAGTGTATACACACACTAGATACACTTTAATAAAATGTCTTACAAATATTATCAGAGTGTGTATATATATATATATATAGCACTACACCCAATGTAGTTGATCGAATTACATCATATTTTCATTAAAAAAAAAAATGAATTGGGGCAAAAACTTTTTGACTTGGTTTGGTTTGGTTTTTTCTTTTTCCTTTTTCTTTTAATTAATAAAAAAAAATTCTGTGTTTTTTATATGGAATAAATTTCCTTTTATTAAGCTTAGTTTTTGTGTCCAACACAATATTAGATTATTAGGGGACACAATAGGTCAATAGGTCTAATTATATAGGTCAATAGTTTATGTGTCGCCTAAATAAAATGTGAGACACATATACTTTACGTGTCCAACTTATAATATAGGCGACACGTATACTTTACGTGTCCAACTTATAATATAGGAGACTCATATACTTTACATGTCCAATTTATAATATAGGCGGCACATATACTTTACGTGTTCAACTTATAATATATGAGACACATATACTTTACGTGTCCAACTTTTTTTATAGGCGAGACATATAATTTATGTGTCTAACTTATTTTATAAGCGACACATATACTTTACGCGTCCAACTTATTTTCTAGGCGACACATATAATTTACGTGTCCAACTTATTTTCTAGGCGACACATATACTTTACGCGTCCAACTTATTTTCTAGGCGACACATATAATTTACGTGTTCAACTTATTTTCTAGGCGACACATATTATTACACTTTTTTGTGTCGCCCCATTGAAACAGGCGACGCATATAGTTTATGTGTCCAATTTTACATAAAAGGTGACACATAAAGTAATTGAAAATAATATGTATTTTAAAAGTAATTATTCTAATTATATGGGTCAAAAGTTTATGTGTCGCTTGAAACAAAATGTGAGGCACATAAACTTTACGTGTCCAACTTTATATTATAAGTGACACATATTATTAGACTTTTAGTGTCGCCTCATTGAAAGAAGCGACACATAAAGTTTATGTGTCCCACTTTATGTAATAGGCGACACATTAACTTATTTGCACAATCTATCTACCACTTTATGTGTCACCTATTTGATAAGAAGGGACAGTAATAGTTTATGTGTCCAACATTATACAGAGGGGACACTAAAGGGGCGACACAATAGGGCAATTTTGTAGTAGTGGGTACACTTAATGACGGACCTAAATCCTGTCATAAATGTTGTTGTTTTATGTAAGTTTTTGGGCCATCGTTATAATTCACCAACAAATACATAACCTAAAATCTATTAAATTATCTCATTTACAACAAGACCGAGACGAAAAAAATCATTTATGACCCCATTTTTTATGACAGGGTCACATTTTCACGATGAAAATTTTCATCGTAAATATCATCTTTTCTAATAGTCACAATGTTTATTTAAAATAATTCAACGATAAACAAATATATATCATTTCACATATTCTATCTAAGCTTATCTTTCTTAATATTATCTAATGGAACCAGAAATAATTAATAAAGTGTTAACATTTTGATTTGATAATGAACATATATGATCACAAGAGTCTCTCGCTAAGGTACACGTTAACATGAGCATTAGTAGTGTCTTCTAAATCGCTTTCTTGCTTCACATGCAAGGCTATTTCCACAAACCACATCAACCCTTTGCCATATTTCTAACCACAAATAATAAACTAATTAAAATTTAGTGTTGTATAAATAATATTACCATTTATTTTATTATTTATGATGTTTTCATATACTCACATATGCACATGCATCTTGCTAGTTTGTTGAGGAAAGTTTTTGTTTCTCTAATGGAAAAACTTCTTTTATTAACAATTTTGATACTACTTTCTTCTATTCAATGTCTTTCTAGATGGAATGTATATGCACAACCAAACTTATGTGAGCAAACTCCAAACCCTCAATTGTGCAACTCTCTTATTAAATCAAATGTTCTATCATCCTCCCACGAAACCAATTCATTAAAAGTCCGCGACATGGCTCTCAAGGTCACGCTTGACCATGCCCAAAACGTCCTTGGGCTAATCTCGTCAATGAACTTAAGTTCATTCGAAGTGCTTGCAAAGACTGCTTGGGAAGATTGTTTGGAACTGTACAAGGATACCGTAGACCAATTGAATCAGACGGTCTTTTTTTCGCACAATTCTATGACGATTGATGACATTCAAACTTACTTGAGCGTAGCTAGTACCAATCAAGAGACATGTAAAAATGGATTTATTGATTTCAACATATCCATGAAAAATTCAAAGTTGTCGATGCACAATTTTGGTAGTTTTTCCAAGTTACTTGCCAATTCACTTGCACTAAACAGAGCTTTCTCAACTACCACTAACTCATTCATCAATCCACACACTTGGAAACACAGAGGTGATGGTATTGGTAGTGGGGGTGGTAGTCGACGATTATTAGCCAATAAAATTCCGTCATGGATGATCCCAAAGGCCGATCATAAGCTACTCCATTCGTCAAAGTTAAAAGTAGACCTAGTGGTGGCCAAGGATGGCAGTGGGAATTTCAAGACCATATCCGAAGCAATAATTGCTACGAAACACTTGAGGAGAGGGACAAAGAGATTTATTATACACGTAAAAAAAGGTATCTATAAAGAGAATGTAGAGATTCAAAAGAATATGAAGAATCTAATGTTAATAGGAGATGGAATTGATGCTACAATTGTAACTAGCAACAAGAATGTTCAAGATGGTTCTACTACCTTTCGATCTGCAACGTTTGGTAAGTAAATACAATTATCATGGGAAAATATTGAGTGCTATATTGTTTTTTCAAAGTTAAATCTCTTTTGATAAAATAAAGCACTTTACTATGCTAAATTATATTGCTCATAAGCTATAATATGCTCAATAAGATTTATGGTTTTCACGTTGACAAAGAGCTAGCTAGTCCAAATCCAATTAATAAAATCCATCAACTATACAACAATTGATTTAAAATTAAAAGATAAGGTCTCTATGAATGATAGGTTTAGGCCAATACATCTATATATTTACATTTAGACAATTACACCCTTTTTATTTTTAAAGGAAAGGCTAAGACTGCATAAAAGAAGTCAAAAAATGAAAGCTTTATAAAAATTCGCATTTATTATCTTGAATAATATATAATTTTATCATTAAGTTAGCGACTACTATATTAATTTTAGCAACCAACTAGTCGGTCACAATTTTTGGAAAAAGTAAATAAAAAACAAAAGAAATTATCAACTAATTTAATCATAGTTACTAATTTCAGATAATTACAATATCAAATAATAGCTACAGTACTCAAATAAGGACATACTAATAAATAACAAAATTGATGGAACCACATTACAAATATCAAACACATAGTAATTATGAAAATTAATACCAACATTTATTACTATAAAAATGATACAAACACTTTACCAATATCAGAATTTACTTGTGTAGATCTATAATAATTACAATACTGATGAATTACAATTTGAACATGATAAAACCTTACTCTTCAATCTTCATTGTAAATAACACAAGGTTAAAACCTTGTCGTAATGATCATGTCCAATTGATGCAAGTAGATAAAACTTTAAACTACTTGGCTCAAATGGATCTTTTCCGGATCAACTAGTGATTTTTCATTAGATTTCCTTTTTTTTATAAATATACTTCCTCCGTTTAAAAAAAAATGCAACAGTTAACATTTTGCGCATGCCGAGACATTACTTTGACCCCTTAATAACTATAATTATGAGTAATTAAAAATTATATATTAAGATAGTATTTTACAGGAAAAATCTAACAAGATCACACTTGACTATATTTATTGTGTTGGGATCCTCTAGAGTTATTGTTTGGTAGAGTTATAGAGTTGTGAGGGTGAGAGTTATTTAATATTTTTTATTTTACTTTCATTTTAAATTTGTAAATTTATGCAGGATGAATATTAGCCATTGATATTTTTTAAAGGGTCCAGATTTGTTGAAATCTATAGAGTTGAAATCTAGAGGATCCAGACCCATATTTATTATGTGTAAAGCTCAAAACATGTCAAAGTATATAATGTGAATAGTGCAAAATGTTCATTATTGTATTTTTTTCGAAATGGAGGAAGTATATGTATACAAATAGAAACAAAGTCAGTTCAATAAGGTAAACATATAGTCAAAATTAACTAAGATAATTAACATAATTAAGTACCACCTCATCCCACTGACCAACAATCAGCACCACACCTGATCGCCACTACCGCCTGTTCGCCTCCAATAGCGCCACCATCAAAAACACAAAATTCACAACAATCACAAAAAAAAAAAACATTCATAATAAAATATCAGGATAATTATAAAATCCAAAAACAAGATTCAGAATAAGGAAAAAATGACAAAAAAAATCATAAATTAGAACTAAAATTTTGCATAAAGATTGGGAAAATAACATAAAACGAAAAAAAATAAATTAAACATTAGTAGAAAACCGAAAATCAAAAGAACCGAAAGAAATGACATGGTCATCAAAAAAGGAAAAACATAAAGAAAACATATACTCCATATCTTTAGAAAAACTTACCAGATGCTTGGAGATCTTATATTCCATTGAATCATGTAAACAAACCGCCTGAAATCGATTTTTATGGTTTGAAACTTCAAGATTCAGTTACTTCTCTTCATCTTCTTTAGTGCAAGCAAATATTTAAAAAAATTGATAAACCTAGATTTTAGAAAGGAAAAGCCTTCGAAAAAGAAGAAGAATAAGAAAGAAAAAAAAAAGAAAAAAAAAGAAAAAAAAAGAAAATTTAATATCCAATGTGAATGAATAAAAGGGAAAAAAAGAAGAAGAAAGAAGAATAAGAGGATTACGACACTTAGGGGTATTCAATTTTATAAACTGGGTATCTACTCCTGTTTTCAAAATCGGATTTGATATCAACTTTTCCGGGATAAAAAAAACGGGATAATGGATACAGATTTTTCGCCCACCCCTAACAGTGTTAGCAAAGGAGAAATGAATGAAGGAGTAATGGTGGGCTTTTAGGTTGGGCTTTGGGTTTTTTTGGTTTTTTTCATTGTTTTAAGTACAAGATATCTCACAATTTCATCTTGTCTTGCTGGATAAATGCTTGTGTGTATGACGCTAGACTTGGGATCGAATATTTGGAATAGCAACAACTTAGAATTTTTATTTTTTTTTAAAAAATCTTAAGAAACTAAATTAGTCGCAGATTTTAAGGTTCAATCGCAATTTTGCAAGTACTTAGCGACTAAAGTGTTTGTAGTCACTAAATTGCTATTATTAGTCTCCTTTGCTTTAAAGACCATACGCTAAAATCATTCGCTAAACTGAGTTTTTCTTGTCGTTAACCTGACCTAGCATCCCCAATTCCCCATCGTGTGCCTCTTTCCATCACATATTTTGGGATGAGAATGCTTCGCCAGGAGAAACTATGATTGAACCGAATTCTAGCTTCACAGATAGAGGTCTCTGAAAAGTATTTTGCTCTCAAAACTCTAGCCGAAAGGGAATCTGGAAAAGAAAACATTATCCTGAATTGCTTAGCAAGGAAGGCATCATTAAAAGCATCTAGCTTCCATAAACCAACATCCCCGTCCCTTTTAGATCTACACATAGGATTCTAACTTCCAATGAATACCCCTGTCCTTCTCAGTAGAGGCCTACAAAACCTATTCATGATACCTTTAAGTTCTTTGCAGAAACTAGACGGAAACTTAAAACAACTCATAGCATAGTTGGGTATGGCTTGTGTCACAAATTTTATAAGAGTCTCCTTACCCACCCATGAGATCAGAGAAGCTTTTCCTTGCATCCTTGACATCTTTTCCATATTTGATCTTTGATGCAAGCAAAGCAAACTTTTTTCGACCTTCCTATCAGAGTAGGTAAGCCCAGATACTTATCATGTCGTTCAACCTTATTCATGAAAAGCATTAATTTATAGAATATCTTTGCCTCCCACATAGATATTTTCTAAAAGAAATTTCGCATTTGTCAATGTTCACCTTTTTCCCCGACGGACCTTGATATCTGCAATTACGTACAATCACTTCTCGACCATTTGTTGGGGTAGAAATAATGATTTCATCTACAATAAATAGGTGAGTGACATTGGGTGATCTTCTAGCAATAGAGACACCATGGAGGCCCTTGGATAAATAAGCTTATTTCAAGAGTGCCACTAACCCTTCCGTGCATAAGAGGAACAATGTGAAATTGGATCCCCCTGACAAAGACTTTTTCTTGGTGCAAGGACTCTGAAGAAGGCTCGCCATTTATGAGAAAAGAATACTTCACTAAACAAACACATTGCATAACTCTATTCATCCATTGGGCTGCCCTGCCCATCTTGTTTCAAAGAGCACGTACATAAGAAATCTCATTCAACCCTGTTAATAGCCTTTGCTCATATCCAATTTAATAGTTATATATTACCTCTCTTTTTACCATAAGAAATTTCAAAAGCTAAAAGTATATATATTATTAGAAATAAGCGCCCCTGGAACAAATGAACTCTGATAATCACTAATAACTTCAAGAAGGAAATTTTTTAGGCGATTAGCAAGGATTTTAGAGATAGTTTTGTAACACATTACATACATTGGCTTATAGGACGTAGTTCTTTCGTTTATGTGGGATTTTTTTTGGGGAATTAGTACCACATTAGTATAATTCAAATCGCTAGGGTTATGATCATTATTAAGAAAATTAAACACAATCTCAGCTCGCACAAATCTTTTGGAATTAATGGCGTTTAAACGATTGTTAGCGATGCACAGATGACAGATACATAGCCAAATTTATGAACAAGGTGTAAGTCTTCCATCACTATCATTATCTCTCAGGGAATATGTTCGTTTAATTTAAATATCTTGTTAGATTGTTCTCAAAACATTTAACTTTTAATAACAAATCTATAATATTATATATAATTAGTTAAAATTTGGATACAATGTAATGATTTTAGGTTAAAAAGTTATTTTTTTGGCAAAAAAACAAACATGTCGTGGGACAATCAATCTCATGCAAGATTTGTTATAGGTTTACATGATGACAAATTTTAATTTTGACACTATAAAATGTCATTGATTTTAATTTTCATTAATTCGTTGAACTATTGTCAAACCTATTATAGTATTTAAAAGGAAAATTTGTCTGAAAAGACCTTATAAAACATTCTTTTTGTAAGAAAAGACCTTATAAAATTTTTGTTGTGAACAGGGACCTAAAACAAAAAAAAAAGTTGCAAGGAGGGACTTTACCTCTATTTTCCGACGTTGACTATGAATTTCCGGCGTTGACTCTCTATTTCCCTCCAATTTTCGACGAATCCTTTCTTCTCTATTTAACCTTTCATTTTCTTTTCACTATAAATTCATTTTTCCTCCACTCCCCCTCCATTTTCCCTCCTAAATTCATCTACATAATCTCTACATTAACACTTCCTTCTAGCATCTAAAATTCTCTTCTTCTGAATTTGGGTTTCCTCATCTCTTACCCCCTTAAATACGAAAGGATTCGTGCAAAATTGGAGGGAAATAGTGAGTCAACGTCGGAGATTCACAGTCAACGTCGGAAAATTGAGGTAAGGTCCCTCTTTGCAACTTTTTTTAATTTTAGGTCCCTGCTCACAACAAATTTTTTATAAGGTCTTTTCTCACAAAATGAATGTTTTAAAATGTCTTTTCTAACAAAATTTCCTATTTAAAATAACTTAGATAATTTTTAGCCTAATAAATATTATGCAACTAAACATATCTTCGAATATCTTCCAACTTGAGTTTTTAATGGACCATTCTAAAATAATGAGCTAGTATCGTCTGCTCTAATACCATGATAAACACAAGCCCGTACAAGATGAAAGATATATTATATATAAACAAGCACAACAAGGTTTCATGCTAAAATCATATGGTGATAGGTTAAGGAATCCATGGACTTTATACATTGGTAATCCTCTTTTCAATTTTTCAATATATTACAATCAGAATTTCATAATATGTTACAATCACAATCATGCATGCCTTAATTTGTAACTAGAAGTTTTTTATCAATTACGTACATTTTCAATCAGCCATTTCAGGGGACCATTTTATGGCAAAAGACATAACATTTGAGAACACAGCTGGGCCTCAAAAACACCAAGCAGTTGCCCTTCGTTCGGGATCCGACTTTTCAATATTATACCGTTGTAGCTTTAAAGGATACCAAGACACACTATACGTACACTCCAAACGTCAATTTTACAAAGAATGTGACATATACGGAACAGTAGACTTCATATTTGGTAATGCCGCTGTTGTAATTCAAAATTGCAATATCTATGTACGAAAACCTATGAACAAACAAAAGAACACCATCACGGCCCAAGGGCGATCCTCCCCCGATGAAAACACAGGTACTGTTATTCATAACTCTATTATCGAGGCTTCCCTAGATCTTAAACCGGTTCAAGGTTCAATAAAGACCTTCTTAGGCCGTCCATGGAAAATGTATTCGAGGACCGTGATAATGAAGTCATATATCAATGGGTTAGTGGATCCAACCGGTTGGGTCCCATGGAATTGTAATTTTGCACTCCAAACTCTATATTATGGTGAGTATATGAACAGTGGTATTGGGTCGGACATTCATCACCGGGTCAAATGGGCAGGATACCATGCCATAACCAACCCAATTGAGGCTAGAAAATTTGCCATTACAAATTTTTTGGGAGGAGATAAGTGGATCCCGTCTACAGGAGTACCATACACAACTGGCTTGTGAGGATGATTCTAGTGCAGTCTTATGACTACGGACTACCGTAGTGGATAGATAGGATCATACGATTTTTTATTTATTTATAATTCCTAAATGTAATTTATAATCCTTTTTTAAATACTTTAATTAGATTTTTTATTTTTGGAAACAAAATTCTGATTTTTTTCAAGAATAAAAACTAATTTTAGAAAAACTTAGAAATTATTTTCCTAAATTAAAAATCTAATTAAAGTATTTTTAAAAAGATTTTTATTAGATTTAGCAATAAAAAATAAATAAAAAATTGTGCAATCCTAACCATCCATTACGGTAGTCGGTAGTCATAAGACTACACTACAATTTTCAGGCTTGTGATGGTTTCTTATAATATAGTTCTAATTAAGCATTGTATCATAGAAATTGTTATTGTAATTAACCTGTGATATATGTTGCATCATGCAAAACTCATAGCTAGTAAAGTGAAGAGATTATTTATATATTTTGTATATGCATGTGTACAATTAATATGTATTTTTTGTATTTCTTTATGTGGCGGGTTGTTTTCTAACGAGCAGGCTTATCACGTAAGCCACTTTATTTTGTTGGACCCCAAATACATGTGGAAAATGATATAGGCACAACTAAAATTGATATTGGCACAACTTTTGTGAGAGAAGCATAGAATGATGTTCTCTCACAATGGGTTGTGCCCATATCAATTTATTTGTGCCTAGCGGGAGGGGTATAATGATTAGGTTTTTTTAGTGATGTAATATAAATAATATAATGCCAAAATTACATCAACATCTATTTTATTCAAAAAAATAGATTAGATGCCCGTGCGATGCACGGTTGACACAAAAAAATATCAATTTTATAAAATAATAAGTAATTTTCATTTTAATAATAATTTTAAAACAAAACATTTTAAAAACATAAAGCAAAATAATGGCAAACTATAATTCTACAAAAAAAATTTTTTTATCATAGATTTAAAAGAAAATATTTAGAAAATTAAAAGATGGTAGGAGTGTTAAGTTAAACATAACACAAACAATTGCATAAAATAATGACATGTGTACTGAATGATGTAAGTATACTCTATTTTAGTATATATATATATATATATATATATATATATATATATATATATATATTTTATAGAGTTATACATGATAGATAGGTAGATTAGGCTTATAAAACCTTTTAAACAAAATATTAATTAAATTAATTAAAATATAGCATTAAAGGAGAGCATGACACATGTCCTTTTATGAAGTATGGATGATGTCATCTTCATTTTGTTTTAGCATAGGTTATTATAGAAGATTTTAGATTATAGATAGATTCTTTATTCATTTTATTGACTAAGGGCTTGTTTATTTCACATTAAATTCAGTTCAGTTCAGTTCATCTCTATTAAATTCAGTTCAATTCAATTAATACCTCTCAGTTCAGTTCAGTTCAGTTCATTTCATCTATATTAAGTTCAGTTCAGTTTAGTTATCTCTAATCAGCTAATGTAAATGGGCCCTAAAATATCAGGTATTTACGCGTTTAAACACAAAAAAATTGAAAAAAACTACTTGTTGATGTCAAGCAAAGATGGGGAGAAAGGTGAAGAAGTTGGACATCATGACCCTTTGTTGTAATACCACATATTCTCATATGTCATTAATTATTTTAAATGCGTTATAATTTTATAAAAATATGTTAACCTAGATTTATTATGTTAGCATTATAGAAAAATAGTTGAATCCTTGTACATACATGTAAAATTATTTGAAAAATCATTTCCACAATTGAAATCAGAATGCATAATTATTGAAATATTATGCTAATAATACAAATAGGATGTTAACTTTAATATTTTCTTCCTTATATATTTTTTTAATGATAAAGCTCCATCCAAAAAATTTGATAATGTTAAGAAAATATCTCAATTATATATTTTAATATATATATTTGAAAGAATATTTAGATCATTTTAATATTTATTGAGGAAAATATCTTTTGAATTTATACCAAAACCTTATACTAAACTCGTTACAAATAGCACTGCAAAGTTTTATATCAGAAAACCATCAATCTCACTCTTATACTCCCCCCCCCCCCCCCCCCCTCTTCTCATGCCATTTCTCTCTTTATCAAGTTCCTCCTTTTTCTTTCTTCTTATCAAGTTCCTCAGCTCCCTTGAAACATCTCTCTCATCCTTTCTTTCCCCCTCACAGACACCCTTACTTACCGGAAAATGGTGGCTGCCGATGGTCATCGAAGTAAGTATCACTCTTTATTTCCTTTCTCTCCTTTTTAATTTCAAGGTTTAATTAGAGAGTTATTGGGATGTTAAATTTGGGTGGAAATTTAATTCTTTGTATGATAAATTATAGGTTAGTTGTAAAAAATTTGTTCTTGAAATCATTGTTGTGTAAAAGAATGTAATCCCTAAGGGTTTTCCCTTACTGACCAAAGAATATATATAAAACCAATGTTGCCATCACATTGCTTAATGTGTAGCTACCAAGTAAGGAGGATGGAGAATAGTCTAATAC
Organism: Salicornia ramosissima; assembly: GCA_951394345.1. Classification (NCBI taxonomy): domain Eukaryota; kingdom Viridiplantae; phylum Streptophyta; class Magnoliopsida; order Caryophyllales; family Amaranthaceae; genus Salicornia; species Salicornia ramosissima. Next base: position 18,739,260 of record OX596235.1, read on the forward strand.
ACCCCCGCGATCGTGTCATAAGACTATGTAACTATGAGCGTGCCAACTGGTTAGGATTGCATAGTCATAATACTACTGTAATTATATATAAGACTATGTAATTAGACTACACTAGAATGTCATAAGACTACAGTTGGCATATCATTCCAAACTAACTATGGACAAGATATCTACAATATTTCAGTAGTCTAATACACCCCCACGATTGAATTGGGAGGATCACGAATGTTGAGAACCTTTATAAAATCTTCAAACAAAATAAGGGGTATGCCCTTGATGAAAATATTCGCAATCTGATGACGAGACAGAACATGATAAACCCAAACCTCTCCACGTGACAACTTTTTTCCAACAAAATAAATATTCATCTCAATATGTTTAGTACGCAAGTGTTGAATGAGGTTTCCTGAAAGAAAAATGGCACTAACATTGTCACAATATACGAATGTTGCTTTGCGGATCGAAAAATATAGATCTAATAAGTAATTCTGAATCCGCAAGACTCCGACACAACATTAGCCACCCCTCTTATACTTATTCCCAACACTTGAACGTGATATAGTAGGTAGTCGTTGTGAGGAACATGAGACCAAATTGTCACCTAAATTACACAATAGCCAAGATTAGACCATCTAGTGTCAAACAACCACCCCAATCAACATTAGTATATGCCATAAGATCCGTAACAAAAGAGGGAGAGAAATGGAGGCTAAAATCAAGAGTACCCTGGATATAGAGAATGATACGCTTAAGAGCATTCATATCGTCATGCATATGCAAGTAGACCTGTTGACCAGCATAAGAAATATCGGGCCGTATTGTTGAGCACTTACCAAACTCCGATATTTAGAGAGATCCTCATACTTAACACCCAAGGGACATACCTTTGGCTTAGTATCAACTGGAGAAAGTGTGGGTTTGCAGGACTTCATGCCAGCATGCATTATAATCTCTTCGGCATAGTTACGTTGGGATAGGAACAATCAACCATTGTGATGAGTCACATGAATGCCCAAAAAAATAGTTTTAATAACCCAAGTCCTTCATGTATAGCAAACTGAAGGTGAAGACTTTGTTTGATAGATATTAATAAACAATCAGGAGAAGTAGTGAGAATAATGTAATCAACATAGAGCAAAAGGTATGCCATAGCAAACCCATTATTATAGACAAACAAAGAATTATCGAATTATTACCAAAAAAAGAATTATCGAATTTACTATTTACAAAAGCTTTACAAGAAGCAATAGTAGAAACAAAATCAGCAAACCTCTTATACAAAACTTAAGGAGCCTTCTTAAGCCATATAGAGAATTTCAGAGTAAGCACACATAATTAGGATGCACAAGATCCTTAAACCTATAGGTTGATGCATGTAGACTGTCTCGTTGAGGTCACCATATAGAAAAGCATTTTTGACATTTAACTAATGAATCCACAAATTTTTAACAAGGAAAGACTCAAGCCTATGTAGAGGTCAAAAAGTGCTCATGACACAGTGTGTCGTGCTTATATATAATAGGCCAAGAAAAGTTCGTGCCATGTCGGGCTCGTGCCAAGTTATAAACTATAAGGCCCATGCATGGCGTAGCCCACGTGCTGGGCCAACTGGTGTCGTGCCATCGTGTCTTGTAACTAAATGAGCGTGCCAACTTGTGGTTGGGTCGGCTCGTCATGCTCATGCTGGGTTCGTGCCAAGATTTTAAAATCTTGTTCGCAGGTGGTCCACGAGCCACATTGTGCCTTCATGTCGTGTCGTGCTCATAGCAGGCTCGTGCTGGGCCAGACTAAGTTGGCCCTCATGTCGGCCAAGCCATGCCAAGCTCTAGGCATGTGCGAATGGGTTCAACCACCGGGCTAACTGTTTCTCCACAATCAATGCCAACGTGTTATGTTTTGCCATCACCTATAAGACGGGCTCCGTGCCTCTCAAAAGAACCATCCGACATTTCTTTAACTGTAAAAATCCACATTGTCCAAAAAAATATTAACATCAGGAGAATGGGGGACTAAATTCCATGTCTTATTTTTAATAATAGCATTAAATTAATCATCCATTGTTAATTTCTTATTCAGGTCACGAAGAGCCGCAAGCGGGTTACAAGGAAGAGGAGATTTTTTAACGGTGGTATAACGAGCTTGATGTGAGTTAGATCTTCGATCAGGCTTATAAATACCATGCATGCTGGTCGGATAAATTTACTGCTAGTGTACGGATCAATTACTATTGATATAGTAGAGGTGTAAGTGGATTTGTAAAAGTTCAAAGTCCAATCCAATCCAGTCTAAATTTAGCGGATTGGATGGGATTTGAAAACATTCGGATCGTATTCGGACTCAAATTTTTGAGTCCAAAAGTACGTGTTTGGATTGGACTTGGATTCAACTTATTGGAGTTCAAAGTCCAAATTATAGTCTAGATTATATATATATATATATATATGAAAATGATCATATGAGAACCCCTCTGTCGGTGAGAACCATGAGAACTATGATCTTAACCATTGATTTCCTACAATTTAATCTCAGCCGCTCCTTATTTTCACCTTAATTTGTTTACTACCTTCACCACCATTTTACTTTCTCTCTCCTTTCGTTTTCCTCATCTCACCTTCTGCCACCATTTCCAGATTCTTCTTTTAATTTCAGACTTATTCTTCCACCACTCGATCATCATAATTCAGATTTAGACGTGAGGACATCTCGCGTTTTCAATTTAGATGTTCTGAATTCAGATTCAGAGTTTAAATGATGTTCAATTTCGATTCAATTTCACGATTTCAATTTATTTAAACGAATTCAGAACATCTCGCGAGAACCATCACGATTTCGATTCTGATTCAATTGAAGTTCAACGAAAAGCAACAATCAAATCTTGGATTAACTACTACAACAACTTGCAATGACAACTACAACAACTAACATCCATTAATGGCGAATATGATATTTAATGGTTTGCTCTTAGAATTTGATTTTAGGGTCCGTTTATTTTGGTGTAAAACATTTTCGATGTAATATGATTTCCCTTGAAAAACATTTTACGTTGGAAAACTAATTTCATATAAATTTTCCAATGTTTAATTGCACGGAAAATAAGGTTTACTCCCAAATTTGAAGGAAAATATTTCCAATAAGGTGTAAAGTTTTCACCCAAAGTTTTACATTTTATTTTTTCACCCAAAGTAAACGATGTAAAATAGGAAAACTGTTTTCAATGAAAATATTTTTCACTCTAGTAAACGAACCTTTAACGGCGATTAGAATATGGTATTTAATGGTTTGCTCTTAGAATATGATTTTAATGGCGATTAGAATCTCATGTTCATTGCTGACATTAATGGCGATTTAGAATGATGATGATGAAGATGATGTATGATTGGATGATGGTTGTTGTTGATGATGAAACTGATCTGATTATCTAAATATGGGAAATGTTTTTACAATCTGAGAATAGAATCTGGTTATTGCTCTTTACAATCTTAGAAGTTAGAACAACTCAATAGAATCTGAGAACAATGGAATAGAATCTGAGTATTGTCCTTTACAATCTGAAAAATACATCTTAGAATTGAATCTGAAAGTTGTAGTATACAATCTGAAAAAAAAAATTATAGAATCTGAATTTTTTTTACAGAATTTGGAAAAAAATTAAAATGTACAATCGGAGTGTAAAATGTAGAATCTGAGTTTCAAAATGTACAATATGAGAATAAATTAGTCATAATATGAGAATAAATTAGTATAATCTGAGAGTAAATTAGTAGTATTTGAGAGTAAACATGTAGAATCTTATAGTAAATTAGTAGAATCTAAGAGTAAACAAGTCAAATATGAGAGTAAATTAGTAGAATCTGGAAAAAAAAATAATAGAATCTAAAAAAGAAAAAAACTTTAGAATAGTGGTTCTGGTGGTTCTTATGGTTCTCACTGAAAGAAGGTTCTCACAGGATCCTAAACCTATATATATATATATATATATATTGACACACACACACATTTCAAAATTTTAAATTTTAAAGTGATTTTTTTAAAAAAAATTTGGCACCAAAAGTACCGTTTAATTTTTTTGTCTTGGTGGCTTTTTAAAATTAAATATGGGCCAAGGATGAGAAAATTTATTCTGATTTTAGATTATTAATTGTTGAGTTTTGTTATACTTTGACATTTTGTGAAATTTAAATTAAGGAGTTGTTTTATTTTTGTAAGGACTAATTAATTAATTGTAAGTAGTAAATTGCTTTCGCTTTATACAAGTAGTCGAGTATTTTTATGTATATAAGTGTATGAAGATTTTCATTTTTGACTTATTGATGGTATCTATTTTAAATATAAGTTTAGTTATTTGAATTTAATCGGATTAGATTTGGACTAGAGAAATTTTATTCGTATTGGACTGGATCGAATCGGACTCAAATATTGAAGTCCAATATTTTTTTTGGACTGGATTTGGACTTGGCCGAGTCCAATTTAGTCCATCCAATTTACACCCCTATGATATAGGGTGAGCAAGGTATCGTATCCACAAGGAATTCTAATAAATGACCAACTTAAGAAACTATAATACGGGTATCATTTAGACGATTGTAATTAAATGAGAAATTTACTAAAACTAAAACTCAATCAATAATTAAACTAGAAATATTTAAAGAATAATAAATATGAGGAGTAGTTCTTGATTCCGGATTCATCTTTCACCTCTTATACAATGAAACTAAACTATTTTTAGGGTTTAAATAATATTAGAAAAAATTGCCAAAAATAAGCCAACATTTAGTCGATCTTCCATATTTAATTCAATCTTTTGAAAATCCAAAATTAAGCTAACCTTGTTATCCTTTAAGCCAAAAGTAGGTTTAATGATTATTTAATCTATTAGTTACCTGTTGCTTCAGGTTAGTGTTATCATTTAAATTACAAATTAGTGGTGGGCGAATTCAGGTATCCAGATTTTTGGGTACCCAAAAACCAGATACCCGGTTTTTGGATCGCAGTTTTTGTTTTACCCAGATTCGATCCGAATAATTGGACTACCCAAAAATCCGGATTCGGAAACCGGATATCCGAATTCGGAAACTGGATATCCGGATCCATTTTTTGTTATGTTTCTTATACAATTTGTTTTTTAAAAAAAATGATTTTTTAATTAAAAAAAATGATTTTTTTAATTAAAAAAAATGTTTAATTTTTGTATAAAAAATTGCAACTTTTTATATTTAAAAATTCTTTTTTTTATTTTGAATTTTTTTTAATAATAAAAGTAAAGTTTTTTTTTTTAAAAAGATTTTAAAAACAAACTGTTTTTTTAATCTTTAAAAATAAATCTATTTTTTTTAAACAAAAAAAATATATTTTTTTATTAAAAAAATTATTTTTTAGTAATTTTTTTTAAAAATTTTTTATAAAAAAAAGTTAAATCGGATACCGGGTCCCTGGTTTTCAAAAATCTTGAACTGGTACCTGGTTTTTCAAACCGGAGTGGATACCCGCTTTTTCGAGTTAAAAAAAGTGGATACCTGATCGAAAATCGGATACGGTTGTTTTCGCCCACCTCTAGCAAAAATACGTTGAATGATTGTAAATAGTGATGTAAAACAAAAGAAAATAACAGGATATATAAATAATCACTTAAATTATTTTTGGCGTAAATGATTACAAGGTTAGCTTAATTATGGATTTTCAAAAAATTGACTTAATTGTAGAAGATCCGCCAAAAATTGGCTTATTTTTGGCAATTTTTCATAAATATTTTACTGCAATGGTCTAATTACCTAAAATGTATAATTTCCTCTCCCAAAGTAGAAATCCTATGTCTATATCAACCTTATATGCCTGCTTCCATGACCATGATTATATTGAAATTTATATAAAAGAGCACCCCAAGTGTATAACTACTTCTAAAATTAAATTATATATACTTTTGACGTCTAATAATCCCACGAACTAGCATTGAACTTTCAATAACCCCGCTAATAATCCAACACCTTGAACACACAATTAATTGGCCAGATCAAGAGTATGAAATAATACCAAGATAATAAGATTACAATTATAAAAAATCAAACCCAAACCAAATACTTCAATTCATTAGAATAAAAATAAATTTTAAAAAAAAACAGGTTACTTCCCTAACCTAGAACAATTAAAATTTTCATGTGATGAAAGCTAAAACAATCGAATTATATAACCATGAAAAGCTAACAACTGTTATTGATATTTATATCTATACTATAATTAAAATAGGAAAATTTAACTGACACATGTCTCTTTGCTAATCCTTGTTTAAGTCTTTTCATTTGTCATTTTTTAAGTTTAATTACTCCTTTTTTTCTTTTTTCTCAAGATTTTAATACTTAGCCCTTTATTTATCATTACTTCCCTGAAATTCTTTCATTATTTCTTAATTAGTCTATTTAACTTATATATATTTTGAACCTTATTTTAATTAAAAAATAAACTAAAATAATTTGATTCAAATTAATAATATTCACTTTCAATTTATTTTTAAAAACCACCACATTCTTCAAATGGGCACAAAACTGACTATTAATCAAAGTTAAAACAATAATTAAAATAGATAGAGTGAGAAACCGATTAAACTCCCCAGCCGATGAGTTTTCAATCCCTTTGCTTGCTTGCTACACATTGTCATTTTTATAGTTGACGCATTTCTTTCTTAGCTCATTTCTAACTTCCTCCTAATTCCTCTCATTTTCTTTTTTTCTTTTTTTTCTTCTTTCTCTTTATTCCTTAATGATGGGCTTGTCTTTTTTTTTTTTTTTTTTTTTTTAAAAAAAAATTCATCATTTTTGTTATGTAATATATATTAGTGGATGACCATTATACCCCTATGTATACTATAGGAACATTCTGAAATTAGGGTTTGTTGTAAATACTATATATACCCCTTTACTGAATGAAATGATATACACTTTTCCCTTTTTATAACAGGTTATCAGCACCAGCTCTAGGGTTAGAGGAAGAAAAAAAAGAATTAGGATAAAACAAGAAAAAGAGGAAAACCGCCGTCCTCCAACTTCATCTTTATCTTCTTCTACAAATCATGCATCTTTCATCTTTATCTTCTTCGATATAAACTTCATCTTTATCTTCTACAATTAATCTTTCATCTTCAATTTAAACTCAAAATTTCTGACTTTCCATCTCCGATTTTATAAAATTCTCTGAGATAGTACCGACCCACTGATTTTCGTTCATCGGGATATCAGACACCGCCACTGTACGACCTTCGTCCGTCGCGCCGCCAAAACCCATTAGTGTCGCCCCCAATTGCCGAACCTTCATTAATTTTACTGTAAGTTTTATGTTGTAACTTTTGGCATTTCGTTTGATTTATAGTTTGATTTTTGCTCGCATTTTCATTCGATTTTTCCGTCCATTTTTCGTTTGAATTTTTGTTCAAGTTTAAGATGATTTTTGTTCGAGTTTCTAATCTTGTTGGTGGGACCTGCCATATTGGAAGGATTTGCTGCTTCGACACCACTTAGACGTCATGGATATTGAGAAGAACTTCTTCGAGCAGCTCATCCACACCGTCATGGACGTGAAAGACGAAACGTCTGACACTGTAAGTGCAAGGAAAGACATGAAGAATGTCTGTAGGCGTCGAGTGTTGGAGCTCATTGATGATGGTAAGGGTAATGAGCTGATGCCCAAGGCACCTTACGCACTTGACAAGGAGGAGAAGAAGGTGTTATGTGAATGGATCCGAGACTTGAGGTTTCCTAACGGGTATGCTTCGAACTTGAGCCGATGTGTTGATAAAAAAAAATAGGCTCCATGGAATGAAGAGTCACGATTCTCATGTATTTATGTTGCGGCTGTTACCGGTTTGCCTAAGAGAGTTGCTCCCCCTTCATATTTGGAAGGAAATAACCGAAATCAGCCAATTCTTCCGTGACTTCTATACTCCCACTATAATGTTGAGTGAGATGGACTGCCTACATAAGAACAATGATGAGATTTTATGTAAGTTGGAAAAAATGTTTCCCCCGGCATTCTTTAACTCCATGGAGCACTTGCCGGTACACTTGCCACATGAAGCATATATTATTGGGGGTCCCGCTCAATACAGATGAATGTACCCATTCGAACGGTGAGTTATTGTAATCGTTTATACCCCTTTACTCTTTTCTTATAAAATGACATTTACATTGCTCATGTTTCCCTTACTCACAGGTACCTTAACCAGTTGAAGCGTAAAGTGGGGAACAAGGCAAGGGTTGAAGGCTCTATATGCAATGCATACCTGGCTGAGGAGATATCCAATTTCTGCTCACAGTATTTTCAGTCGGAGGTTGATACCAAGTCGAGGGACTTGGGTAGAAATGCATATCTTGTTGTGGAAAGCCAACATGGTGTCAATGTCCCTGAATTGTTTAGGGATGATTGTGGTTGACCAGCAATGAGTGGTAGTAAACGTTGGTTGACAAGCAAGGAGTACGTCCAAGCCCATCTGCAAATCCTCGCAAATTGTGGCATACTAAGTGACTATGAAAGGTAATTTTCTTAGTTCAACTGTCTTAGATTATAAAACCATATTGCATGCCGCTTTAGCTGACTAACGTCAAACTTGCGCACTATAATATTAAATTTGAGGATCATATAGTGCAGTCAAATCCCTAAATAAAGAGGGAGGATGTTTGGATCAAATGTGAATCCCAATACCCAACATGGTTAAGGACACAAGTGAGGAACCCTAATCCCTTAATTCCCCAATTTTTTAATTACATACCATCATTTTATTTATTGACTTACTCAACAAATCTAGGTGCTTCAGACACGGTCTGCTGATGACATCACACGAACTCTCGCGATGGGTCCCTCGAAAGAAGTGACAACTTGGAATCAATTCTACGTCAATGGGTACAATTTCCACACACAAAGCTATGTTAGGAACAAGTCAACCATGAATTATGGGGTGTGTGTTGAGAGTCAAGGAGGGGGTGAATACTTAGGCACTTTGGAAGAGGTGTTACAATTGTCTTACCATGGGAGTGACGCAGAGTAAAAAACGATATTGTTCAACTGCAGTTGGTTTGATTGTGACAAGGGCATGAACATTCATGAGAAATATAGACTTGTAGAGGTCAATCACACTAGGACACTCCCATGGTACGACCCCTTCATTGTGTCCTACCAAGTCAGTCAGGTGTATTATGCACCTTATCCTAGCCTGAAGAGGGACAAAGTGCAGTGGTGGGTTGTGTTCAAGACAAAAGCTACGTCAGAGGTTGATGCGCCGGTAGACTCGGATGTTCTATAAGAGGAAACATCCCTTGTTCCCCTAGGTCTATGTTCTCTGGACGAGATCCCAGACTACGAGGTCATTCAGGGTGATGATGACGAAGATGAGGTCATTCCGAGTCTAGATGAAGATGACGATGACAGTGGACAGGAGCTTAGTAGTGATGAGATTGATGACATCGTTGATGATGATGACGAGGACGTTGATGACATCGGTTTGTTTCATTAGGATGTAATTTAAATTTAATTTAATTATAGCAATTCATTGTAATTTGAAGCGAAAAACAAGATTAATGTAATAATTCAAGGAAATTTAAGTTTATTGAGTTTCTCCTCGATCTTCTTAAATATATAAAAACTTATTGTTTAGTTTTGGATGTATGACTTTTTTTATTCGCGTTTGTTAATTAATGCTTGTGCATGCTCAGGGCAATATTCATTATTGGTTAATTGGGGTACGTTTTCATACTATCATTTTACTTGTGATTGTGATTTCTGTCAATAAATATTAACCGTCCGAATAATTTACTCACTACTTCATGCAGGAACATGTCATCAAAACGGCGTGGTGGTCTGAAAGACACATCTCGGTCCCTGTCTGAGTCGGAGGCTCAGAGCCAAGACTTCCCGCCCCGCCAGCATTCTCCCGCTCAGTCTTCAGTTCAGCCTACTGGGACTTTTCTTCCTACTGGGTCTACGCCGATATTGCATCCTGGTGATCTTCATCGTCGTGTTGAGTCGTCTAGGAGATGCTCGGTGATTTCACCTTCCTTTTCTTCTCAGCCTCGTCTCCTGGATCACGGGGCAGCTCGTCAGCTCCAGTTTAACGCTTTATCGTTCCAGGCTCCACGGTTCCAGGCTCCTCAGTTTACGTTACCGCCACCACCACCGCTTCGGCCTCAGCACCGTCCTCTTCGTCCTCAGGCATCTGTCTTTGGCTGCTATGTCTCAGCTTACGTCATCTCCGTTTGATCCTACTCCTCCGTCTGAGACTACTCCATCTCTCCCTCAGCTCACTCCTTTGTCTCACTCTACTCCCGTGCCTTATACTACTCTGACGCGAGAAGCCGAGCGACATACTGGTGAGGTTCAGGGTGGTGACAAGGATCAAGGCGAAGCTTCTACGTCCACAGCTGGGGTTCGAGAATTGGACCCAGATGGCCTAGGGTGAGTTTTGGTGTAATTTTATAATGTTTTGACTATTGAAATTAAGTTGTATTCATATACTGTTTAATCTTACTATGTTTCGTGTGCAAGGTTTGATAAGGGCACTGTAGTTCGATCAATAACACACGTCATTATGTCTTACTTCATCAGCCTTGGAAGAACTACACTGAGGTAGATCAGGTGACCAAGGTACATTGGTGGAATATGGAAGGTGAGAAAGACGAACTCTGTAATTCCATACAAATATTTTTTTAATATAATCTCTTATATTAACATATTTCATTGTCTTTTTTCTAATGCAGAAACAGTACAATTGGAGGCCTGAGCTCGAGGGCACAGTGCGGGATGCATATGAGACCAAGGCTGGATTAGGGCTGTAGGACATATTCAACGACAAAATGCATTAGCGGAAAGAAAAGAACCTTTCGGAGTCTCAGGCTAATGGCTCGGAGACAGATCCCAACCAGGTCTTCTTTGAGACGGTTGGTGGCTTCCGGAAGGGCGAGGTTTTAGGGTTCGGCAAAGAAGGAGCTTCTCTCTATTATGAGAGAACCTCACGGCGGCATGTTGGATCTGCCTACTCTCCATCGGTTTCTGCTCAACTGGCAAAGATGGCCGAGCGTTTGGAGGAGTCCGAGCGCGCCAGGAACGAGTTAGAGGAGCGAGACCGCCGCCGGGAGGAGCATCAGCACCGTCTGGAGGAGGATTAGAAGAAGCAAGTGGAGGATTAGAAGAAGCAAGCAGATGATCAGAAGAAGCAAGCGGAGTACCTCGAGAAGATGAAGGCGCAGATGAACGCTTTCATGAGGCAATTCGGCGATCCGTCTTCCATTCCCCGACGCCCCCCGACGATCGCACAAACGGTTCTGGCGGTTCTAGAGCCTTCGTAGTGTAGTCATTTGTAAGATTTTCGGTTTATTATAGTTTACATTTTTGAAAATTGTAATATGTGTTACTCTTGTGTATTATGAATTATTTATATAAATAATATAAAATATTATAAAATATTATTTCGTAATTTTAATCTTTTTTTCATTAATATATATTTTAATTTATATCTTTTTTAAAGCCTTTTTGATATTTAATGAAAGGAAAAAAAATAGGCACAACAATTTACCGATTGGCAAATGGTCGGTATTCAAAAAGAAAATAACCGCGAAAATAACAATTATTCAAATGAAAAAAACGCGAAAATTAATATACCAACCGACAAACGGTCGGTAAATTTTATAGCGCCAAAAAAAAAACTAGGCTAGAAGGGCCTTTTTTCCGACCGACTGGCGGACAGTATTACCGACCGCCGTGATTTCGGTCGGTAATACCGACCGCCAGTCGGTCGGAAAAATAGGCTCTTCCAGTCTATTTTTTATTATTTTAATTTGGTCAGTAATAGGTCGGTAATCGGTCGGTATATTTTTCCCGACGGACAGTCGGTCTGTAATAAAATTTTACCAACTAATTTTCCACCGACCACCATTTACCGACCGCTCTCTCTCAAGTAACAACAACAACAACGACGACAAGTTGCACAACAAACCAACGTGCCTAAGGGCATATCGGTCAAAGGTAAGGCATTTCCCATTTTTATAGGAACTTCTATACCTGAAACAACGGTATCTCACCACCACCCACTGCCATGATGCAGCCTGGTTCACCACCTCTCTCTCTCATATTAGTTTACCACCATTGTGTGGGGCCATGTGGCATTAAGGAATTTAATATCTATGTGATCGCTAAATAAAAGATAAATAAACCTGCAACTGTGTGATTTGAATTATGATTGTTTGTGTTGTAGATTTTTAGGGAATTAAATAAAACTTGACTTCTCTTAATAACACTGTAAATCATGTAAAGTGAAACGAGATTCACACCAAAACTGTTGGAACGTGTATACCTTAAGTATGAACAATGGGGAGAGCTTATGCTCCTATCAAGAGGTACGAGACGTCGTTCACTCTTGTTTTATTTTCTTTTATTTTTTTGGGATCCCACCCACCTTTCGGTGGATATTCCCAGTCGGATCGCAACCGAGTGCGTGTCTAGGTAGCAGCCGTGGTAGGCAACTTTCTTTATATTTTATTTTTGGGAGCCCGTTCGATGTGAATCCAATCTCTTAATTAATAAATCACTAATTTACATTCCACCATTATTTAATTTGATCACTATCTTTTCTTTATCTAATCATGAAGTCCATAGTCCTGGTTCGGTTACATCGAGTTATTTATTTATTTATTTATTTCTCATCTTGTTGTATATATGTACTCAGCTTTTGCTGATTATGTGCTTTTGTGTGTGTGTCTTCTTTGGTCATGACCCTCGCCTAAATGACCTTGTGATGAACCAATTTATACAATTCTATTTTGGGGAGCAGAATTGCACAGGTTAGCTTGATGGGTGAAGTTCAAGCATTCAACATATGCATTGTCGTGGGATGAGAGTTATCCGAGAGTTACCAATTCTTGTATTTGAGCTTTTCTCAAAATGTATTTCATTTACGTTATTTGGTTTAAATAATTGTTAAAGTTTTTCCGCTGCAAAATTCTGAATACGCCGAAACGTTTTCACACGTGGCGGTAATGCTTGGGAAATTTTCTTTCAAATATATTTTATGTCCTAATTTTAAATAATATTTAGAGTTTTTAGGTGGGAAATTTCCAGGGTATTACAAAGTGATATCAATTTAGCCATGTCGATTCTAAAAATACGTTAAGATCTTCACATCTTAGCGTAAGTTTTTGTTCTTCAAAAATATTTTTCTTAAATCTAATTTTATTATTTAATTATATTTTTCACTTTCTTGAATTTTGAAATCTATATTCTAAAACATAACTTATTTTAAATAAATTTTTCCATTTAGTTTTGGTGACAAAATGGTAGATTTTAGGACGGGCATATAGAATATAAGAGTTACCTTTCCAGTTTTAATCATTTAAATGATTTTATATATTATTGATTCTATTGTGATATTAATGTGACTTGTTGGTGCATATATGTAAACTGTTCTTATTTTATCTATTTATTTATTATTTTCCCTTTTCTTTGGTTGTTAGATGTTGTTAGTTAGAGAAAAAAAGTTTTATTCATTTGTAGAGACCTATAGAATTAGTGAACATTAATGTTACATATTTGTTGTGATTTAACCAATATCATGTCAAGTTGAATTTTATTGAGAATTAAAATAGTTATTTTTCAGAGGACATTGATGTTATTGAAATTTATATAAGTTTGAGAAACAGGGTTGCGATTTAGGTTTTTTATTTAATGAGAGTCAAAGTTTGTCACAATATTTTGTAGTTATTGTGAGGATGTAATAAAATTTTATTGGGATGTTTATTCTTATAGTATATATAATTATTTTCTTATTTCACTTTTTGTAATAGGAGGTAGAGTGCGATCAATATATTTTATTAATTTAACAATGGTTTCCTTTAGAAATAAATGTTTTGTGATTGGTAAAAATTCGAATTATACATTTTATTATTAATATTTTAAATCCTTTTAGATTTTATTTTCCAATTTAATTTTCTTTTTATATAAATAACAACTACAAAGCTCTTTACAATTCTCTAAAACAATAAAATTTTCGTGTTATATTTTCAAAAGGTTTCTTTTATTTATCTAAATAATTTTATTTATAATATGTTTTAAACAATGGAGGAAGAATTGTCATATTTGGCGATGAGGGAATAGGTTATGCAAGTAGATAGACTTGGATTAGTGGAGTACAAATTAATAAGGTTTAAAAGTTTATATGAGAAAGGAATGTGAATAGATCGATCATAAAGAAAAAAAATTCAATTATATATATTATACTTTAGGATGAGTTAATTTGATTGAAGGGATTAGATATATTTGTTAATAGGGAAAATGAAGTCATAATGTCGTAAACAGAGAATTAGTTGTCGATAGAATCTTTTTTGGGGTTCCTAAATCAAAGTCATTTAGGACGACAAATATTTTGAGATGAGACACAAGTTAATTAATTAATTATTTAATATTTTGAGGGGTAGAAGTTCACAAATTTTGTAGATCATAGATTTTGTGGATGTTTATATATGGAAGTGAAATTATTAATTAAGTTGGAACAAGAGCCGATTTATATTGTTGAATAATTGCATACGAAAAGAATCAAGGGAGGTTAAAACAAAATTATTAAGGAAAGTATGTAAGAAGATAATGTTATGAAGTTGAGTAGTTTAAATTGAAAATTTGAGATTCATAAATATTTAGGTTATATTTGAGGATGAGTGAAGTTATGAATATTTTAAATGGTATTTGTTTGTGGATTTAAGGGTTGATCTGAGATTAAGGAATTAAATAAAACTTGACTTCTCTTAATAACACTGTAAATCATGTAAAGTGAAACGAGATTCACACACCAAAACTCTTGGAACGTATATACCTTGAGTATGAACAATGGGGGGAGCTTATGCTCCTATCAAGAGGTACGAGACGTCGTTCACTCTTGTTTTATTTTCTTTTATTTTTTTAGGATCCCACCCACCTTTCGGTGGATATTCCCACTCGGATCGCAACCGAGTGTGTGTCCAGGTGGCAGCCGTGGTAGGCAACTTTCTTTATATTTTATTTTTGGGAGCCTGTTCGATGTGAATCCAATCTCTTAATAAATAATCCACTAATTTACATTCCACCGTTATTTAATTTGATCACTATCTTTTCTTTGTCTAATCATGAAGTCCATAGTCCTGGTTCAGTTACATCGAGTTATTTATTTATTTATTTCTCATCTTGTTGTATATATGTACTCAGCTTTTGCTGATTACGTGCTTTTGTGTGTGTCTTCTTTGGTCATGGCCTTCGCCTTAATGACCCTATGATGAACCAATTTATATACTTGTATTTTTGGGGAGCAGAATTGCACATGTTAGCTTGATGGGTGAAGTTCAAGCATTCAACATATGCATTGTCGTGGGATGAGAGTTATCCGAGAGTTACCAATTCTTGTATTTGAGTTTTTTTCAAAATGTATTTCATTTACGTTATTTGGTTTAAATAATTGTTAAAGTTTTTCCGCTGCAAAATTCTGAATAAGCCGAAACATTTTCACACGTGGTGGTAATGCTTTGGAAATTTCCTTTCAAATATATTTTATGTCGTAATTTTAAATAATATTTAGAGTTTTTAGGTAGGAAATATTCAGGGTATTGCATATGTCCTCTGTGCAATGAGTTTTCTGAAACTATTGAGCAAGAGATGTATTTCTTGGATGGAGCAGTTCACTGGTTTGAAGCTCATCTATCCTCTTTGCAGCAAGGAATGAATTAGCTTTATAGTGTCCCTGGGCGTTTTCATAGACGGATTGTGTATGGTATATGTGCTGCGATTGTTTTTCTTGTTTGGATACAAAGGAATAATGCAGTGTGAAATAATTGTATTCTGAGGCCTGAAGTTGCAATTAAGCAGATGTAGAGTACTCTAGCATGTCGTGTTTGGGGTGTAATTCTGTTTTAGCTTAGTTGTTTTGTTCTTCTTTGTATGCCTTGTTGGCTATTTTAATGTTTTTGAGTATCGTTGGGTGTGTAGTTGAGCACACTATTTGTGTTTGAGCTTAATAAAATGATTACATTTTTCAAAAAAAAAAAACAAATAGATAATAAAAATAAAAACCTAATGCAACCTACAACTTAGCCGTGGTAAATAAGGGGAGGTAGCTTGGTGGGTTTGGTAACTTTTATTTCCTTAGCCCACAAATAACTATTATGAGTAGGGGTGAGTGGGACCGCTTACCTGGTCTATTTTTAGGCATCCGGACCTGGACCTAGAACCAGACAGGTCCCAGAATTTGGAACCAGATACAGACCCAACTTAACTGGTTCCTAGATTTTGAGACCCAGCCTTGCAACCGGCGGGACTGGGTCTGGAACTAGGTACCCAATTCGTGTAATTTGAAAAATAATATAGCACTACTTTGCTAACTGCGTTTGGGACCGGGTACCCGATTCGTGTAATTTAAAAAATAATGTAGTATATTTTACTAATTACGATAAGCAATTTCACTTAAATAATTAGTTGAGCTTTTTTATGGGTTAAGGAATTACTATAAAATAAGTTAATACTCAATAATACAATCTTAAACACCGGGTACCCAGTGCTAGACACAGATCCAACACGGTACCCAGAACCGGATCCGGTTCCATCGGGAACTCATTTGGTACTAGGTCCCCAATTTTACTACTCAGATCTGGAACCATCTTCAACCAGGTCCTCTTCTTTGGACCCGGAACCAGTTACACCAGTTCCATGTTCGGACCCATTTGTTCCAGACCAAGACCAGTTCCAATACCGGGTACCCGATTATTTTGCTCACCCCTAATTATGAGGGTCTAAAGGACTAAACTTAACTAATTGCTTTAGCTTGTAATTAGACCTAATTAATTAACTTTGGGCCTCTAAATAAAATTCAAAACCTCAAGCTATTTTTATGTAAACTCAAAATCATTATAATTTAACTTGCATCAACAATATATCAGATGCTATTCTGACTCGGTTGCAAAAAGAATGGGAATAAAATGACTTCTAACCCCTACTTGGCTAACTCATCATCAATTCATCATTAATTGTGAGTCATCATTAATTCTGAGTTATCATCAATTCATCATACTAATCCTTGGTGACAATGATCCATATTAGTGATAGGACGCAAGATTCTAATATCATGAATGTGTGTTGAATACGAATGACATAAGATAACAATGTTGCATCCGTTAGGGACATCGGATCCCAAGCTACGTTAAATGACGTCATGATGACATATGGTGACATAGTCCATTATGGCATTGACATTTATGTCAAGTGTAGTGACATCAGAGAATCCTCAGTAAAGACATCTAGACACTAGCAACTTGCGAGCCAAGGATCTAATGAATACAATAACTACCCCAATGCTTGAGGCATTATTATACATTCTAATCTATTTACGCCATTTTTCTTTGCTTCATATATATTCTATATTTTACATCATAACGAACTTATGCTTCTGTTGACATTGCTTATGATTTTGGATCATTAATTTTGAAACATCACTAACCAGGATGCTCGAAAGACAATCAACAGTATATTTGTTGTCCTTTATACCAATGAGAGGTTGATATCGTACGTCGTTGCAATCAATATTCAAATGAAAGCTATAACAAAAGATAACACGTTGCAACGAGGAACACAGAGACGTTGGTTCTATAAGGATGGCGTCGTACCAGCAGGTTGTCACCAGGTGCTTCAACAAGAACGTCAAAGCAAAAAAATTCAATTTTGGTGATTAAGTCATATGAAAGGTGTTCCAAAAAGCCAGAGAAACTAAGGTTGGAAATCTAGCCCCAAGTTGGGAAGGTCATTATCAAATCGAGGTTGTCGTTACATTGCAATAGTAGAAAAATCCTCATTGGCTGCGGGGTTTTTAGGCCCTTTGGCTGCGGTTCAGCCCCGCAGCCAATGCCGTAGCAGCCATAGGTCTTTGACCTATGGTTGCGGTTCCACCAGCAACCTTACTTAGCATCTTTCTTGATAAAAAACAAACGCTTAAATCTTGGTATTATCGGAAGATATCACAACACCTTGACAGGAGGGCCATTCGAACCCGGAGGTCCTTCACGTTGGTAACGCGCCTCCCCACACTTTAGACGCTGTTTAAGGCTTTTATAGTCATTTCGATACAATATATAATCATTGGGGCAAGCATGTATCTTCTGATACTTTAAGCCAAAGGGACACATCAGATTCTTAGCATAATAGTTAGACTTAGGAAGCTCATGTCCTTCGGGAAACATCGTACTCAACTTTTCTAACAAAACCGTGAAACCACCATCTGTCCAATTAAACTGCAATTTTACACTATATAGTTCCAACACAGCCGAAAGTATTGTCTATTGAGTACAACCAGGATATAAAGGCTTCTGAGAAGCCTCTGAGATGGTTTCAAAGACACGAGAATCTTTGCCTAATTCTTCCTCCATGTCTTCCATCATCTCATCCATACAATTCATATCATCATCATCATCATCCTCACCATGAGCATCACCATAAGGTTCATCATAAACGTCATCTTCATGCTGAGGCACAAGGCATTGAGTGCTTTCCGATGCGAGGCGCGTATTATGAGAATCTGCGTTTCCTTCGTAAATCGCGACTCGCCATGCCATATCCAAACATGATATTGAGGTCTAAACACACGACGAAGTATATGCCGCTCCATCATCACATCAACATTATCAAACTTTGCCACATTATTGACACATCTAACACAAGGGCAGTAAAACCCAGTAGCCCCTATCCTTTTCTGATGTTCTATGGCGACTTTGCAAAATTCTAACACCCCATCAATATAATTCGACGAATCAATAGAACTATACATCCATGAACCATACACAAATTAATTCAAAAAAAGAACCCATAATCCACAAAGAGCTTGTTGTCATTAATCGAATGATAAAGGAAAAGTGTCAAAGTAATGATTTGAATGAAAAATTAATGGCTAGTGGCATGAAAAAAAAAATGAGAAGTATTGGGAGAATGTGGATAATGTCAACGTTATGTTGTTTATTGCTGTTGTGCTAGATCCTAGGCGTAAAATGCAATATGTGAGGTGGGCAATTAATGATTTATATGATGGTTTGAAAGCTACAGTGTTGAATAAGAGGGTTAAGGATGCCTTGTATTCTTTGTATGATCACTATGCTTCACAACATTCTTGTGGTGGACCTAACTCTTCTGAAAGTATTGATTTAAGGGAAAAAGAAATGGAGAGCATAACTGATTTGCGTGATAGGGCATTAGCCGAATTTGAGAGGGATGTTGGTGATTCTAACATTGTTGAGGGAAAAACCGATTTGGACAAGTATTTGGATGATGGGAGAGAGCATAATTCGGAAAAGAACTTTGATATTTTAAGTTGGTGGAAGAAACGTCAAGAATCTTATCCTACACTTGCTTTCATGGTTAGGGATGTATTGGCTATTCCGGTATCTACTGTTGCTTCTGAGTCTGCATTTAGTACATGTGGTCGAGTGCTTGATCCTTTTCGTAGTTCTCTCTCACCCAAAATGGTGGAAGCTTTGGTGTGTGGTCAAGATTGGTTGCGTGCTTCTCGTGCTCCATTGTTGTTGGAGGAAACACTTGAAGATGTCGAGAAGCTTGTTGAAGGTAATATTTTATTTTTTCCCCTTATTTTTTAAACCATTAGCTCTTTCTAAATATATTTTTTCATTAATAATTTCTAATATATATATTTTTTTGTAGAACTATCCCCTTTTGATGATCCACCTTCCGTTTCCGTTTTCAATGATTATATGTAAAGACATGGAAGGATTTTCAACAATTATGGAGTTATTATTATTAATATGTATTGTGGAACCTTTGTAATTTTTTTAATTAGTAATTTAGTGTTATGGATAGTAAGTATTATTGGAATATTGATGTTGTTATTGTTGTATGGATTGTGAAATGTGAACAATTGGCCATTATGACACTATGTAATATGTATAATTATATAAGTACTTAACTACTTATTAGTAACCTAGTAGAACTATAAATAATTAGTATAAGTATAAACCTTATACTATTTATTTATTTATGAATTATTAAAAAAGTTAAACTCAAGGTTTATATGTATGGATTGTGTTGTAAGGTTACAAACTTTGCAAGTATTTTACTACCATTTATAAGTGCAATGCAAAGCAAGTGAACTAATTTTTTTAGGGAAAAAAAATGTAGTATGTTTTGCAAATTTCGGATATCCGCAATATCCGATCCGAAATTCTTTCGATATTGGATATCGAATATCCGAAGCGTTCGGATACGGATACAGATATCAAATATCCTGATATTCGGATATCCGATCCATGCTCAACCCTAGCCGTCGTGCTGTCGTGCGATTGATGTTAGGGTTTTGGATTTTGTTGGTTTCTCTTTTCAACTGTGTGTGTTTGTTTGAATGAATTATAAGCTAAGTGATGATGATAACCTAATATAACACAGTACACTTAAGTTTCTAAAATAAAAAAAATCAACGTACTTATGGCTGCGGTTATAAAATCCGCAGCCATAGGTTAAAGAACCTTAGCCGCAAATACTTATGGCTGCGTTTTTTAGGAACTGCAACCACACGTACTTATGGCTGTGGTTTTTTACCCCGCAACCATAAATAGTGTATTTTTAAAATATTTTCAGTACTTTTGGTCGTGGTTCCAAAAGAACCGTATCCAATGTGGTGCATTATATGTACTTTTTTCACCTTATGTTGGTAACGACACATATAGGTTGGTCACTCAAGAGGGGACGCCACACCCAAGTAGTTGGAACGTCACACACTTGAAACATTATTATTTCTAAAGTAATCTTCGCCAGTTGATTGATAAGGGCAACGATGATTTGCACTGATGCTAGGAGCCAGTGACCACGTCATGTTAGCAATCCAGCATAACTTGGGAAATACTTGATGCTGTAAATCGCCCAATTCCTAAGGTTCCTATTCTAGACGTCAAAATAGCTTGGATGGTGTAAGTAAGATCTTTAATGGAATTCCAACTTAGTTTAATTATGTCATATGTTTATTTGATAATTTCCCTAAGTCTATGATCAAATGTTTAACAACGTTGTGACTTCATATAATAACGTATCACGTACTAGAACACAAGAAGACTACGAACTAAAATGTTTTAATTTGAAATCAAAGTGTTTGTCAAAAGGAATAGTTTATACATCACTAAGTTCGAACACCAAATGAAGTGTTAGAAACGTTAGAAAAAAAATCAATAGTAAAATATGGTGCTAGAACATCATTCTTTGATATCACCGTATGGTTGTATCACCCAAATTCATTGTATGAATCCTTAGTTGTGGCCAGTTCCCTAGAATTCACTTTATAAATACATATGTGGCCATGTCGCTAGAATTCATACGAATGCATTGCTTGTTTTTTATAAACTGAAATTTTACATGGCCTTATAGCTAGATTTTATCAGATGATCTTGACAAATGGGCTATAACACCGACTAACGATTTTCATCGGAATAATTTAAAATGGCCTCGTCGCCAGTAAATGGTTTATGCTACTTGTAACTACCTTCGTCATAAGTTATTTTTTTATTCATTAATATTGAAAAATGGTTTATCTCCATGTCTTAACTGCATTTAGGTATGCATTTATTGCTAACACACATCCTCCAGCTATGTAGACATGATCATATGGTCTTGGACGGCTAATAGTGTCCTTCGACGTCCTCAGCGACCCTTGATGACCACTATGAACTTCGAGGTCCAATGATTATCCTTGACGCCCTATGATGATGTCATACATCCACTAGGACGTTCGACTCCACCCAAGACACCTGATGTCACTCAGAATGTCTGAAGTTTTTCGAGACGTTTCCCATGACGGCTGACGCCGCCCAAAATGCCGCCCATGAAGACCAATGCCATGTAAGACACCGCCTAAGACGCATGATACCCTCTAGGACATCAGACATCATTCAAGACACCACTAAAGGTGTAAGACGTCATCTAAGACGTTGCCCAAGTCGCCTGACGCCTACCAAGACGCCGACGTGTATTAGGATGTCTGATATCTTCTGGGATGCCGCCAATGACATCCGACGCCGAAACCCTATGCCCAATGCCGATGCCTAATGTATGAAGTCTCCGAGTTGAGATGTACAACATCACTCATCACATCTGACACCAGCGAACCAGTCATGACGCTGGAAGCTGCGGAACAAGTTAAACTTGTTATTAACGCCTACTACAATCAAGCCAAACGTGTCTAAAAGCCTAAAAGTAGTGAAGCAAGTGGGTATAATGTATTTCTAGCATATTTTATTGGTAATGAGTAAGGATAATGATGATCGTTGACCTTCCAAGGCGTGGAAATACACTTTCCTACTAATTCAATCCGCCCCTTATAGATCACCGGGTTACCACGAATGATTAGTGAGATACAGCGAAGAACAAATTAAATAACCTTATACTCAAGTGATCTCAAGAGTATAAGAACAAAAGGAACTTGTGTTTGTTGTGTTTAGAATCACACATAGATAAATTAGCTAGAGATATCCAAATGCTAACAAATTGTATATAAGCACTTAGAATTTCAGAGATTTCTTGTGATTCTTGTACTTTGCAATGAACAACTTCATACCTATTTATAGGCACATAAGTAAGTGAAACAACTCAGAAAATTCTGAGTTGATTTCACCATTAAACCCCATGATTTTGAAATTAAGAGTAGCTTAGTTTAAGGAATGCATAATGATTATCCCATCAACTAAGCTCACTCTTAATCTTCATATTCAATCTGACTTAATCCCCTTTACATCAGCATAGAAGCTCAAAAGAAAAGCTTAAACACGTAAAGGAATCCTAGGGAAAAGTAACCAAGAATTCGAACAGCTTGTTCGAACTTTCCAGAGAGAAGTCATGAGTGGCGACTTCCTCTCGCGAGTCGCGAGCCTAAGGCTGAACCCAGCTCAGATTTCCAGTAGCTTATCGCGGGTCGTGGAGGGCTCCTCGCGAGTCACGCCTAAGTCGCGAGCGTGGTAGTACGCGTCGTTTAACGTACAAATTTTAAAAAAAAACCTATCTTAGACCTTCAAAAATATTTATAACTAGTAAAAGGGTAAGAAAGGGTCGATCCCACAGAGAGAAGGTTAAATTCCTAATTCAAGTTCAACTTATTGGAAACGAAACTAATATTTACAATATTCACATTATTTACTTTGGATGGGGGGTTTAGATGGAAGTAGTAATTAAAACGAATAAGAATAAAAATACTAATATTATCGTATTATTTACAAATGACGACACACAAACTTCATTATAGCCCACTTCGATCATAAGTTGTTCACTCATAATTAAGCGTCTAAATTGTTATAATTGAGGCCACTTTAATAATTAACTTAGCACTTAGATTGGTGAATTATCGCCGCGATCAACTCTTTATCTTGCTCACTAATAACATAGAATCTTGCTAAGAGAAATCAAATCCTAATAAACTGGTTTTATTAGCACAACTTATATACTAAAGATTACCAAAATGAGCCGCTCATAATAATAATCTTTAGTCGTAATCCCTATATATTTTTCTATTAAACGCCGCGCCTAATAGTCATATAGCATAACTCAATTACTCCAAACATCTAATTGAGTCCAATTAAAAGTAAAGAAATCAAGTTTCATAAGCACAAACGATTATATAAATTGTATAACTACAAAATTAAATAATTAAATCGACTCAACTCAGCGTTAAATCAATCAGACTCAAATAATAACAATGTAAACACTCAAACTATGAATAAATTCAGATATAAACAAATTCAATCATAAGAACAAATTAATTGAGAGTAAGAGGAGAAAACTCATGAATGTAGAATTGAACTAATGCAGCCGCTGCCTTCGATTCGCTTACAATTCAGGGATGCACCTTCAAACGTGTTCAATTGTTGCCCTCAGACGAACCCACTTGTACCTTCAGCCTCACGAACTTTCGGTATATGCGTGTGTGTCCTTTGGAAGTTGGAAATTAGGGTATATCTATACCCAAAACTTCTGAACGGATTTCCCCTAAAAATCTCCATTTCAATTGAAATCTGATATTTTTTTAGAGATTTTTGGGCGTGAGAATCGGACCTTGAGGAGTACTTTGTTGCTCTGTTCCGTTGTTTCCTCCGTCTTTCTGTAACTTCTTACTCCTTTTTCCTTTTCTTTTTTTCTTTCTTTCTTTTTTCGAATTCACGTGAAGGCTTTGCCTTATTTTTTTACTTTTTCTTTTTCTTGTTTTCATTTTATTTTTTTCTTTATTTCTCTTTATTTTATTTTTTTATTTAGTAAAGGGGATCCACAATATTTGATGGCCTTTGGGCTTTCCTTTTATGCTTTGGTCTAACTTTGGTTGATTGAAGCCCAAAAAAAGCTCTTTTACCTACCAATTAAAACACACAATATATTAAGTACCAATTATTCCATAATTAGATATTAAATAAAATAATGTATAAATTAAATTAGGAAAATATAAAGATACGTAAAATCATATATTAATAATTAAAAGACGATTATAAGACTAATATTAGGGACTAAATATATGTATAATTAAGCACTTATCACGTGGGTCGCTTGTCGTGAGACCCTCTCTGCCTCGTGGATTCATTTGCCTAGTTTACTTACCCATTGTCCAATGCCTTAGCCCATTTATTCATAAATGTTCCAAATCAAGCAATACCGTTTGTCTTGTCACACTTTGGAAAGGGGTCCTTGTGATTTTATTTAACATACATGTTTTACACTTCTCTATATTTAAAACAAAATGTGGGATTAACCCTGTTTTAGACATATCATATAAACGACGATAATTTACATGACATAACCGATTGTGCCATAGAGAAGAAACATCAAGCAAGTAAATAGAATCACTATTTTTATTATTAACATGGAATTTAAACATCCCGTTACAATGATACCCTTGTCCTACATAAACACCACCTTTGGAAACAATAAATTTATCCGACTCAAATACAACTTTAAATCCAAACTTATTCAAAATACCTCCCGACACTAGATTTTTCCTAACTTTGGGTACAAAAACCACATCTTTTAAAGTACGTATTTTTCCCGAAGTTAAGTGCAATTCTACTTGACCTATTCCCTTGGCCTTTACCGTAGAATCATTCCCCATGTACAAGGTTGGCCCATTATTTAAATCTTGATAAGTCTTGAACAAATGCCGGTCTTTGCACACATGTCTGGAGGCACCCGAATCAATCCACCAAGAATCATCACCCTGCACAATATTTATTTCAGAAATCATAGCAACAAAATGAATAGGTTCATTTGAAGCTACAAGTGCAAGCGTACCTTTGGTTGATCCTTCTTCCCCTTCTTGTTCTTTGAAGGGCAATCCCTCTTGTAGTGAGGACCGCTACATATCCAACACGACACCGCATTTCACTTCTTATTTGTAGCACTCTTGGATTTAGAGTTATTGTTGGATTTTCTTGTTGCATTGGAACCACCAACCCCTACCATATTAATGGTAGATTTTTGTCCGTTATTATTTGAGTCCTTTTCTTTATCCTTTTTCTTATTTTCTTGAGCCCGGATAGTTTCCTCAACTAAGAGGTGAGTACCCAATTGCTCCATGGAAATGTCCTCTTTTTTATGTTTTAAAAGATTTTTAGTGTCCTTCCATGTTGGTGGTAATTTATCAATAATGGATGCGACCGCAATGGCCTCATCCATAGCCATCCCGTGTGCACGGATTTGATTTAAAATTTGGTAAACCTCATGGAATTGTTCCACGACCGGACGTTCATTAGTAATCATAAAAGAATTAAAATTGCTAACAAGAAATTTCTTACTTGATTCGTCCTCGCCTCCAAAGTGTCCCAAAGGTCTTTGGCACTCTCTACATTTTAGTAGAGATCGAATACGGGGTCGGAAAGAGTGTTCAAAATATGCCCTCGAATATATTCATCGTTCTCCCACTTTATCCTCTTCCGTGTAGTTGAGGCCGGTTCCTCCTCACCCTCCTTAGGATAAGGAGTCATAGGTGTGGTAAGAACATACACCACATTCAAGGTAGTCAAAAGAAAATGGACTTTCTTTTGCCACCGGCGAAACCCCATGCCTTCGAATTTTGTCAACTTTTGGATGTTCACTTTCAAGTCTTTTAGAGTAGACATTCTTGAATAATTGAATTAGTAACTTGTTGGTAATGAGTAAGGATGATGATGATCGTTGACCCTCCAAGGCGTGGAAATACACTTTCCTACTAATTCAATTCGCCCCTTATAGATCACCGGGTTACCACGAATGATTAGTGAGATACAACTAACGAAGAACAAATAACCTTATACTCAAGTGATCTTTAGAGTATAAGAACAAAAGGAACTTGTGTTTGTTGTGTTTAGAATCACACTTAAATAAATTAGCTAGAGATATTCAAATGCTAACAAATTGTATATAAGCACTTAGAATTTGAGATATTTCTTGTGATTCTTGTACTTTGCAATGAACAACTTCATACCTATTTATAAGCACATAAGTAAGTGAAACAATTCAGACAATTCTGAGTTGATTTCACCCATTAAACCCCATGAATTCTGAAATTAAGAGTAGCTTGGTTTAAGGAATGCCATAATGTTGATCCCATCAACTAAGCTCACTCTTAATCTTCATATTCAATCTGATTTAATCCCCTTTACATCAGCATAGAAGCTCAAAAGACAAGCTTAAACACGTAAAGGAATCCTAGGGAAAAGAAACCAAGAATTCGAACAGCCTGTTCGAACTTTCCAGAGAGAAGTCGCGAGTGGCGACTTCCTCTCGCGAGTCGCGAGCCTAAGGCTGAACCTAGCTCAGACTTCCAGTAGCTTCTCGCGGGTCATGGAGGGCTCCTCGCGAGTCACGTCCAATGCCTTAGCCCATTTATTCATAAATGTTCCAACATATTTTCATCACTTTCAATTGAAGACCAATTCATGAAGCAGCAACAACCTCCCACCTTTTTAGGGATGCACATGTTTTGTAACCGACTTCGACGACCTGAAGCTCTATAAATAACCGGAAGGGGACACATTCAAAGGGGTACATTTTGCCTATGAAAACCTACTGGAAAACACAGAATTTAATTTCACCAGATTTACATCCCAAAAGAAAAACCTGAAAACTTATACACAAGAAGCCTTCGTTAGTGCAACCGATGCCCACGACAGCCCTCACGGCGACGACGTACATATTGTTATCAATTTATTTGTACAAAAAATGCTTTAACGCCCGAATCATAGTGGATTAGTGGAATCATAGCCACCTGCGTTTTGTCACCTTATTCAGAGATTTTCTTCGTCACCAAATCTATCTTGTCTTCTTTTCTTTCAGTTCTTTGATTTCCGAACAGTCCGATTGTTAGCTCTATATTTAATGGTCTACCAATTTATTGAAGGCACTTAATTAATAATTTTATAAAACGATGCATTTTGTGTAGGATCATGTGTTATAGAATATTCAACACAATTTTCAACAAACATTAAATAATTACTTCTCAAATGCCTTAGAAATAAAAATACCGGCATTAGCTCGAAGAATAGGCTTAATTATCAAATGCCGATGTGCTCTTAATTATGCCTTCTGATATTCGTTCTAGAAAATTGAATGATTCATATTTTATCTTGGGTAGCTAGTGACAACCAAAAAATCAGCTTGCCTTAGGAGCATGTAACACATGAAAAACTATTTAATTAGCAAGTTTTGCTGCGAAAGTTCTTCAAAGGATATCCACATGAATTTTCAATCAACTTCTCCATCATTATCAAGATTGAATGACTTAACCATTCTTGTCTAACAAACATTTATTAGTAAACTTCTGGTTTAATATATCATGCATTTCAATAGTACTTCCTCTTATTTAATTTATTTTCAACAATTAGCTAGGAACATACTCCTATATAAAATTAATTATGAGAGTAAAATGATAGATAGAGAAACTAAAGCACGTGATGTTTTGAGAAATAAAAAGAAAAAAACCTACAAAAATGAAAAGATTAAATTGTTGCAAATAATTTGAGACTTCCCGATCGAAATAAAAATTGTTAGTTGCAAATAACTTGGATTAGATGATGTAATAATCTTTGTCCAGTACAAGGCAATGGAAAGTGCCGGCCCTGGGGCGGGGCAAGCGGGGCACCCGCCTAGGGCCCATGAAAAAAAAATCTATTATATAGATTATTCCACATAACAATTTACTTAACTTTGCTTATGATTTAGTGGTTGAGGAGAGTCCACAAAAATAAACAATGAAGGGTGGTCGCAATATCAACTCTTGTTGAGTAGCGTTTAGGAGGGAAAAAACTTTTTTAGTGGCTTCTTTGGAAAATGGGAAGTATATAATTATTATAATAAATAATAAGTAGGAGGGAAAAATAAGGGTTTAGGAGGGAAAAAGCTTTTTTAGTGGCTTGTATTTTAGTATATAGTATAGAAGTATAAATTGATATAGTTTGAGTATTTGGAATGTTTTAAAGGGTGTTTAGACTTTTTGAGGGGACGCCATAGCTCCCCTCTTAGCTTATATATTAAAAATTAATAATGTTTTTTCACTATATATAAGATATCATGTTAACTTAAACTTACGATTTTTCTTTAATAGCTTGTTATTTTAATTTGTCACATACAGATAGACCTGGTTATTGGACGGGTTGGGGTGGGCCTGGGTTAGATCGGTGCATGTCGGGTCAGGGCTAGGGTTGGTTAAAAAGGGTAACTATTGGGTCGGCCAAAGCGCGTCGCGGGTCATTAGTAGGTCGTTAGCGATCGGATATTAAAATAATAAATATAAATAAAATTCAAGGTAGCCACTAGTTAAAACAAATGTATACGAATATATCAATGTAATTATTTTTGTCAAAATGTTTTTTTGAAAAATTTATTAGGCTATTATTTTTGGTCCTGTATTGGCCCTAGTTAATAAGGCATTGTCCGTTAAATGTCATGTCCAGTAAATACCCTACAACCTTGACCATAACCGCATACCATTGGACTACCCCGTCCAATAACCAGGTCTACATACAGATTAAAAACTTGAAATCTAAAATTTAACCTTTCTAACTTAGCTTTTGGTCAGGGTGAGGGTAAGGGTGGATATTAAAAAGGCTCTGTGTCGAGGGAAGAAGATTGTCATCAAAGTCAATATTAAGTGGATATCATTCCGATATGAAAGATTACCTAACGTTTGCTACCTTTGTGGAGTTTTGGGACACTTAACGAGGGAATGTGATGATTATGAGGAGGAGTTGCCGGAGTCGGAATATCCCTATGGGGTGTGGTTGCGGGCGTCTCCAATAAAAGGACGTGCTCGGGGTAAAACAAATGAAAGAGAGGAGGAGAATAAAATGATCAAGGAGCTAAGGGATAATATGAGGGTCCGAAAACGGTTGAGTTTAAAGGCTGATAAAGAGGGGGCGGGAGTTAGACAGGGGGCTGGAGGTAAGGTGGGGCATGTGGGAGGGGTGGATGGGGGTAGTGGCAAGGGGTTAGGGGTGAATGGTAGCGGTAAAGGTAGGGGGAGCTGTGGTAGTAAGAATGTTCGTGTGTCGGTGGATCAAAATAAGGGGGAGGGTATTGGGGAGATGGGTATGCAGGCGACACAAGAGTTGTTGGATATTAATATGATATCCGAGGTGGAGACTGTGGATGAACAGTCCCGCCGGGGCCAATGAGTCTTATTAGTCTTAACTGTCGTGGATTCAGCGACCCCCAAGCTGTTAACGATCTATGTAAATTCTTGCGGAGATTAAAGACGACTTGGGTCTTTCTTATGGAGACCAAACTGAGTGGTAGGGAGATGGAAAGTAGAAATAAGTGTTGGGAGGACTATAATGCTCTCTATGTTGATAGTATTGGGAGGTCTAGGGGACTAGTTTTTTTGTGGCAGAAGGAGGTTGATGTTATTCTTCTTTCTTTCTCGAGTAGGCATATTGATGTAAGTATTCGGGGTGATAATGATGAAGGGGATTAGAGGTTTACGGGAGTCTATGGTTGGCCAGAAACTCAAAATAAAACTTTAACTTGTGATCTTATAAAAGATCTGAAGAACCATAGTTCGCTTCCTTGGGTGTGTGGTGGAGATCTAAATGAGATTTTTTATCATCATGAGAATAAGGGAGGGATTTCGAGGAACCAAAGGGTCTTAGATGAGTTTCAAGAGCTTTTGACTGAGTGCGACTTGGTGGATTTGGAGTTTGTGGGGTATGAGTTCACTTGGTGGAATAGGAGGGATGGAGAGGAGGCTATCGAGGAGAGGCTGGATCGTTTTCTAGCCAATAATGACTGGTGTGTACGGTTCCCATTTGAGGTAGTACATCATTTGGATGAAGACATTTCTGATCATATCCCAATTAAACTAAAGTTGAACTCGAAGGGGAAAGAAAAATGGAAACGGAGAAGAAATAAGAAGTTTAGATTTGAGAATATGTGGGCTCTTGAGGATGACTGTAAAACTATGGTGGAGGTGGCTTGGGGGGCGACTAAGGACGAACAGGATGGGGTTTCGTTGGTTGGAAAGATCAATAATTTCAAAGATAAGTTAATTAAGTGGAGCAGAGAGCACTTTGGAAGTGTGAGAAAAGAACTTGAAAAGGAAAAAAATTATTCTCCAGCAAGCTAGGAATCGTGAAGAAAGAGAAACTAGTTTGAAAAGAATTAAGGAATAGCGGCGTAAGGAGGAAATTATGTGGTGACAGTGTTCGAGAGTGGACTTCCTGAAGCATGGGGATCAAAATTCGAAGTGGTTTCTTGAGAAAGCAAGCCAAAGGAAGAGGGCTAATCTTATAAAGGGGGTTAGAGACGGTGAGGGGAATTGGGTGGAGGAGGAGGATAAGATTGGGGTGGTGATTGAAAACTACTTCACTAATATTTTTTAATCAATAAACTCTATAAATAGTCATTTGGTGTTGTGTCAAGTGGAGAGGAAAGTTACGGCTGAGATGAATGAGTTCCTATGAAAACCGTATAGCGCTGATGAAGTCTATAAATCTCTCTCGCAAATGCAACCAGGGAAAGCTCCGGGACCTGATGGTATGAATCCTTTCTTTTTTCAACACTTTAAGAATATTGTGGGTAATTCTGTTACTAATTTTGTTCTTAATATTTTGAATGGTGGACCTATTCCTGATGATGTAAATCATACCCAAGTTGTTCTTATTCCAAAATTTAAAACCCCTCGTTTGTGTCTGATTTTCGTCCCATTAGCTTGTGTAATGTTGTGATGAAGATTGTAACTAAAACCATTGCTAATAGATTAAAAACAATCCTTCCGGATATTATTTCTAGTAGTCAAAGTGCTTTTACCCTAGGGCGACAAATTTCTGATAATATAGTGGTAACTTTTGAGACCCTTCACTCTATGAGTTATAGTAATGAGGGAAAAGACTTTTTGGCTCTAAAACTTGATATTAGTAAGGCTTATGATAGGGTTGACTGGCATTTTCTGAATAACATTATGCTAAATGGGTATTGATGTTGGTTGGGTTAATCTTGTTATGAACTGTGTGAAGATAGTGAGTTATTTTTTTCGGTGAATGGGGAAGCACAAGGACTTGTTAGACCTTCCAGAGGCATTAGACAGGGGGATCCTATTTCCCCTTATTTATTTTTATTGTGTGCGGAGGGTTTGTCTGCTATGCTTAATAGTGCGGTGACGGAGGGGAATTTGGTGGGGTTTAGTTTTAATCATGGAGGCCCTATTATTTCCCACTTGCTTTTGGCAGATGATTCTCTAATTTTTTGTAAGGCTAGGAATGATCAAGTTGAGTGTCTAAAAAATATTTTAGAAATTTATGAGGAGGCGGCGGGTAAAAAAAAATAGAGATAAAACTGACGTGGTATTTGGTAAGGGGGTGAAGGAAGAGTCAAGGAGAAAAATAACCTCTATTTTGGGGGTAAGGGAAGTTGAGTCGCATGCTAAGTATTTGGGTTTTCCGACTAAAATTTTCCGGTCTCGAAAAAAACCTTTTATGTTTCTTATCGACAGATTAAAAAAGCGCATTGGTGGATGGACGGAGAAGTTACTTTCTTGGTCGGGTAGGGAGGTGCTTATCAAAGTTGTAGCTCAAGCAATTCCTACTTATGCTATGAGTGTTTTTAAAGTTTCACATTCACTTTGTGAAGATCTGGAAAGGGCTATCAGAGGATTTTGGTGGGGCCACCGGGAAGGGAATAAAAAGATTCTCTATACAAGGTGGGATGTGTTGTGTCAGAAGAAAAAGGCAGGGGGATTGGGATTTCGTCAGTTGGAATATTTCAACCTTGCTCTTTTAGCTAAGAATGTATGGAGGATGATTCAAAATCCTAATCTTCTCTCTAGTACGGTGTCAAAGGCTAAATATTGTGGGGATCGTGATGTCTTGACAGCGGAGTTGGGGGTGAAGCCGAGTTTTATTTGGAGGAGTATATGTGAGGCGCGCCATGTTATTGCAAAAGGGGCTCGATGGATTATTGGAAATGGGGCGAATGTTCGGGTGTGGGTGGATCCTTGGTTACCCAGACCATGGTCTTTCAAGCCAGTCAGACAAGATATTTCTAGAGATGAGAACATTACTGTGGAATGTGTTATTCCTGTAGGAACACTGCAAGAGGGGGGGTGAATTGCTGTGTGGAACTTATAGCACAGATTTTCGTCAGAATTGAAAACCTAAAGGAACTTTGAGAAAAACGAAATGTAAAGAGTCAAATTTCAACGAGAAAAACTTCCTGGCCCTAGGAAGAAAAACTCCACTTTTATACATAGGCCTTGTAAACTATTACAATCCTAAATTTCTCTCTGGACCTCGTGAGTTCCTGTAGGAACTTACGATTCTAGTCTCTTTCTGTCTTTCCTTTTCTTTCTCTTTCTCACGACACTTTCTTCTCTATTCTCTCTAAGTTCTCACACACTTCTCTTTTCTTTTCTCTCAATTACAACTCAAATAATAACTCTAGTATATTGAAATGCATGTAAAACTGAATTGGAACTTAGGAACTTTTTGACACAAACTCTAAGTAATGTAAATCTGAAAGTGTGCTCTCTTGTTGTGTGTGTATTTAAAACCAGAATTATATGTGTGTATATATAGAATGAATAGTTATAAAATTGCTTGAAGAAGAAGCCTAAATAACCACCCATAACCCCATATACACGTCCACCACTCTCACTCACACACCACTAACTTTGACTAACTTAAACAATCCACTAACTTAATTAATAACCTAAAAATCAGAAATAATAAGTTAAATAAAAATAGATTAATTAATTAGAAATAAAAATAAAACCAACAATCGGTTTTTTCTTTTTTTTAATTTTTCGTAAAAAAAACTTTTTTTTTTTTTTAATTTTCTAACTTTAAATTAATTTTTAAAACCAGAAATGAATTAATAAAATAAAAAGAAAATCAGAATTAAAACAACTAACCAAACCCTAAAAATAAGGACACCAAATTGACTACTAACTAATTCAAACATTACCTACCCACTATTCCTAAAAATTGGGCTGCACTAATCCAGTCAGTCTTTGGCCATTTTAAACAAGTTAAAACAGTCAAGGAGTTGTTTAAACAGTCCCTAAAAAGTAGCAACAGTCGTGGACTAAAATAACTAACTGATTCGACACAAGTTCCGCTGGGAACATGACCCAAAGTTCCTCTGACAGACACGACTAAGTTCCAACCAGACTTAAATGCATTAATATACTTACATTTACCCTAGAACATTACATTATAACATTCATGGATGATTCTCTTCTCTTCAAAAAGTAATTCGTTGGAATACTTGAAGTTCTTCTCATGTTCCTTGCTGAATTCTCTTCAGGAACTTCTCTGATTTCTCTATAGAAACTCGACAGCAACATCTTTGATTCATGATTCGAACCTTGACTTGAATTACCATCTTGTTTCTTCAAATCATTGAATCTTCATGCTTGAATCTTCAATGCTTATTTATCTTCAAGATCTAAAATTCTCCAAGAACTCAAAGATACTTATTAGTAATTAAGTTTGAGGTTTATGTCATCATCAAAACATAAAAGGAATATGTCAACAATTTCCCCCTTTTTGATGATGACAAACCAAGGCAAACTTAATTGAAAACTAAAACAAATATACTCGTTGAAAAAAAAAGATTTTTGAATTTTTTTTTTTTTTTTGATTTTTCCATTTTATAAAACACAAAAACAATTAACTAAATATTTTTGACTTTTTAATTTTTAATGTTTTTGTTTTTTTTTTTTTTTTTTTTTTTTATTTTTTTATTTTTTAAATTAATGCAAGTTAAACTAATTAGGAACTAAATTATACTACCAAAGTTATATACATCTTAACTCTACATGGAATCAAGAAAGTTAATTAACTATTCACAAGTTGGTAAACTATTCACAAGTTAGGAACTTCATTTCATATGAGAATAGGATGAAAAATAAGACGAAAAAGAATAAAGTTAGTTTGCCAAGTATTCTTCCCCCTTTTGGCATCATCAAAATCAAAATCATCATGCCTAAAAATTTTCATCACATCACCATTAAACCAGTAATGGCAGATACCTGATCTCTAGAATAAGAAAATAACGCAAGTAGCAATCTAGCAATATTAGTCATCATAAAAGCATCATGGATGAAATTAGCAAAATATAGCATATATATATATATGTTCCAAGGACAAAAGAAAAATAGAAAGTAGCGACTACCCGACTACTAAGACTCAAAAGAAAGAAATGAAAATGTCAAAGAAGAAAATAAAAGAAAACCTAAACCATGTTTAAAATAGTACAACCATATCGAAAATGTTTGAATGAAAGAGAAAAGAACAAGATCAATCGCTGTCCTAAGGAGCATCACTATAAAAGCCAGCAATGTTTCCCAGAGAAGTTCCTTTAGGAACAGCAGAGGAAGTGCCAGCAGGTTTAGGGGCACGAGTTCTGACAGGAATCCCCGTAGGAACAGATGCTGAGCTCTGAAGAGACGCAAGCCGTGACATAACCTCGACATGATTCTGATCAGTAGATGCCCGTAGCTCAGCTACCTCGTGTCGAGAGGCGGTGGCTCGTTCTTCCAAGACTTCGATTCTTTCCCTAAAATGTTGAATCTCCTTCAAAATATGAAGAAGAATGTTTTCCGTGTTAGCATCCATGTTCTCAGTCCCATCATCCTTGAGCTCCTCATCATCAACCAAATTCACATGTGGAACTTCACCCGGAACCTTAGGTTTGGATGAAATTCGCCTACTTTTACGCACCGGCTCTTTCACTCCAACTGTGTTTTTCCCTTCAACCATGACCTCCGCCGCCTTGGCTTTCCTCTTAGCCTCATTTGCTTGTTTAATTTCCGACAGAGTTGCAGTACGACCATCTAATACCCCCACATGCCAACCCACAAGTGTAGTTCCTTGAATGAATTGTTCTTTCTTTAATCTTAACTTCCCATATCCCTCAAGTGGCACTTTAAAGTACTTAAAGATTTTAGTCATGAAATTTCCATATCCCACTTTCTTGCCACTTGGGATAGTATCAAGCATATGAGAAATCATCAAACTAGGGAAGTTGATAGGGATATCATTTGACAAGCAATAGATCAAAGAACAATCATGCAAGTTGGCCTCATTTGTTTTAGATGACCGTGGCACTAAAGTCCTCCAAACAAGATTAAACAACACTTTATGAAATGGCATAAGAGAGTTAACCTCAATCTTGTTTTTCTTAGATTCACCATTTAAACTCAACAATATGTCCAATTTATCTACCCCATTAATCTTCAAATTGTAAGGTCCCTTAAAATATTTATCAAAACCATCATTTGGAACCTCAAAACATTAGCCAAGACATCAACATCAAATTCAATATCAACCCCATTCACATGACTCTTGATTACCCTTTGTTGTGAGTCAAAATTCTCACAAAATTCTTTCATTGCTTCTGGATACATAAACTCTATATAATCACTAAGCATTTTATCCCAATTTTGAAATTGAAAAACATGCAAAAGTTGGTCATACCCATTTTTAGAACACCATTCACGGTTGAGAACGAGTACGGGAACGAAGTGACTAGCCAATTGGTCGAGTTCCTTGGGGATATCATTGCTAAATTCTCCCATCTCCAAGCTTTCAAGAAAGGAAGGTCCTTCGTCCTCTTTTCGTGGTCTTTTTCGAAGTTAGGGTTTGGGATTGTGGAATTTTGGGAGGAGATTGGTGAGTGGAGGATGCATTTGAGTCTTTGGTTGATTGGGTGTTGGAAGTATGAGAAGCCATTGTTGAAGAGGAGTGGAGATTGGAAATGTAGAAGAAGAAATTTTGGGGAAGAAGAAGGAGGGGGTGCCGTGTTTGAGGAGAGAGGAAAGGGAGTTGGGTGTAATTGGGAAGTTTGAAATTGGTAGAGGTATGTTGAGTGGGTTAGTGGGTAGAAACCCACGTGTGGAGTTCCTCCTTTTTTTTGTTACTTTTTTTTTATTTTTTTTTATTTGAAATATGGATATATACATAAACATGGTGACACTCTAATTGGACTTACTTAATGGGTAGTTCTCTTTGGCTACAAAATGTGGAAAATAAAATGAAAATAAATTAATTTGAGGAATAAATTAATTTATATAAAAAGAAGAAAGAAATAAAATAAAAACCATAGGAACATATTGATGCACACATTTAATTCATCATCCAAATAGCAATCATGAAAATAAGAGTAATATTGATAGACATTTACGAGTATAAATCTCAAATTCCATCAGGAACATGCTTTCGCACCATAATTGCAATGAAAATTATTCTAGGAACTTTAATCATTGAGTTGACGTACCTGGAGGAACTTCTTAGCAAATTATTTTAATTTGATCATCCCAAGTTCCATCCGCAATTTCTCATATCTTTCTCTATTCAATGGCTTAGTTAATATGTCAGCAATTTGATCTTCAGTTTGACAAAATTCAAGTTTTATCAGACCTTTTTCTACATTGTCCTTTAGAAAATGATGACGTATGTGAATGTGTTTCACACGTGAATGGTGAACTGGATCTTTTGATATACAAATGGCACTAGTATTATCACAATATATAGGAATACAATTATAATTAATACCAAAGTCCCTTAGTTGTTGTTTTATCCAAAGCAGTTGTGAACAACATGCAGCAGCTGCTACATATTCGGCTTCTGCAGTGGATAGAACAACTGTGTTTTGCTTCTTGGAACTCCAAGAAACTAAACACGTTCCAAGGAACTGAACCATACCTGAAGTGCTTTTCCTATTCACCAAATCACCGGCATAATCCGCATCAGCAAATCCCTTGAGTTCAAACGTGTCATTGTGAGGATAGAACAAAGTTAGATCATCAGTTCCTTTCAAATATCTCAATATCCTCTTGACTGCAGTGAGATGTGACTCCTTTGGATTTGCTTGGAACCTAGCACATACACCAACACTAAAAGAAATATCTTGTCTACTAGCAGTTAGATACAATAAGGAACCTATCATGCCTCTATATTGCTTTTCACTCACACTAGTTCCTTTGGGATCTTCATCCAATCTGGTGTTAGTTCCCATAGGAGTGTGATTTATTTTGGATGTTTCCATCCCAAATTTCTTTAGAAGTTCCTTTATGTATTTTTGTTGATGAATATAAATTCCCTTTTCAGTTTGCTTTATTTGCAAACCAAGAAATAAGTTTAACTCACCCATCATGCTCATCTCGAATTCCTTGCTCATTAAATTTGCAAATTCCTGACACAAAGATTCGTTAGTAGCACCAAATATTATATCATCTACATAGATTTGGACAATGAGAAGATCAGTTCCTTTGGATTTTAGAAATAAAGTTTTATCAACTTTTCCTCTTTTAAATTCATTTTCCAAAAGGAACTTGGACAACCTCTCATACCATGCTCTAGGAGCTTGCTTCAACCCATAAAGAGCCTTGTCAAGCTTATAGATATGGTTAGGAAATTTAGAGTTTTCAAAACCAGGAGGTTGTTCCACATAAACTTCCTCACTTAAAAATCCATTTAAAAAAGCACATTTAACATCCATTTGATATAATTTAAAACCCATGAACGAAGCAATAGCAATTAAAATTCTAATAGCTTCTAATCTTGCTACCGGAGCAAATGTTTCTTCATAATCTATCCCCTCTTGTTGATTGTATCCTTTTACAACTAACCTGGCCTTGTTCCTGACGATCGTGCCATGTTCATCTAGCTTGTTCCTGAACACCCACTTCAATCCAATTACCTTTTGGTGTTCCGGCTTTGGTTCAAGGTGCCATACCTTGTTCCTTTCAAACTGATTGAGTTCATCCTGCATGGCTAGTATCCAATCTGCATCCTCAAGTGCTTCTATGTGATTTCGAGGCTCAATGATGGATAGGAACACACCATGGGCACAGAAGTTCCTGATCTGAGTTCTGGTCTGAATTCCTTGCCCTATATCACTTATGATAAGATCAAGAGGGTGGGACTTCTGATATTTCCAAGGTTTTGGTTCAAAGTCTCTGATTGGAACTGGTCTTTCTACAGTCTCTTCAGGAACTCTGATCTCTTCTTCTAAGTTCCCCTCAGTCTCTGGAACTTCCCCCTGAGTTCCTTCAGGAACTGGCTCTTCTTGTCTTTCAACATGAGGTTGTTCTTCTGGGATATTTGCTCTTTCTTTATTATTGGATGTTAACTCTTCTTCATATGGATCCTTTCTGACCAAGCCTATTTCTAAATCCTCAAGTTCCTGCAAAATGTTAGTATCACTATTTACATAAGGGTTAGTTTCATCAAATAAAATATGTACACTTTCCTCGACACTTAGTGTCCTCTTGTTATAGACTCTATATGCTTTACTATCAGTGGCATATCCTAGGAACACGGCTTCATCACTTCTCTCATCAAACTTCCCTAAGTTCCTTTTACCATTATTGTGCATGAAGCACTTACAACCAAAAGATCTCAAGTGAGAAATGTTAGGTTTTCTTCCTTTCATTAGTTCATAGGGAGTTTTGTTTGTGATGGGTCTTAACATGATTCTATTGATTATATAACATGCCGTATTAACGGCCTCAGCCCAGAAGTTCCTAGGTAATCCACTTGCAATGAGCATTGTTCTTGCCATGTCTTCTAAAGTCCTGTTTTTTCTCTCCACAACACCATTTTGTTGTGGTGTCCTAGGAGCAGAAAAGTTATGATCCATGCCATTTTCCCTGCAAAACTCATCAAACTTTTGATTTTCAAATTCAGTTCCATGGTCAGATCGTAAGTGAATTAGTTGACAACCACTCGACTTTTGTATCTTCTTAGCAAAGCAAACAAATTCTTCAAAAGTCTCATCTTTGCTATGAAGGAACATTGTCCAAGTAAATCTTGAGTAATCATCAACTATGACTAAGACATACAATTTTCCACTTCTACTTTGGACTCTCATGGGCCCACACAAATCCATGTGAATAAGTTCCAATGGTTTTGTGGTGCTCACGAGCTTTTTGCTTTTAAAGGAACTTCTAACATGCTTGCCTTTAGCACATGCATCACACAATTTATCACATTGGAACTTGATGTTTGGTAAACCAACAACTAGTTCTTTTGTTCTCAATTTATC
Source organism: Salicornia ramosissima (assembly GCA_951394345.1). Lineage (NCBI taxonomy): Eukaryota > Viridiplantae > Streptophyta > Magnoliopsida > Caryophyllales > Amaranthaceae > Salicornia > Salicornia ramosissima. Next base: position 18,778,773 of record OX596235.1, read on the forward strand.
CAGTAGAGAAAGGCTAGCATGTCCCATTCGTTTATGCCAAAGTAGTGGATCATCCTCAATGACACTCAGACAAGTAAGAGTAGTTTTGGGAATTGCTTCAAGGTTCACAGTGTATGTGTTCCCATTGCGTTTCCCTTCAAGAATAATTTTATTAGTGTCATTGTTGATGATTCTACAACACTCATTAGTAAAATGTACAGAGTTTCCTTTATCACAGAATTGCGAAATACTAAACAAGTTGTGCTTTAAACCATCTACAAGAAGGACATTATCTATGCTATGGGAACTTGACTTACCTACCTTACCTACGGCAATAATATTACCTTTCTGATTGTCACCGAACGTCACAGTTCCCCCTGAGTAGGCTACTAGTGAGAGAAAGTTAGATTTATCTCCGGTCATGTGCTTGGAACATCCACTGTCGAGGTACCATGTGGTGTTCCCCCTCACTAGTTCCTGCAATAATATTAATGGTTAGGTTGAGGAACCCAGGTTTCCTTGGGTTCCTTTGTAGACATATCATCATAAGTTTTTTCAATCCATTTAACATGTCTATTATTCTGATTCAAGCTGTTGTTCCTCTTGGAACACTGGTCTTTCAGATGACCTGAGTTCCCGCAGAACAGACAGACTTTGCTGCTTGGAAGTTCCACATACTTTTTCTGATTGCTCCCTTTTTGTTTATAATTAAAACCGAGACCTTCGGTCCTCTTTGCTTGGGCATTCAGAATCCATTGTGGAACTTCTCGTTGATTATCTTTATCCCTTTTTATTTCAGTAAGTTCCTCTGTTAATTTCTTATTATCAGATTTTAATTTTTCCAGATCAGTCTTGAGTTCCTTCAGATCAGAAACCCTAGAGGAACTTTCAGTCGAATTTTCAGATTTCAAACTAAGATTAATCAACTTATAGCAGTTAAGTTCCATTGTTGTTTGGCTTAATTCTTTTTCAAGATTTTTAACCTTAGTCATTAAAACATTGTTTTTATCAAATAGGTCAAAGAATCTATTTTCAGTTTCAACTTTATTACCCTTAAACCAATCACTATGTTCCCTGCTTACTTTGAGTGCGTTTTCACACTCAATCTTTTCTTTCTTAACAGTCATCCAGTTCTTATGAAAATCAATAACTAAATCAACAAGTTTTTGTTTAGGCAGAGAATTTAAATAATAAGGATTTAGGCTTACCTTCTCGTCGAGTTCCTGTGGGAACTCTGGCACATCAGATCTTGCCATTAAACACAATTGGGTCGTTTCTTCTTCAGGCTGTTCCTCCACCTCTTCTTCTGATTCAGAATCACCCCATGCTGCTATCATCGCTTTTCGAACATCATTTTTGGAAAACGAAGGCTTGTAGTATTTTTCTTTGTTGTAATCCTTCTTTTCCTTAAATGATTCCTTCCCTTTGGACTTTGTTTTCTCATTTTCCCATTGTGGACATTCCTTGATGAAGTGATCAGTGGAGCCGCACTTGTGACATCCAAAGTCCTTTTTGGAACTCGTCAGTTTCTTTCCAGAGTTCCTGAAGGAACTTCGGTTTCTGTTGAAGGCTCTTTTGAATCTTCTAACGAGCATAGCAGTCTCGTCATCTTCTTCAGTATCACTCTCTTCTGCCTTCAATGCTAACCCCTTGTTCTTGGAACCTTCTCCGCTGGTTCCCAGATGTAGTTCATGGGTTAGCAAAGAACCCGCTAATTGTTCAATGTTGAACTTCGTCATGTCCTTTGATTCCATAAGTGCTGTTACTTTAGATCTCCATCTATCGTCTTGTGGTAGACTCCTTAAGATCTTTCTAACCTGTTCATCAATAGGTATTTCTCTTCCAAGGGAAACAAGCTCATTTATGATGTTAGTGAAACGAGTAAGCATATCTTGAATAGATTCCTTAGGCATCATCTCGAACCTTTCATATTTAGAGATCAATAAATCAATTTTAGACCTTTTAACTTCATTAGTACCTTCGTGAGTTATCTGTAGTAAATCCCAAATTTGTTTTGCGCTCTTGCACCCCATAATACGATTATGTTCATGGGGTCCAAGACCACAATGAAGCAATTTTATGGCCTTAGCATTAATTTCCATTTTTTCAAAGTCTTCACGTTTATATTCAGAAATTTCCTTAGGGACTATCTCATTATTAGCATTAGTTTTGGTTACCTGATAGTCACCGACTTCCACGACTCTCCATACCTGATAATTTTCGGCTTTGATGTAGATCTCCATGCGATTTTTCCAGTATGCATAAAATTTCCCATTAAACATGGGAGGTCTCTGAGATGAGTACCCTTCTTCCAATTTCTCGCAAGTGTTCATACTGCCCGGATCTCTCGTCAAGGTGTCTTGAACGGTCTGAGTTCCTGCTCTGAGTGGAATGTGTTATTCCTGTAGGAACACTGCAAGAGGGGGGGTGAATTGCTGTGTGGAACTTATAGCACAGATTTTCGTCAGAATTGAAAACCTAAAGGAACTTTGAGAAAAACGAAATGTAAAGAGTCAAATTTCAACGAGAAAAACTTCCTGACCCTAGGAAGAAAAACTCCACTTTTATACATAGGCCTTGTAAACTATTACAATCCTAAATTTCTCTCTGGACCTCGTGAATTCCTGTAGGAACTTACGATTCTAATCTCTTTCTGTCTTTCCTTTTCTTTCTCTTTCTCACGACTCTTTCTTCTCTATTCTCTCTAAGTTCTCACACACTTCTCTTTTCTTTTCTCTCAATTACAACTCAAATAATAACTCTAGTATATTGAAATGCATGTAAAACTGAATTGGAACTTAGGAACTTTTTGACACAAACTCTAAGTAATGTAAATCTGAAAGTGTGCTCTCTTGTTGTGTGTGTATTTAAAACCAGAATTATATGTGTGTATATATAGAATGAATATTTATAAAATTGCTTGAAGAAGAAGCCTAAATAACCACCCATAACCCCATATACACGTCCACCACTCTCACTCACACACCACTAACTTTGACTAACTTAAACAATCCACTAACTTAATTAATAACCTAAAAATCAGAAATAATAAGTTAAATAAAAATAGATTAATTAATTAGAAATAAAAATAAAACCAACAATCGGTTTTTTCTTTTTTTTAATTTTTCGTAAAAAAAACTTTTTTTTTTTTTAATTTTCTAACTTTAAATTAATTTTTAAAACCAGAAATGAATTAATAAAATAAAAAGAAAATCAGAATTAAAACAACTAACCGAACCCTAAAAATAAGGACACCAAATTGACTACTAACTAATTCAAACATTACCTACCCACTATTCCTAAAAATTGGGTTGCACTAATCCAGTCAGTCTTTGACCATTTTAAACAAGTTAAAACAGTCAAGGAGTTGTTTAAACAGTCCCTAAAAGGTAGCAACAGTCGTGGACTAAAATAACTAACTGATTCGACACAAGTTCCGCTGGGAACATGACCCAAAGTTCCTCTGACAGACACGACTAAGTTCCAACCAGACTTAAATGCATTAATATACTTACATTTACCCTAGAACATTACATTATAACATTCATGGATGATTCTCTTCTCTTCAAAAAGTAATTCGTTGGAATACTTGAAGTTCTTCTCATGTTCCTTGCTGAATTCTCTTCAGGAACTTCTCTGATTTCTCTATAGAAACTCGACAGCAACATCTTTGATTCATGATTCGAACCTTGACTTGAATTACCATCTTGTTTCTTCAAATCATTGAATCTTCAATGCTTATTTATCTTCAAGATCTAAAATTCTCCAAGAACTCAAAGATACTTATTAGTAATTAAGTTTGAGGTTTATGTCATCATCAAAACATAAAAGGAATATGTCAACAGAATGTCTTATAGATAAAGAGAAAGGGGTTTGGAAAGAGGAGGTTATTAGACAATGGTTTCTCCCTATGGATGTTGAGGAAATTTTGAAACTGCCGCTATGTGTGAATTGGCCTAATGACAAATTTAGTTGGCCTTTTAATGCTAATGGATAGTATTCAGTTAAATCGGGTTACCATATTTTATGTACTATGGTATCTCCAAGTTCGAGTGGTGTGTGTCAGGGAAGGGACAACAACATATGGAAGCATATTTGGATAGCACATGTCCCACCGAGGTTCAGAATGTTTGGGTGGAGAGTTGTGACGGGTTCCTTAGTGACTAGGGATAATGTTGCAAAATGAATCGGGGGATGGCCGATCTCGTGCTCGTTGTGTGGAGCGGTTGAAGATTCAGGTTTGCATGCCTTACTAAGTGCCCAATGGCTGAGGCTATTTGGAAGGCTAGTGGTATAGAGGAATGTTGTAACGACCCTGATTTTATAGGTATTTCGTCTGTATGATTATGTGTATTTATGTGTTGATATGTATAGTTCAAATTTATTTTTTGAACTATTTATTTTATTTTATGTGAATAATTTTGATTTAATTCGAATTATTTATTTTAATTATTATTTAATTCATTAGAATTTTATTATTTAATTTTCTAATTAATTATTTAATATTTTGGGCTAAAGCGAATTAAGCATGATTAATCATGCAATTTCTGTAAATTAGCCCAATTGATCACGAAAGCCCAAATTGGCCCATTACCCTTGCTTGGCCGGTTTTTCCTTGAGTGCATGGCAAGGATTTGCCACTTGCCTTATGTTCACACCTTAACTAATTCTATATATAGTTGAGTTGGTAAGGCTTGAGGATTCATTTGCTAATTTGCCATCTCTTGCCATCAAAAGTTTAAGACACAAACTCTCTCCATTTGCTCCCATTCCACACGCCTATTTTGGCTAATTGAAACCCATCAATTGTTCATCATCCTTTCTAAACCCAAACTTAAGGATTCATCATCCTTTGATCTTTAAGTACTCAAACACAAATTAAACTTCATTGCCATTGATCAAGATTGTGTGTTCGGGTTTGGTTTTGGGTCGTGTTCGTGTGATTCGAGTGGGGACCGTGTTCTTGGCTCGTGTGGTGGCCGTGTTCGTGGTGGTGGCCGTGCAGCAGGGGTTGTGTGCCGTGTGTCGTGGTGGTGGTGCAACCGTGTTGAAGCCGTGTGGTTGCCGTGTTGCTAGGGCCGTGCGTGTCTTGTTCCGGGCAGCAAGTTTGTGTTGATTTTTGTGTGTTAATCTTCAATAAGGTAACATACTTTCTCAACTTAATTGGTGTACTATGTTTCATAGTATAGATTAAATGAACAAGATTAGTTTAAATAAAGTTTTGATCATGTTTTTGGGTATGAATGTAAATCTGATTTTGGAATGGTTATATGATGATTTTATGTTTGAATATGATGATTTTATGATTGATTATATTAGTGTTAAGTTTGTTGATTATCATGTTCAAGTTTGGTGAATTTTGGATGATGATAAGTTGATGATTTCATATGTTGGATTGTTGAGTTTATGCGTGTGATATGATGAAGATGGATGAGTTCTTGATTCTTGAATGAGTTCTTGGTTGAAGTTCTTGAATCTTGATTGAGTTCTTGATTGAAGACCTTGAATCTTGGATGAGTTCTTGATGAGTTCTTTGAGTTCTTGATGAGTTCTTTAAGGTTCTTTATGAGTTCTTGATTGAGTCTTTAGAGTTAAAGAAAGTTAAAGACAAAGTTAAAGAAAGTGGTAAGATGTTGTAAGATGATTGGTTTGCATGTTATTTTCTTAAGTCAAGGCGTAAGATGCAACTTAAGAAGTAACTAAGATTGTAAACTTCGGATTAAAGAGTTTAAGAATGTAAGATTAGCTTGATTTCGTTACTAGACACCTAATTCGTAGAGTAAGATTCTATGTTTTTGGGTTAAGGCGTTGCCCCTATCCTGACCGCGGTATTGGGATAGTGATTACCACTATGTCGTCTTTGACATGGATTTCCAGTAAGATTGGTTTCATAGGATTTGGGAGTAAGATTCTCAATCCTGGCATAGTTGGAAAGTTCGTTCGCGTAAGATGCGTTCGTACGTGCGTAGTCCGGTCTAGTATGCGAATGATTGCGCCAAAGATAAGTTTGGATAAGTGGGTCGAGTCAAGCATGTATTTGTATGATTTCGCATGGTTTGACGTTATGATTTGGATATTTGGTTTATGCTATGTTCTTGTGTATTCCCGTTAGGGTGAGACAGTTATGTTACTCGCCACTGACGGTGGACTGTTGTTTACTTTTCAGGTAATTCTGATGATGAGGTTCTTGTTTAGCTTTGAGTTGGGCGAGCGCCGATATAGTTATGTAGTTGTATTTTTGTTATTCTATGATTTCAGTTAGTTGGAACTTTAGTAGTGATACTTGTATACTTTACTATAACTCTGGCATGTGTTTGGAGTTACGTTTATTAGTAGTAGTAGTTTGACTTTTGGATTAGTATGTACAAACTTGTGGGTATTTGTACTTTTTGGTTTAGTAATACAATATTTTGAGGTATTGTTTCAAATTTTAAGTATTTTAGTTTGTTAGTTCTGGCTATTCAACTCGTCGGTTTCTTCCGCTCCGGTTTAAGCGAGTCAGGTCGTCACAAATGTATTTGGAGGATGAGGGTTCCGGATATTCGGTCATGGCTGGAGCAGGTTTGGGCGTAGCATGGTGGGGTTTGTTTTGATTGGTGCTTACGATTAGTTGGGCTATTTGGGGTTCTCGTAATAAAAAAATTTTTGATAAGGGGTTCCGAAGTCCGTGTATGAAAGTGGAGAACGCTCTGAGCTTTTGTAATGGCTTCAAGGAGCAGTCGGTGACGGTGTCAGGTGGCTCAAGGATGACGGATACGGGCTGGTGTCCGCCTACAACGGGACTGTGGAAACTGAATACGGATGCAGGCTCGGTGTAGGGGCAGGGAGTGGGTTGTGTGTTCGTGATTCGGGATAGTGAAGGGGACGTGGTGGCAGCTGGAGCTCGACAACATAGAGGGCCCATTTCTGCAGAGCTTCATGAGGCTGAAGGGGTTCTTTTTGGGTTGCAGTCAGCATGGGATGCGGGATACCGAAGTATTCAAGTTGAGTCCGATTGTTTGAATCTCATCCAATAGTTAAAGGATCAGCGTGTGAATAATTCTAGTGTTGGAATGATTGTAGCTGATATTCTTAATCTTGCTTTGTATTTTAATCAGTGTAGTTGGTCTTATCTTCCTAGCAGTGGTAATAAGGTGGCCCATTTTCTAGCAAATTTGAATCCTTTCTGTGAGGAGGAAAGAATTTGCTTAGAAGATTGGCCGGAAGAGGTAAATGATCTTGCTGCTATGGATATGTATAAATTTTTAAATAACCAATAAACCTCTTTTTTCTTTAAAAAAAAAAACTTGGCTTTTGGTCTTATCACCGTTTTCTATTTATCATATACTCCAAATGTCTTGTTCATCTTTAACAATTAAGTATTCAGTACTAAATACTTTATGGACGTAATACGTACTTAACAATTTAACTTTATCTTCACTTGTGGTGTTTTTTCTTAATGCATAAACGATTGAAATTATATCTTTCTTAGCTATTCCATGATTTAGCGTGATCGAAAGAACATGCACTATTGTAGTGACGCTGGAATGTCTGAGAGGTCTCGAGTTCTATTCTCGTCAGAAATTCATGGTTCCTTCAAATGAGATGTTTAAGAAATATCTCAAAGGGCATAGGAGTCATATTGCAGGGTTTAATAAGAATGAAACAACAAGTTAATAAATCTAGGCCTCTATACATTTACTAGTTAATACCTAAAAAATTGCTCGGTTTTTTTTTAAATTTAATCAATATATATAGTAAAACATCAATTAGTAAAATAAATTAAATAAATTAGGCAACGTTAAGTAGCTAGTTATGTTTTTTTTTTTGTTATTCTCCAATGCAAATATTTCATTGAAAGATTATGTACATAGGTTAAAATGACCATTTTTCTTGGTCAATTATTTTATTAAGAGGTCATATAAATAAATGAAATTCTAGGAAAGAAAAAAACTCTCGGAGAAATTTTTTTTAAAAAAATACTTGTTTAAAGGGAGAAAAAGTAGAGTCAAACTCTAAGTAACACACAATAGGATTAAGAAAGAGGATAAGGGAAAAAAAGATGAAAAGAAAAAAAATTCAAATACTATTAATTACTAGTTGGAGGTTTTTCTATGGTAATAAATAAAAATTTTATTTCCAAAAATATTTATTTTCTTAAAAGAAAATCTAAGGGTTAAGTGTTAAGTTTGGGTGGGAAAATAGTAAAATTAGGAGGGATTTTTAATAGTTTGTGTTTTAGTAGTATAGAAATAGAAATAGAAAAGATTCTATTTAAGATGGTTCTTAAACATCTCATTTTGAGAAACCTGATACTCCTTATATTCTCACCGCTCTTATGATTAATGCTAGATGTCTATCTATCTAGTTATTCATGTGAATGTGTGATAGGAGTTTTCTGCACTACAAGTGACTTTAGGTAACACTCAAATGTAACACTTTTTTTATAATGTAAATTTCTAAAGTATATAGGTAACACTTTTGTAACACTTTACTAATATGTAACATTCCTATGTAACACTTTTAAATATGTAACACAATGAAGTAACACATTTTTTATATGTAACACATTTGAGGTAACACTTTTTCATAGGTAACACATTAGAGTAACACATTTTTTTATAAACTTCCCCTGTTTTTTAATATATAGTTGCAACAAATGAATTTTTTTATCTCTCAGAAAAATACTCACTTGATGCAACTAACTATATATTAAAAAACGGAGGAGTTGAACTAGCATATAATTAATAACTTAATATAATAAGTAAAAATTTAATTAGTTGTGTCATGCCCATCTAGTCATTGTGAAGGCCAGACCCATCGAACATACTGTCTGCCCATCTGGCTATTGTACTGTGAAGGCATGCAAGAATAATTAATAATAAAGTAACTTAATTAAAATTTAATCTAATAATTTAATTTGATGCAAAAAAAATACTCGATCGATCTGACCCGGCCCATATAATAAGTGCTGATCCATTTTGACGATTGGATTCTTTTCATTTTGAAATTTTGACTATAACTGTACTTTTAATTTTATACGAAGTATGTAAGGAAAAAAAGGCCATATGAGCTCTAATGCACTTTGTTCGTCTAAATAGATCGAAACAAAAATTATATATTATTCTTTAGTAACCTATATATATAATTACTACCAAATAATTTATATAAATTATGTAAATTTAATAAAATAAAATAAAATTTAGAAATATAAAAAATCTAACTGAATGTCGAAGTCAGGCAAATTTGTAGGATTTTTTTCAACATCGTCCGACTCAGATCCGACTACGAATCGAAGTTGGATTTTTTTAAATAGAGTCGGATGTAGATTTTTTTTCCGGATTTGAATCAGAATTTTTCTTGCGGATTAAATTATATTATATTCAGATCCGGATTCATTTGTCATTATTAGAAGGGAGTAAGTTGAGTATCATATTATTTTATTTTAGGAAAAACACGACAAAATCATCATTATGGGAAAAAAATCCCTAAACTCGTATGCAGTAGTAGTACAATAATCTTTGTTTTGGTAAAACTACAATTAGAAGACAAAAATTCCCTAAAAATAATTAGGCACGCAACTACACAAGAAACTGTCAAAATTAACTCCAAAAAAAAATTATCTGCCAAAATTAACAATTGCAAGGGTTTTGTCAAATCTCCATTATTGCCGATTCTCCATTTCCGATTCTCCATTGTTGATTCCGGTTGTTTTCTCGCAACTGTACGGTTCAATCCTGTTGCATTTCACACAAAGATTCAACAAGATCACATTCCGCAATTCAATCCTCACGAAAACTAGAAAAGTTAACCTAATTCATCCCTCAATTCGTAATTCTGCAAAAATCGTGTTTTCATCTATAGTAATTATATACAATATGCAATTTAAAACAATGATTACGCTTTTCAAATTCACGCAGAGATTTGTATTTAGTTTATAATTTTTGACGGTTAGTTGTTTAGATTATTTAGTTTTTTTTGGGTATTTACTGGATTCTTTTACAGTTTAATAGTAATTATCTATTGTATTCATGTTGTATCTATTCTTTTAATAATTTACTGGATTCTTTTGGGTATTTATAAATTTCACGTGCATTCATGCTGTATCTATTCTGATCCATTGCTAAAATAATTTAGTATTTTAAGAATTTGCTTATATTTAATTGCATGTGTTGTTTCACTTTTGCAATTGATGCAAAAAATTAAATATTATGCTCTTTGGGTTGATTTTAATATTCTCTGTTGTACCATTTTCGGATCTTTGGTTTTAAGTAACTTGTTTTAATTTGTTACATGTAAGTAGAAATTTATTATTTTATTATGTAGTGTTATTCTTGTTACTATTCTTTTCAATTGACATAGTAGCGTTAAATCCAACTTTTTTTAAATTTTTCATAACCATGTGTTATTTACTTTGTAAAGGTGAAAAAATGAGTAGTTGGAATACTTTGTTACAATCTAGTAAGCAATATCAAAAAGGGGTTGAGGGGTATTTAGATAAGGCATTTGCTACATGGGCAATTGGAGATCAAATTAGTTGCCCATGTAAGGCATGTTATCATCGATTTTGGCATCGTAGAGATAAAGTGTTCAATCACTTAATTGCAAATGGTATTAAACTATGTTTGGAGGAATTCTATTTTCATGAGAAGGATGTGTCCTCAACATCAAATTTTGAGATGAATTCCAAAAATAATAATGATGACATAGACCGACTTATATATGATACACATGGAGATGTGGTTGAGAATTTGACAAACAATCAAGAGGTTTTATAGGTTGATTGAAGATGGAAAACAATAGTTATTTCCGAGAAGTTATAGATCAGAGAAGCAGTCAGGATGCTCGACGAATAATAGAGCAAAGAACACTCAGCGGGATAACCAGAGATACCGAGATTGTCTTGGAACAGGCCAGTTTCCCGAGCCGAGGATCCGAGTGCGTTCCCATCATGGGTCCTCTCACGACCAACGGATAAACTCGGCCATTCGGGACGAGGTCGACACATCCTGGAGGAATGCTCCTCGAACAGATCCCTCAGTTGTTCTTTCTTGCCAAACCCCATTCAGTCGGGAGATCGTTGAAGTATCTGATTCGAGTAAGGTCAAGGTGCCTCCAATTGAGTCCTTCCAAGGGACTACTGGCCCCACTGACCATCTAGCGGCCTACAAAGCCCACATGGCGGTGCAAACTGGGTACGAGGGATCTTGGTGCAAGTTCTTCCCAACTACCCTTAAGGGGACAGCGCTCAACTGGTTCAATGATCTACCCCCGGGTATCATTACTAGCTTCTCGGTCTTGGAGTCATTATTCACTCAGCACTTCATTGCGGCTAAGAAACACAAGCGGACAAGCATTCACCTGATGTCTTGCAAACAGGGGGAAAACGAAGGGTTGGCCGAATACATCAATAGATTCAACTCCGAGTCGTTAGAGATTCCCAATCTGAAAGACTCCACGGCTTTCACGGCATTAATGTCAGGGCTTCGTCCGAGTCGACTCAGATTCGACATCCTGAACGACAAAGACTCTACCTTTTCCGAGGCTATGGCTCGGGCACAGAAGTATATTAATGCCTCAAACATCAACCACCCAAAAGAAGGCTCTAAGAAAGAGAAACGCAAGAAAGTCCCCAGAGGTAAGCCTGACTCAGGCACAAAAGATAGGGGCCTGAGGGATGACTCACGATTCAACACATCTAGACGTGAGATATTCCTCAAGATGAAAGGAAAAACTAACTTCCCAAAGCCTAGCCCCATGAAGACCTCCAGCACTCAGCAATGTCGTGAGTTAAAAAAGGCATTAGATCAACTAGATGATGAAGGGAAGATCAATCGCTACTTACAAAATGACTTGGATAAAAAGACAAAGAAGTCCAAAAGCAGTGACACTCAGGACATGGTGTGTGTCATTGAAGGGGCATAACCTCTGGAGGAAGTAGCAACAAAGCACGAAAGTCACATGCTCGACAGCTCAGATTCCCCGTGATGGCTGTCAAAGAGAAACCACCATTTCCAACCATGGTCTTCGATCAAACAACTGTTCCTTCAGCTCAGTTCCCTCATGACGACCCCTTAGTGGTTGAGGTAAAGATTGCCAACTCCTTGGTCAAAAGAGCACTCATTGACTGTGTTAGCTTAGCCGATATCATCACACTTGGCTGCCTAACCAAATTAGGCATTCCAAGCACCGAGCTTACACAAGTCTAGAATCCCTTGGTCGGATTCGGAGGTCAGACTATCGACTCCAAAGGAACAATCAAGCTCCCAGTTCGAATTGGACAGAAGGGTGAAGGAAGAAACTTAATGGTGGATTTCATAGTGGTAGACGTACCTCTACCTTACAATGTCATCCTTGGAAGACCCATTCTCAACCGAGTCAAGGCGGCCATATCCACCTATCATCTAGTTCTACAATATGAGGACACTGGATCCGTCGGAAGGCTATATGGAGATCAACACTCAGCTCGGGAATGCTACGTCAACAGCTTCAAATTGCTAAGCTAAAAGGTCGGAGAGAAACAAAAGGACAGGGGCAATAGACAACGTCGCAGAAAAAGAAATGTTTGTCACGGACTCCCCCAAATGCTACTCTCGACCATAGCCATCAGAGGAGAATGAAGAAGTGACTATCGGGCATGAAGGAGAAACGGACAGAGTAAGAAGAACCTTCGGCCACCAGCAAAGAGAAGAAATAGTCACGGTACTCAGAGAATACCGAGATGTGTTCGCTTTCTCAGTAAATGAAATGCCCGGTATCGATCCCTCAGTAATGCAACATGAGCTGAACATCAAAGAGAGATACAAACCTGTCAAGCAGAAGCTAAGGCACCGGGGTCAAGAAAGAACCTTGGCCGCAGCCACCGAGGTTAAAAAGTTACTGGAGGCCGGATTCATTCGAGAATGTAAGTACACTGATTGGTTGGCCAACGTGGTGCTAGTAAGAAAGCGCAACAAAACTTAGCGGATGTGTGTGGACTTCACCGATCTCAACAAAGCTTGTCCCAAGGACGATTACCCTTTGCCAAAAATTGACAAACTAGTCGATTCAACAGCAGGGCATGCTCTATTCAACTTCATGGATTCTAATGCAGGATATCACCAAATCCCCTTGGCAGAAAAAAGATCAACCACACACAGCCTTCATCACCAATCAGGGGGTATACTGCTACAATGTCATGCCCTTCAGCCTAAAGAATGCTGGAGCCACATACTAACGTCTGGTCAACAAAGTCTTCGAGAAACAGAATGGAAGAAACGTTGAAGTATATGTGGATGACATGATCATCAAGAGTAAGCTAGCCTCAAATCATGTCCAGGACATGAGGGAAACTTTGGAAACACTCAGGAAATTCAACATGAAGCTAAACCCCAAGAAATGTGTCTTTGGGGTCAAAGGAGGAAAATGCCCCGAATTCTTGGTAGACGAAAGGGGCATGGAGGCCAATCCCGATAAAATCAAGGCCATGTGGGATATGCAGTCACCAAGGACGGTCAAGGAAGTACAAAGATTGACCGGCTGTATCACAGCACTCAGTCGCTTTCTGTCTCGATAAGCCGATAAGAGCTTGCCTTTCTTACAGGCATTGAAAAAGGCAACATTCAGCTGGAACGCTGAGGCGGAGGAAGCTTTTCAGAGGCTGAAGGAACATCTCTCTCAGATTCCAAAACTAGTTTCTCCTTTACCAGGGGAAGTGTTGTTCCTCTTATCTAGCCATCTCTGACTACGCACTCAGCGCAGTTTTAGTGGCCGAGAGCGAACATATCCAATACCTAGTATACTTCATCAGCCACGCATACCAAGTCACAAAATCAAAGTACTCTCAGATCGAGAAGATGGTCTTCGCACTAGTCATGGCAAGTAGGAAACTGAAACCATACTTTCAGGCTCATCAGATCAAGGTCCTAAACGGACAACCCATTCAGAAGACAATAGAAGGAAGGAATAACTCCACAAGGATGTCAGATTGGGCCAATCAGCTCTCAGACTTTGGCCTTTAGTATGAGCTCCCCAGAGCTATCAAAGCTCAGGCCTTAGTCGACTTCATTATGGAATGCACGAACAGACCAACAACTCAAGATAATTGGTCAGCCATGGGAATTGTATATCGATGGCTTAGCCACAAGAGGAGGGAGCGGAGCAGGTCTGCTCATCAAAACAAGCACGGGCGAACGAATAGAGTATGCCGTAAGATTCGGATTCACATCTTCCAACAATTAATCTGAGTACGAGGCACTCATCTTCAGAATGAAGCTATGCCAAGTTGCTGGAGCTACTTCACTAAAAGTGGTCTCAGATTCCCAGCTGGTAATAGGGAAAATATCCAGCTACTTCACAAAAGTTTCACAAATCCCCCCATGTCAGCTGATTGACAGCCCCCATTTACCAGTCAATCAGCCCCCAAAACCTCACCTATAAATACCCCACATTTATGGCAGGTGAGGGGGACTCCTTTTCCTACAACTTTCCACAAATGGAAACACAATTCCCAATACAGCAACCTTTTCAATAAAAGGGAAAACTCTCTCTCTCTCTACATTTCCACATAAAATACTTTTTTGACTTAAGCATCGAAGGGGAATTCCCGGGTCCACCCGCCGGGTCAGTCACCCCTTGTTCATTTTGCAGGACTCACTCAGCCAGGCCCGAGCCCGTTCAAGGGAGTCCAATAAGCACCAAGTTCCAGCTCATCCACAGCTCAACCAAGCCATCACTCAGAGATCTAGTCAGCATACATTGAGACACTCCCCAACTCATCCTAATTACCTCTTTATGTTTCCTAATTAGTGAAACTCTTTGTCCGCTTGAAAAAATATTCCACCATCTTTTTTTGACATCATGATCTATTTAACTATTCATTTGGTTGAAGGGGTAAGGCTTGGTGGACCGGTGTGTGATTGTTGGATTTATCCCATAGAGATGTATTTGGGAAAGCTGAAATCATATGTGAAAAACAGAAGTCGGCTCGAGGCTTCTATTGCAAATGGTTATTTGGCTGAAGAGTGCTTAATTTTTTGCTCAAGATATCTTCATCATGGTGCCAATGAGGGGTTCAAGTCAATTGTTGATGATAAAGCCGATAATGTTGATGATGCATTATCCTTGTTTCCTAAGACAGGTTATCCACTTGGAAGAAAGAAAAAAGGGAAGAAGAAAGGGAAAGCATATTCTCTTAATTCCAACACTAAGCTTGTAGTACATCGATATGCTTTATTCAAATGTCAAGATGAGCAAGTTCAATATTACATCAAGTGCGTATGTTTTCATAATTTGTTCCTTGTGCTGTAAATTATTTAATTTTTTTAACAATATACTATCTTGGTAAAATTTTATGCAGAGAACACGAAAATTTTGTTAAAAGTAAGTCTAAGGATAAGAAAAAAATAAGGTGGAGGGAGGCTAAACAACATAGCAATGAATTAACAGATTGGTTTAAAGAGAGTTGAATTAGATAATGTCCGCGCTCATATAAAGTGGCTATCTCTGGGTCCTTCTAATGTTGCAAGAAGATACACGGGTTATTTTTGTAATGGCTATAAGTTCTACACCAAAAGCCATGATGACAAATGTAAGACCCAAAATAGTGGTGTCTCATTAACAGCCTTAACTCGAAGCTTCGCAAGTAGCAAGGATTTCAATCCTATTCTTGGCAATGTCACTTACTATGGGGTTATAAAAGATATAATAGAAATTAATTATTGGGGGGAATTTAGTGTTGTGTTGTTTGAATGTGATTGGTTTCATGTGGAAATTGATGATTATGCCCTAAGTTGTGTAAATTTTAAGAAATTGTGTTCCACAAATGACCCTTTTGTTTTGGCTTCACAAGTGCACCAAGTTTTTTATCTAGAAGATGGTGTTGAGAAGGATTTGCATTATATGTGTCGAAATTTGCCAAGAGACATTTTCTATGCAGAAGCACAATATGAAGACAATTACATGAAAGAAGTTCTTAGGCCTCCTGAGGATGAACATTTGGCTAGTATTAATGATGATGATGTCACATTATGCAAAGTTGGTATTTCTGATCGAGTTGAGGTGCAACATGTTGGCTTGTATGAAACCAATGCTTGTCTTCAAGACGTAAATTCTGATACTGATGACTCTGATTGGGATTGGATGGAATCACAAATTTAGATTCTTTAAGGGTTTATATTTTCTTTTTAAGCATAATATAAAATGAATGTAAAATAATGCTTGGTTTAGATTTTGTACTACTTTATAACTTTTTTTCCTAATTATCATTAATAAACGGTGAACATGTTTGGTTTGTACTTATTTATTTCTTTAGTTCATCTTAACGTAATGAAATATGCATGAATTTGCCCTTCTTATGGACCTTAGGCTGTAATGTTTTGTTGTTTTATTTAATTTACTTTCAAAATTTTACCCTTTTTTGTGTAGATTAACTTCACACCACGATGTTGGATTATTTGAAGCTTAGGGAGAAGCGAATAACTGAAAAGAAGATGAGATTGAAGGAATTTGGGGTGACAACTATGGCATTGGAGCTAAATCAAATGAGGAATAGCTCAGTGAAAAAGACGAGAAGTAAAAAGCAGTTAGAGAAAGTGGCTGAAGATACGAACCTGTACACTCCTGATGAAGAGGACATCCAATCGAGTATAAATAATGACAATGAGATACGAAGAACAACTCTAAACCTGAGCCCTCGCTCAAAGAAGGAAATTTAAGCCTTGACAGTCTAGCTAATTTTGCTTTTAAGCTGGTTAAAACTAGAGTAATGGTTGCATGCCTAAGAAAACAAATCAAACTAGAGTAATGGTTGTAACAATCATGTCTGATTTCAAACATGATTAATTGAATATATGCCGAAACCTTTTTCTGTTCTAAAAATATAGTTTCCGTGATTGCTGGATAGAGAGGGCTAGGGTGGGGGAGGCTGGGCATGGGTGAGTGGCTGGGCAGGGGGGCTGTGTAGGGGGGCCGGGTAGGAGGTGCTGGGGGAGCTAGGCATGGGGGCTGTGCATGGGTTACTGGGCAGGGGACTGTGTAGAGGGGGTGGGGAAGGGGTGTAATAACCCGAAATTTAGGGCCTCAAGATTTCGCGGTTTATTAACATTGTTTTATTATTCTAAGTCCAAAAGGCCTATATATTTGGACTGTTTATTTCTATTTCTCTACCTTATCCTGAAATTGGGCCTGTGACCCAATTTCCTCCCTCTTGGTCGGCCCCCTTATGTAGTGGCCAGGGTTTGTTTTTCTTTTTAATTTATTATTGATTAAGTAATTTTATTATTAATAATATTTTAAATATAATTTGAATTTGTAAAACTAGTTCAACTAATATTGCCTAGTCTACCTTAAACCCCTCAACTAACCCTAACTTTCTCCCTTGCCCCTCTTCCTAATTCACGGCCCCCCTAGGGTTTTTTTTTTGTTTTTTTTCTTTGGTTCCTTATATTATTAATAGGGAACAAGCTTTTAACCTATTTTCTTTTACATAATTTTCCATACTACACTAAACTCTCAAGAAAACCCTAAAAATCTCTAAGTTGGCCGTGTGACTCCAAGCTCCAAAGGGGTGATTTTTCTTGTTTTCTTTCCTATGCTAAGGTAACTAGACTAACCCCCTTGAATCTGGTATAGTTTTCTATATAATTAATTAGGATTAAAACTAGGAAAATTAAAAGAATTAGTATCATGTTTAGGGTGAAATTTTCGAACCATATGAAGTATTGTTCATGATATTTTTCTTGATGTTTTATGAAATTTCTATGAATCTTTGATTGTTATAATTAATTCTATGCATGAAATAATTTATTTGGTTATATGTATGTTGCATAATTGCATGATAAATTTCGAAACTTGATCTTGAAATTTTGAATAAAAGTCGAATAGTATATATTTAATTTGATGATGATTTTATGATAATTTCTTGAATTAAATTGATGTTTATGATTAGTTAATTGATTTATTAAAATCTTGAATCAAAATTATTATTTTTGGTAATTTATTTCAAAAATGTCGAGTGACATAGGAACAAAAGGGTAATAAAAATCTGATTTTTATGACTAATCTTGAATAAATCTTGAATTAATATGTAATCTGGAACTTAATCTTTAATTTAATCATGATATTATGAATTCTTGAAATTTATCTTGATATTATTTTTAAGCCATGAATGCCGTGTGGTTATATGAACAAAAAGGATTGATTTTGATCTTGTTATGATTCATGTTGTATGATTTAATGTTCAGAGCATGATTTATTTGATTTAAATTAAGTTTATGTGATTAATTATTGATAATTATATTTACTTAATTAATTGTGAAATTTTCGGTATTTTCACACAAAATTTTCGAGTGGAATAAAATATGAAAAGTAGGATTTTTATCATGTTTTATGTAATTTTGATGATATTTATTGATTTATATGATTAATTGTTAATTTAAATGATTTATTTAATTGTTATATGATTATTTAATGAATTTGATTTAATTAATATTTTAATATGAAAAATGCCGAATGGACTAGAGTAATTTTGGTCAATTTCAGTTTAATTTTTGACTTATAATAATTTAGATTATAATTTTAGGAATTAATAAGATTAAAGAATAAGAAGGAATTAAAGAAGATAAGTTATAATATGAAGGAATGTAACAATATGAATAAGAAGGAAAGTAATAAGATATGTTATGAATTAGTGGTCTCAAGATGGCCTTTAGATATTTTCTTGTTAATTAGTGGTCTCACGATGGCCTTTAGAAAAGACACGATACGATACGGACGCCCATTTGATGATACACGAGTCATCAGATCGGGTTAAGTCGAAGCCACTGCCCTACTGCGGTCTCTGGGCAGTTCTGGATCTTAAGATATGTAGTCGTCTAAGTAGTAGTACACGAGCTGCTATTTAGGGGTTATGGCCATAGCTTAGGCTTATTTCTTGCAAAGGAGGGCTACGGGTTGAATACACGAGTTCACCCCGGCATGTTTTAGGAAAGTTGTGGTGCACACGGGATCCACAACGAGGATTATGACCGGTCTAATAAGAAGGTTAAAAGAGGGTTTATGGGTAAAATATGATATAATTAGTATTTCACGGGAAGGAATCTGTTATATGTGTATATATGTATATTTCGTGTATTAAGTATTAATTATGTAATATTAAGTCTTCCGCTGCATACATCTGGTAAGTCAGTATTTTATATGTGTATTTCTGAGTATATGTATGTTGTACGTATTTGTATTCGTATGTTGTACGTAGTTGTATTCGTATGTGTATGTATTTGTATCTGTATTGTATATGTATATTGTATGTATTCCTAACCGTATTTTACAGGTATTGTACACGTATTTGTATACGTATTTTTATATGTATTTTTGTACGTACTTCGTATGTATTTTTCTACGTATTTTTATACGTATTTTTGTACGTATTTCGTATGTATCCCGTATGTATTTTTTTATGATTTCCTCGTTTGATTTTAAGCTATTATATGGTTAACGGTCCCTCATTTAAGCGGGACAGCCTAGTTACTCGCCACTGACGGTGGACCCCCCCCATTTCAGGTGATGATGCTGAGATTTAGAGTGGGCTTACGTTGGCTCGGGCTGTGTGTTTTAGAGTTGTTTAGAGCAATCGTAGTCTGTTTTGAGTATTTTCTTTTGTTCATTAGTTAGTTGTTCCCAGCCTGTTGGGAAAGACCTCATTTAATATGTAATTTAAGTATTATTTATATACTTTTGGGATTATTATTACAGTATTTAAGTAATAAAAGGAATTTTAGACCTAAATTATAATATTATTGTTAAGCTTTTATGTTGGTAATGATCCATTTTTGTCGATTTTCTTCGTAAATCGACAGCCTAGAAAAGTCGGGTCGTTATAGTTGGTATCAGAGCCTAGGTTAAGACCCTAAAGTTACTTCTTCATAAGTAACTTGGAAAGATGAGCGCTTTATGAATCACGAGCGAAACTTAGCCTAAAATGAAAACCTAAGTGAGTGAAGCCATGGGTAGAAGCCCGGGATAAGATATTTTATTACCTTCTACGCTCTTTTACGACATTATGTGCTTGTGTTTGCTTAAATAACTTGATTGTTGCTTACAGAATTTCGACTCCAAGACCCAATTTTCGACTCCGTCGCCTGAACCTGGAAAATGCTATCATCACGTTAGCACAGAGAAGTGTTCAACCTCAGAACACACAGTCGTCCTTCGATCGGGTTGCACGTCTTCGTCCTCCAGTATATGATGGGACAGCAGACCCGACCGTTCTCGAGAACTAGATTCGAGAAATGCGGAAGTTGTTTGATGCCCTATCATGTTCTGAGCGGGAAAGAGTTCCGATTGCGACCTTTTACCTAAAGGGCGAAGCTGATAATTGGTGGAGTACATTGCGGGCCAATCACGAGACAGACCTAGATCTGAGTTGGGAGGACTTCACTAAGAAAGTCCAAGACCGGTTATATCCTGATGAACTGAAGCGGCAGAAGCAAGAAGAGTTCCTCTCATTCACCCAGGGTAGCATGTCCGTCCAAGCTTACACGGACAAGTTCACAGAGCTTTCTCGGTTTGCAGCAATAGTCATACCTTCGGAAGCTGAGCGAGTCAAGCGGTACATCAAGAAGATGGATTCCCGCATCCGGGTTCATGTGGTCAGTAGTAGGGTGAAGACCTTCCAGGAAGCTTACGAGGTACCTCTAGAAGTCCAGGCATCGGTTTCTGATGATGACACAGCCAAAAAGAGGGTTGCTTCGGTTCCTACTCTAGCACCAGCTAAGAAGACCCGGTTCGAGTCTACTCCGAAGCCTCAGCAGAGTGCTCGACCAGCTTCGAGTCAGGGCCCGAGAATCTGTCAAGGCTGCAAGAAAGAGTTTCACCCGGGTAAGAAGTGTGATGGGACACTGATTGTATGTTACGATTGCGGTCAGGAAAGGTCACAATTCAATATTCTATCCTAAGAAGCGTTCAGCAACAACAACTAATCAAGCACCGGTTAGAAACAGGATCTTCTGCATGACTCAGGAGGAGGCTGATGCCCAGCCAGATGTGGTCACGGGTACTTTTCTTGTTCATGATATTGATGCCTATGTTTTATTTGATACGGGTGCTAATGTGTCTTTTGTTGCTAGATCTTTCATTGTAAAAGCTAACCTGACTGGAGAGTCTCCTGTCAAATCTGTAATAACTCTTCCTTCGGGAGAGGATTTTGCTTGTCTTCGGGAATACAGAAATGTTCCCATTGTGATCTCGGGGGTACAGTTTCAAGCTGACTTGAAGGAGTTTCCTATGACCGAGTTCGATGTGATCTTGGGTATGGGTTGGTTAGCGAAGTATCAAGCGACTTTCCGATGTCAAGATCAAGCTGTCAAGTTGCGTGGTCCTAACGCAAAGAGAGTCACCCATGTCGGGAAACCGATAGAGAAGGGTGTGAAGATCGTGTCAGCGATGAAGATGCGCAGTCTACAGCGCAAGGGTGAGACGGTGTACTTGTGTCAGGTCAAGGACATAACCAAAGAAGAGCTGTTAGAAGCTATCCAGTGGTTCGCGAGTATGCAGATGTGTTTCCAGAAGAGTTGCCAGGGATACCACGGGAACGGGAAGTGGAATTCAACATCGATTTGGTGCCCAGAACTGCTCCAATTTCAAAGGCTCCATATCGTATGGCCCCTGCAGAGCTGAAGGATTTGAAAACCCAGTTGCAGGATCTGATTGACAAGGGTTTCATAAGGCCCAGTGTGTCTCCTTGGGGTGCTCCGGTATTGTTCGTTAGGAAGAAGGATGATAGCATGCGTCTATGCATAGATTACCGGGAACTTAACAAGGTGACTATCAAGAACAAGTATCCTTTGCCCAGGATTGAAGATCTGTTTGATCAGTTGAAGGGAGCCAGTGTATTCTCCAAGATTGATCTCAGGTCGGGGTATCATCAGATTCCAGTGAAGCCGGAGGATATACCGAAGACCGCGTTTCGCACTAGATACGGGCACTATGAATTTGAGGTGATGCCGTTCGGTTTGACTAATACTCCTGCTGTTTTCATGGATCAGATGAACCGGACTTTTCATCATCTCTTGGATGTGTGTGTGGTGGTGTTCATCGATGATATTCTTATCTATTCGAAGAGTGAACAAGAGCACACCCAACATCTACATCTGGTGCTAGATGTCTTACGGGCTCAGAAGTGGTTCGCGAAGTTGCCTAAGTGCGAGTTTTGGCTCAAGGAAGTAGCCTTTCTAGGGCATGTGATTAATGCTGACAGTGTCAAGGTAGATCCAACCAAGGTTAAGGCGGTTGTGGAGTGGCACAGTCCTACGAATGTGGCCGAAGTTCGGAGTTTTCTTGGCCTAGCAGGTAACTTGAAGTATTTGATATAGCTATTATATTATCTATGCATGAATACTTACCTGTGAAATTTTCTGTATCAGGTTACTATCGAAGATTTGTGAAAGATTTCTCCAAGGTAGCAGCACCTATGACCAAGTTTTTGCACAAGGATTGCAAGTATGTGTGGACCGATCAGTGTGAAGAAGCTTTCCAAGCCCTCAAGCAGAGTCTTGTGTCTGCACCGGTTCTTGCATTGCCGAATGAAGGTGTGGGTTATGAAGTTTACAATGATGCGTCCAGGAAGGGTCTAGGCTGTGTTCTGATGCAAGAAGGTAGGGTGATCGCGTATGCTTTGAGACAACTCAAGGTTCATGAGCAGAACTATCCTACTCACGACTTAGAGTTGGCAGCTGTGGTGTTCGCTCTGAAGATTTGGCGACACTATCTCTATGGAGCTACTTGCAAGCTGTTCACCGATCATAAGAGCTTAAGGTACATCTTCACTCAGAAGGAGCTCAATATGAGACAGCGACGGTGGCTAGAGTTGATCAAGGACTATGACCTCTCAGTTGATTATTGTGAAGGGAAGGCCAACAGGGTAGCAGATGCCCTTAGTCGTAAGGATCACCATTCACTTAACAGGGTGGCAGTTTTACCTAAGGAAATCTGTGCTGATCTTCGCAGGATGGAGATTGAGATGGTTATGCCGGGTAGCACACGAGTCTATCTTAGTGCTATGAGTGTTGAGCCAAGTTTGTACCAGGAGTTACGGGAAAGTCAGAGAGAAGACCCGCAACTCGAGAAAATTCGTGAAGCCAAACTTCAAGGCAAGGCAGAAGACTTCACGATTGTTTCGGACGGTAGTATGAAGTTCCGTAACAGGTAATGGAGTTAAATGTTATAGTAAACTGTTTTCACCTAATGGATACTGATTTTTCTTCGTAACAGGTGGTGTGTGCCCCGGAATTCGAATTTGAGGAACCGGATCATGGAAGAAGCTCACAATACTCCTTATTCGGTGCATCCAGGTGGTGGAAAACTCTACAAGGACCTGAGGGAATATTTTTGGTGGCTGAGGATGAAGCAAGAAGTCGCAGACTTCGTTGCACGGTGCCTTACCTGCCAGAAAGTTAAGATTGAGCACCAAAGACCAGGTTGACTATTGAAGCCGTTGCCGATACCCACATGGAAGTTTGATTCCATATCTATGGATTTCGTGGTAGGCTTACTTACGACATCTACAGGTTTGGACACGGTTTGGGTTATCGTGGATCGTTTGACTAAGGTCGCCCGATTCATTCCGATGAAGATAACTTGGTCGATGGAGAAGATGGCGGAAGCTTACTCGAGGGAGATCATTCGGTTACATGGTGTGCCTAAGGATATAGTGTCCGACCGAGATCCCCGATTTCTTTCACGGTTCTGGAAGTCGTTGCAAGAGGCTTTTGGAACTAAGCTTAATTTGAGTACAGCTTTTCACGCAGCTACGGATGGGCAGACGGAACGGACCATCCAGACCCTAGAGGATATGCTACGGGCTTGTGCGTTAGACTTCCAGCAGTCTTGGGTTAAATCTTTGAGCTTGGTGGAGTTTTCGTACAACAACAACTATCATGCTAGTATCAAGATGGCCCCTTATGAGGCGTTGTATGGGCGCAAGTGTCGCAGCCCTACTTGTTGGAGTGACATCAGCGATGCTTTGGTGATTGGTCCTGATCATATCAAGGACACGGTGGAGCAGGTCAAGAGCATCAGGGCAAGGTTGCAGGCAGCTCAGAGTCGACAAAAGTCTTATGCTGATCGTCGTCGGAAGCCGTTGGAGTTCCAGGTTGGGGATAAGGTGTTGCTGAAGGTGTCTCCGATGAAGGGTGTGGTTCGATTTGGCCAGAAGGGTAAGCTCAGGCCGATGTATGTCGAGCCATATGAGATTCTGGAACGAGTTGGTGAGGTTGCTTATCGGTTGGCCTTGCCTCTGGATCTATCGAGGGTTCATGATGTATTCCATGTGTCTCAGCTACGGAAATACGTGAATGATCCTTCTCATATTATTCCGGTAGAATCGTCAGGGATTGGGCCGAACTTGACCTTTGACGAGAAGCCAGTGCGGATTTTGGACCGCCAAGATCGGATGTTACGTCGTAAGGTGGTACCTTTGGTTAAGGTACTTTGGCGTAGCCAGAAGTTCGAAGAGGCTACCTAGGAGACGGAAGCTTCGATGAGGGATAAGTATCCCGAGCTAAGCAGGTACGAAGCTGATTTGTTGTTTTATGCTCTTTGTTGTTTTATGTGTTTTTTTGTATGCATGCGTGTGTTTTGTGCTTCGTTAAGTAAATTTCAAGGTTGAAATTTATTTAAGGAGGGGTGACTGTAATAACCCGAAATTTAGGGCCAGAAAATTTCGCGGTTTATTAACATTGTTTTATTATTCTAAGTCCAAAAGGCCCGTATATTTGGACTGTTTATTTCTATTTCTCTACCTTATCCTGAAATTGGGCCTGTGACCTAATTTCCTCCCTCTTGGCCGGCCCCCTTATGTAGTGGCCAGGTTTTGTTTTTCTTTTTAATTTATTATTGATTAAGTAATTTTATTATTAGTAATATTTTAAATATAATTTGAATTTGTAAAACTAGTTCAACTAATATTGCCTAGTCTACCTTAAACCCCTCAACTAACCCTAACTTTCTCCCTTGCCCCTCTTCCTAATTCACGGCCCCCCTAGGGTTTGTTTTTTTTATTTTTTTTCTTTGGTTCCTTATATTATAAATAGGGAACATGCTTTTAACCTATTTTCTTTTACATAATTTTCCATACTACACTAAACTCTCAAGAAAACCCTAAAAATCTCTAAGTTGGTCGTGTGACTCCAAGCTCCAAAGGGGTGATTTTTCTTGTTTCCTTTCCTATGCTAAGGTAACTAGACTAACCCCCTTGAATCTGGTATAGTTTTCTATATAATTAATTAGGATTAAAACTAGGAAAATTAAAAGAATTAGTATCATGTTTAGGGTGAAATTTTCAAACCATATGAAGTATTGTTCATGATATTTTTCTTGATGTTTTATGAAATTTTTATGAATCTTTTTTTCTTATAATTAATTCTATGCATGAAATAATTTATTTGGTTATATGTATGTTGAATAATTGCATGATAAATTTCGAAACATGATCTTGAAATTTCGAATAAAAGTCGAGTAGTATATATTTAATTTGATGATGATTTTATGATAATTTCTTGAATTAAATTGATGTTTATGATTAGTTAATTGATTTATTAAAGTCTTGAATCAAAATTATTATTTTTGGTAATTTATTTCAAAAATGTCGAGTGACATAGGAACAAAAGGGAAATAAAAATCTGATTTTTATGACTAATCTTGAATAAATCATGAATTAATATGTAATCTTGAACTTAATCTTTAATTTAATCATGATATTATGAATTCTTGAAATTTATCTTGATATTATTTGTAAGCCATGAATGTCGTGTGGTTATATGAACAAAAAGGATTGATTTTGATCTTGTTATGATTCATGTTGTATGATTTAATGTTCAGAGCATGATTTATTTGATTTAAATTAAGTTTATGTGATTAATTATTGATAATTATATTTACTTAATTAATTGTGAAATTTTCGGTATTTGAACATAAAATTTTCGAGTGGAATAAAATATGAATAGGATTTTTATCATGTTTTATGTAATTTTGATGATATTTATTGATTTATATGATTAATTGTTAATTTAAATGATTTATTTAATTGTTATATGATTATTTAATGAATTTGATTTAATTAATATTTTAATATGAAAAATGCCGAACGGACTACAGTAATTTTGGTCAATTTCAGTTTAATTTTTGACTTATAATAATTTAGATTATAATTTTAGGAATTAATAAGATTAAAGAATAAGAAGGAATTAAAGAAGATAAGTTATAATATGAAGGAATGTACAATATGAATAAGAAGGAAAATAATAAGATATGTTATAAATTAGTGGTCTCAAGATGGCCTTTAGATATTTGCTTGTTAATTAGTGGTCTCACGATGGCCTTTAGAAAAGACAAGATACGATACGGACGCCCATTTGATGATACACGAGTCATCAGATCGGGTTAAGTCGAAGCCACTGCCCTACTGCGGTCTCTGGGCAGTTCTGGATCTTAAGATATGTAGTCGTCTAAGTAGTAGTACACAAGCTGCTATTTAGGGGTTATGGCCATAGCTTAGTCTTAGTTCTTGCAAAGGAGGGCTACGGGTTGAATACACGAGTTCACCCCGGCATGTTTTAGGAAAGTTGTGGTGCACACGGGATCCACAACGAGCATTATGATCGGTCCTATAAGAAGGTTAAAAGAGGGTTTATGGGTAAAATATGATATAATTAGTATTTCACGGGAAGGAATATGTTATATGTGTATATATGTATATTTCGTGTATTAAGTATTAATTATGTAATATTAAGTCTTCCACTGCATACGTCTGGTAAGTCTGTATTTAATATGTGTATTTTTTAGTATATGTATGTTGTACGTATTTGTATTCGTATGTTGTACGTAGTTGTATTCGTATGTGTATGTATTTGTATCTGTATTGTATACGTATATTGTATGTATTCCTAACCGTATTCTACAGGTATTGTACACGTATTTGTATATGTATTTTTATACGTATTTTTGTAAGTACTTTGTACGTATTTTTCTACGTATTTTTCTACGTATTTTTCTACGTATTTTTATACGTATTTTTCTACGTATTTTTATACATATTTTTCTACGTATTTTTATACGTATTTTTTGTATGTATTTCGTATGTATCCCATATGTATTTTTGTATGATTTCCTCGTTTGATTCTAAGCTATTATATGGTTAACGGTCCCTCATTTAAGCGGGATAGCCTAGTTACTCGCCACTCACGGTGGACCCCCCCCCATTTCAGGTGATGATGCTGAGACTTAGAGTGGGCTTACGTTGGCTCGGGCTGTGTGTTTTAGAGTTGTTTAGAGCAACCGTAGTCTGTTTTGAGTATTTTCTTTTGTTCATTAGTTAGTTGTTCCCAGCCTGTTGGGAAAGACCTCATTTAATATGTAATTTAAGTATTATTTATATACTTTTGGGATTATTATTTCAGTATTTAAGTAATAAAAGGAATTTTAGACCTAAATTATAATATTATTGTTAAGCTTTTATGTTGGTAATGATCCATTTGTCGATTTCCTTCGTAAATCGACAGCCTAGAAAAGTCGGGTCGTTACAAGGGGGGCTGGGCGGGGTGGGGGGGGGGTGGGGAGGGGGCTGGGCAGGAGGGTACTGAATATATGCAACAGTCATGTCTGATTTCATAATTGAATATTGTTGCCCATTGACTAATAGACAAGTTAGACGTGCCTTGAATAACTGTATATGAAATCAGACCCGTAACAGACAATATTGTTATGAAATCAGAATATTCAACATATACTGAATATTCAGTATATATATTGTTGCCCATTGACTAATTGACTGTATACTGAATATATGATATCAGACCCGTAATGAAATATGATATCAGTATATGATAACAGTATATATTCAGTATATGAAATATGAAATATGATATCAGTATATATTGTTGCCCATTGAATAATTGACTATATTCAGTATATATATTTAGTATATATGATATCAGACCCGTCACAGACCAGTAATATATTCAGTATATGAATACCATGATTGTTGCCCATTGACTAACAGACAATATATGCAACAATCATGTAACAATATTCAGACTTGAATGCCCTTGTTGCAGTAGCACTGATGCACATAAGAGCAGCTGACACCCCCTCTCATGTATCTGTTTTCTAGGTGTCAGTAGGCAAAGCAGGAAATCTCACTAACACAAACGAGATATTAGATTATACTTCAATATCAATGGCAACTCGTATGAAGATGCTCCACTCAAGCACCCAACAAGATGCTATACAAGAGAGAGTTCCGACACAGAATCGTCAAAATGTAGTTGCATTGAATAATTCTGAAGTCAGGTTAAACCCATCTATTACACAGAAAAATTAGCTTTTGAAAGACATCAAGACAAACAGGTGGAGTTTGGATTAACACAAAAAGTCCATAGTTTTCCGACAAAGAAGGGACATGATTTTCAAACACATAAGGGGCAAAGTAAGGCAATGGTTGCTCCCAGAACACTAGGTGATTACTATAGGATGAAAACAACATTAAAAGAAAATGAAGTGAGGGGAAGGGGAAGGGGAAATGGTGATATCCATAGGGAAATAGGTAATTCACAAATGAGAACTTCTTCACAATCAACACCAACTGAAATGGAACATGATGTAGAGGAAGAATATCAAAATGAAATAAATTTAGATGAATTTACCATAGAGGAAGACATGGATGATGAAATTGAAAGTGATAGAGAAATTTTAGATGGACAAAACAAAGCTTATGATGATCAGATTATAGAAAGTCACCAAAATGGTAAATAGTTTTTTTTTCCTTCTTTTTAGTAATGATTTTAAATATTCATATATGTACATGTTAGAATAATATATTTAGTTCAGGTAATTTTACAGATTTATCAGTCCTTTTTTTCAGTAAGCAAGTAAGTTCATATTAGACGCTTATTATATTTCAACAGTATAACTCTCAGTTATATGTATTTTATGTTGTTATTGCAGGAAGAAAGGCAAAAGAAATGGGAAAGCAGTGCCAATAAAAAGATAGGCATACTATGGGTCCTAAGTCCTTTGCTAGGAAAGAACATGATTTGGTAAATGAAATACACTGTGAATTAGTGAAACTACTAGCTTTTGAAGAAAAATTTTCTTTGCTATGCTATTGTTTATTTTCTTAAAATATGTGATATATATATATTTAAGGAAAAATGGAAAAGAATAATCCCACCTTTGGGTGGTCTGCTCAAAATAATCTCACCTTTAATTTATTCCAAATTAATCCCACCTTTATATATCAGTTGCTTAAAGTAATCCCACCTTTACCTTTTCTTCTCAAAATGGACCCTATTTTGGATGATATAGTCCATTTTAAGCAGATGATGTATAAAGGTGGGATTATTTTAAGCAGACCACCAAAAGGTGGGATTATTAAATTCCATTTTTCCTATATTTATTTATTGTACCATGGAATGTTTAATTTGTAGAAACAACTAAGATCGGGAGAAAAGGCGGTCATCCCAAGCAAAGTTGTACCTCGAGTTGCGCAAGAGAAAAGTTGGCAAAAAATACAAGACATCTTATGAGCATATTCAAAGTAACATTGTAGGTTCTATCTTGTTGCCACTTTGATGTTTCCATGTTAAATTTAGTAGCACCAATAGAAAGCAAAACTAAACTTGTTGCCGCATCACTCACAATAGCTGGAAGAGTGCATAGAAGCAACTAAAGTGTTATAGAATAATGGTAAAGAAGGCATGAACAATAGTAACTATCTGCCGAAAATCAACACATAACACTTTACACGCCTTAAAATGCAGCTCTCATTCTGTTTTATTTTCATTATAGGACAAGATGGAGGAAGTTCAAATGCAAAGGGAAATTTATGGAGATGAAGCATACTATGAAGTAATGAATGTTGATAACTCTGGCAATCAAAGACAATTGAAAACATGTTCCTAAAAATAAGGAGCATAAGAAGGCCTCAGTCGGTGTTGTAATTATTCTAGATGAGTTTTTAAAGCCATATAAAGATCAAATTATGAGAGAGACGGTAGCAAATGTAATGAAAATGTTCAAAGACCAACTCCCTTCTGAAACCTTTGATAATATGACTAGAGCACTTGGTGACATGCCATCTGGTTTAGAAGTTACAAAGCATCCTTGTAAAGACGACACAAATGATGAGCATCATGATCAGGTAAAGCTTATCTATCTGTGTTGAACCATGTTTGATTTGAATGATGACAAACCAATCCTCTATACTTGATGTCTATGTGTATTTGCATATGAACAGGTTGAATCAAGAGAGGAATCATCAAGGCAAACATGAAGGCCTTGAGACACTTGAAGATCAGAAGCCAAGAGCTTGGAGCTTTTTATTTTTATATTTCTAGGATCTTCTTGTAAAATAGGCTTAGGAAAATATTCTTAGTGTTTTTAAGTAAAGAGCAAAAAGACTTTAAGTTTACATCCAGTAAAGAGAACAGGCCAAGAACAAGCTAAGAACAGGCACAGAACAAGCTTGGAACAGTTCACTTTACTAGATGTAGACTTAGTAGTACTGAGACCACTGTGGGAACAGACCTCAGTATTACGCACGTGATCCGTACAGATTTTCGAGTTCAAAATCATTTTGAAAATTATTTGAAAATTTTGGATCACTTGCATTTTGGAAATCTGCCAAATTGATACACCAAATCTGCTCATTAAATGCAATGTACTTTGTTTGGACTTTAGTGTACATCTCTCTTCCCATAGTGGAAAGAGACAAAGTCTGAAACTAGAACACTGCACTTGTGTCAGCTGAAGTGGTTTACACAATTTAGGCAAGTCTCCAAACACACTTCTAGAGGACGGTTTTTTCCTTGTTTATATAAACAATCTTTGCAACAAACCCTAGAAGACTTTTTCTCTCCAAAGAAAACCTAGTCATATTTTCTGAGAGTCTATCCTTAGTCCAAAACTATCTCCATATCCATCTTTAAGAGAAAAACTTACGGAGATTTAAGTTTGTAATATTTGAACCACTTAGAGGGAAGTGGTTGGGGAGTGTTCTGTGAACACTGAGTGAACTATTAGAGTTAACAGTTGGGGAATTAAGTGTTACATAGTTGTAGCATTTAATTGAGTGTGTAACCTTGTTATTATTCTGAGTTGATTAATAATATTGGTGAGAGAGTGGAGGACGTAGGCTTGTTTAGAAGCCGAACCTCATTAAATCTTTGTGTCCCTACTCTTTATTTACTGTTCTCTAGTTGTTCTCACAAAAGTATAAACAAAACTTGAAAACGATTGAAAAAACACACATACTCAATTCAACCCCCCCTTCTTGAGTATACATTGAACTAACAATCTGTGACTTAGAGTTTGAGAATTGCTGCACTTTTTATGAGATTTATGGTTTGGACTGATCTGTCATGATATTGATCGAGGGAGAGAGGAGGTGCTGGAAGGGGGCAGTCGGGGCTGGGAGTAGAGGAAGGGGCTGGGTGTAGGGGTTGTGCTACTGCTGCATGTGGGGCAGTTGGGGATGGGTTTAGGGTGCATGTGTGGTTGTACTACTGATTGCTTTCCTTAGGGTAAAATAATCCCCAATAATCCTTTCAAATAATTCACAATTACATGGAGTGCTACTTGCATATAAGTTTATTAAGATAGCAGCAAAATTTGTTATTCTTCCTTCCATTAAAAAAGGTAACAAAATAAAAATAAAAGCATAGCAAATAGCTCACTCCCCCCACCTGAAGCCAAATGTCCAACTTGTTACAATTCAAATGAAGCCCGCCTGCTGTTATGATCAGCAGCAAGAAATAGCTCACTCCCCCCACCTGAACTTCATACCAATGCAGCAAAAAATAACATTACTCTCCCCTGCCCCCATGCTTTGTATTTCCTAACCTTTGGAGAATAGGGCTTGGAACACTACGCCAAAAAATACATTTTATAGTGCTTTTTTTATAGCGGTTATAAGCAAACCGCTATAATAAGTGTGTTTTGTAGTCTTTTATAGCGGTTGTACAAAAACCGCTATAAAAAAGTTCTCTTTTATAGCGGTTGTACAAAAACCGCTATAAAAAAGTTCTCTTTTATAGCGGTTATGGTATAACCGCTATAAAAGGTTGGTTTTAAAAATAAAAAAAAAGAACGCCCAGCTCAGACTCTTCTTTCCAACAAAAAACCCTAAACCCCTCCTTCCTTCCATTCGTCCTTCCCCTTGGTCCTCCATTGCTATTGCTTCCATTTCAACGAAAAAACATCAGCAACTGCTCATTATTTGCACAAAATTCTGGTTTCATTTGTTCATTCTGGAATAAGCCACAAAATTCTCTTCAAAAAACCGAACCCAGCAAGTGTTCGAAATTCTGCTTTCATTTGTTCAAAATTCTTGTTCTAGGGTTTGAAATTGTTCCTAAATTGTTGTATTTCGAAAACCCAGGAAGCGTAGTGCTCTGGTAGAATTTCAAACCCCGGAAAGAAGTTCGGATTTGTTGGGATTTTTTTTAATGGAATTGGAGTAATGTCCACATTTTGTACATCATGCATGATGAATTGTATTGGGAAATATTATATATTATTTGATTGTAAATTTGTACTGAATTTTTAGTAAAAATAGCATTTTCGTTTTGCTATGGCATATATATATATATATAACCGCTATAAAAAGTTTTGAACATTTAAATTGTTTGATAAAAAAAAATAGCCTTTTATAGCGGTTTATGAATAACTGCTATAAAAGGGGGGAAAAGCGCTATAAAAAGACCACTTTTTATAGCTGTTCTAAAACCGCTATAAAAGGGGTGATACCCTTTTTATAGTGCGGCAATTTATAGCGGTTGGATAACCGCTATAAAAGGCTCATTACAACCGCTATAAAAGGTCACTTTTGGCGTAGTGGAAGAATGAGGTTATTCCTATACTGAGCGCTAAGAAAAACATTGTTCAAGAGAGCCAACCTAGCAGTAACTGTGCTACTCCTACCACCAACACAACAGGCTAGCAACTCCACAGTTAGCCCACTGCCCCCTAAATCACCACAACACCCAATGCTCGCAACCCCTCCCCCCAACTCCATGAAAATTATCAAATTTATACCATCAACTCCCCTACCTCTTATTAATTGCACTTCCTATCATGAAGGATAATAAAGTCTGGAAGAAATGAGCAAGAAAATTCGACCAAAGCCACAAACATGGGAAAAAGATTGCAGGACCAAAGAAAAACCATAGCAAGCCTACCAAGCCAATTGAAGCTAAGTGAGGAACCAAATTATATATATATAGAGAGAGAGAGTTGAGTTTAGGATTTTTTTTAATCAATATCTTTGTTTAAATTTCTATTCAAAATTAATTTTTTCATTTTTTTTCGAGGCTTGGAAAATGATCTTCAACAAGAGTAGCAATATTATATCTACTAGAATAGAAATAGTATATATGAACTCACATACAAGCATGAAGATTAGGATTCAAATTTAGTTTCCGAAAAAAAATAAGGTTGTATATATGAGATATGTAGACAGGTTTAGGCTGAGAAGATTTTTTTTTTTTGAATTCAAATTTGGACATCTCAATTTTTCTTTGTAATTGAGTGCATTTATGCTATTATGAATTTTATCATTTTTATTTTTGCTACTATATATTTTTATTGCATACGTTGTTTTTTTTATGTAATTGTTATCACTGTTGTTTTTATATTATTATTATTATTATCATCATCATCATCATCACCACCACCACCACCATAATCTTCATCATCATCCATCATCATTTTAATTACATAAAGTGTAACCTAAAGTATTTGAAAAGTGATACATTATCTGAATTAAAGTGTTACCATATGGTTGCTAATAAAACAAAAGTGTTACCATAGTGTTACTAAGCAAAAGTATTACCTAATTTTTAAAAAAGTGTTACTTAAAGTGATGGAAACTGATACGTAATATTTTAAAAAGTGATACCATAAATGATAGGTAACACAAAAAAGTGCTACAAACAATTTATTAAGTGTTACCTAAAGATATTAAAAGTAATACTCTAAAGTGTTACATAAGATCAGTAAAATTGTTACCTAAAATCTTACAAGTAACACTTTTGAAAGTGATACCAAAAGTGTTACCTTAGGGAATAGGTAGCACGAGCAGATGTATCACACTAAAAAGTGTTACCTAATGTCTAATGTAACATTTTTAGTCCTTTAGGTAACATTTTTAGTGTGTTACCTAAAGTTACTTTTGTTGTAGTGCTGGTAGGGTCGGTTTAGCATTTAGCATCGTCAAATCAAAAAAAATCTTTCGTCCTACTTATTGTGTTTCATTTGTATTCCACTAATTTTTTGACACAGAAGATTTGGGTCCATCAAACAACCGTCGAAATAAAAGCAAATACTCCCTTTGTCCCCTTTTGTTTGCAACATTTACTTTTTTACATCTCTCAATACACAACTTTAAATAAAAATGTCTTCTGATATATATAATAAAAATTATAAAAATTTCATATTAAAAAAATATAGTCGAATCAAAGGAGATCCTTTAGGTAACACTTTTAGTATGTTACCTAAAATCACTTTTGTTGTAGTGCTCTTAGGGTCGGTTTAGCATTTAGCATCGGCAAACCAAAAAAAAACTTTCGTCCCACTTATTGTATTTCATTTGTATTCCACTAATTTTGTGACACAGAAGATTTGGGTCCCTCAAACAACCGTCGAAATAAAAGCAAATACTCCCTCAGTCTCCTTTTATTTGCAACATTTACTTTTTTACATCTCCCAATACACAACTTTAAATAAAAATGTCTTCAGATATATATAATAAAAATTATAAAAATTTTATTCTAAAAAAAATATAGTCAAATCAAAGGAGATCCTATTTGACGATATTTTTTTGGTATATATATAAAATTAGAGAGAGTCAAAGTTACTCGATAAGCAGTAGTAAAAGTCATAATGTGGCAAAAAAAAAGGACGATGGGAGTAATTAACAAGAAAACATTATTGAAGTTGTCAAAATAAAAAAACGAATACACTATCCAATAGAACATCAGAAAATGACATGAGAGGAACCAAAATTGAATAAGAGAGCTTACGTTAATGTAATCGCCGACGGAATTGAACTCTTTTTTGGCCCTTTTACCTAACTAAACACCATCCGACTTTATTAAGAACAATGGTCCATGATATTCAAATTTAACCCCCAAATTGGACAAAAATTCCCTTTTAGATTGTTATTGCGAGAAAGGATGATGGAGTCTAGAGGGGAAATAACGAAAGTGAAAGAAAGGTAATCGGTTGCCTACAAACATTATGTATTTTGGTTTCTACTCCCTCAATCCCATTTTAATTGGTATATACTATACATCCACTTTTGGTCTTTTTTTTCCTTTTTTTTTTTGCATCAAAAAAAAAAAAAAACTTTTGGTCTTTTTCTTTGTTTTTTTGGGCAAGCATATTTCATATGGGGTCCATTGTTGGTTCTTGTAAAATGACAAAAAGGTACAGTACTTAATATAATGGGTACTTGTAGAATTGAACCTGGTCGAAAAAACCTTTTTACGATGAGAAAATTAGATCTCATCGTAAAATTAATTGCGACAGAGCCTATTGCGACCGCAGATGACCGTACGGAAATCTCGCCGTAAAACGTCTTTTACGACGAGATTTGCCCATTTGATGATATTAAATCCGGTCTTAGAAGGCATATTTTGTTGTAGTGCATGACAAAAACAAACCTGACCCGATATTGACTTGAAAACTTACCTGGAAAAATTGGGTCATGAACATAAAATAGAACCTGAAACTCATTTTTGACCGAACCCGAAGAAGCGTTTTAAAGTAGTGACCAACCCTTTACCGACTTGACCAATCGATTTTCCAAGTATAGTCTTATACACTTGCAAATAATATTAGGCCACAAGACATATCTAATAGGATCCCACTTGAATATTCATTTTTCTGGTTTTTCTATATTATTTTGTGTCTTTTTTAAGTGTTAGGCCCCGTTCTTTAGGACTTCTATTGACTTAATTTAATTTAATTTCATTTAAGTTCAGTTAATTTAATTTAAATTAATTTAATTTAATTTAAGTTCATTTCATTATTATCATTATTATTATTATTATCATTATTATTATTATTATTATTATTATTATTATTATTATTATTATTATTATTATTATTATTATTATTATTAT
Organism: Salicornia ramosissima; assembly: GCA_951394345.1. NCBI lineage: Eukaryota > Viridiplantae > Streptophyta > Magnoliopsida > Caryophyllales > Amaranthaceae > Salicornia > Salicornia ramosissima. The sequence continues at coordinate 18,814,883 of OX596235.1, forward strand.
TATTATTATTATAATAAAACTAAATTTGTTATACACGAAAACAAAAAATGTCTACAAGAAGTTAGTGGGAACCCTAGATACAATCTGGGCCCCCACACCCCTAGCTATAGCAAAGCCAACGCGAGAGAAGATGTGAGCAGCAGCCCGCGCGCCAATATCATGCGATTTAGAAAACCTCTGGATCCACTTCAGCAGCGCAACTGCATCCTCCTCGAATTCGCCAAAAGTAGAAAAGGAGAAAGGAAGGAAACCATACCCCAGAGCAGCACACTGATTTGCATACTTACCCCGCTTCCAAGAAGCCGCATCCATCACAGCACGACCAGGAACAAAATTAGCCATACCAGATTGAGTCAAAGGCGAAGACCCCGTCAAATCCAAACAAACATCTCGACCGCGATCCCAAGAATAAAGCAACAAATCAGCAGGACGAACAACCCTAGTCTCCGAGCCGAACCCAATGTCAACCTCCTTACCAGCAGAAATCCCAGAACAACGCAGACATCATAAAGATTATGCCGATGCTTGACGCCCACAATCCCAACACAGGACACATCATGATCCCCGTAAATGTCACCCTCAAAAACCCTCAAACAAGCGGAACAAGGCCCTTAAGCAGAAAATAAAGGTACACCCAGCCTGTAGCAGAGCACAAAACGGTACGTTTTACCATTTAGTGTCTGACCTAACCCTGAGATCGGAACCGCCCGAAGCCAATCAGAAGCGTGATCCCGCTGTTGCGATTTCGAAAGAGAAACCTGTCGTGGAGATAAGGAATAAGAGGTTTCAACAGTCTGAATAACCTTTGTGAAATATTTATCTGCCAATTTCTTCACGAGTTTGGGGGCAGCGATCTCACTAGGATTACCAAGAATGTCATCACCCACAAAACCAGTAAATGTGCCTAATGCATCATCAAAGGCAGGTCCAGGATCCATAACGCCAGCATGACGGAGAAGCTTAAGCTGCAACCCAGCAAACTGCAGCCGCGATGCAACGAAAGCATAATGCAAAACATCCGCAGCTGAATAAACACCTAAGCCACCAAAAGTAAAGGGTAAGGTGGCCAGCCTCCATTGCCAATCACCAAAACCCGGCCCAGACGCAGTGACAATACGCTCTAAAGAAGAGCGGAGTGCACCATCGAACTTCTGCTGAGCCGCCACAAAGATGCGAGGAGGACAAGTACGCATCACAAAGTAAAGTTTTGAAACCCCAGTGCACGCACGAAGAAGCAACAACTCACACTGCGGATCTTCAAGTTCAGCTACCGCATCCATAAGCTCAATAGTCTTATCCACACGCTTTACCACAAGCTCACTACTGAAATCAGATTCTGCACTAACCGGCCCACCAAGCAGCTTAACATCACGTAAAGGCCGAGCAATGTTGGGTGGGAAAACCCCACCTAACCTACTCCGAGGATCCTCTGTCGGCCAAAACACTTCAGTCTTATCAACATTGAGATGGAGGCCGTAAAAGGGCCCGTCCTCCATAATCAGGTCCAAAAATTTACCCACCACCAAGGTGTCACCCACAATAGTCCCGTCATCCAAATACCATGCATGGAGACATAAATCAAAAGAGGCCCTAATCTTACACACCAAGGGATGCAAAACCAAAGCAAAGAGCAAAGGGCCAAGTGGATCCCCCTGCTGCACTCCCTAAGAAGACCATAAGATGTGCTCACCATAATACAAACTAGCCGGGCTAGAGTAACAGAACTCAACCCATCTCGAAATAGCTGGACATCGGAGTGGCACCTCACGTAACATAATTTCTCAATCCGCCAAGTTGAAAGCGTTCTTAAAATCAACCAACAGCATAGACAAACCAACAGTGTCCCCACGATCCTCAACCAACCTGTTAACAGCATGAAGAATAGCCTCACTACCCCCGGGACACCAACACCGAATTGTAGATCATCAAAATAACCACTCAACAACGGGTCAGCTGAAGAAACACAAACCTTAGAAACCAGTCGCCTCCATACAGTACCCACAGCTATAGGACGAACACCACCTCCAGGCTTCACAAGAGGTGTAAGAGGAGCACTAGCAATGTATTCACCCAATTCCTCAGGACATTTCCCACATAGAAAAAGATTGACCACATGAGAAATAGAGTCAACAAATTCATCATAAACGACCATCATAATAATTATTATTATTTTTAGTTTCGGGCATCGTTTTTCCGCTCGACACTTTCCGACGATGATTTTTGAACTGACTTTTCCGGCGACGATTTACGGGACGAGTTTTTCGGCGACGGTTTTCAGACTGACTTTTCCGGCGGTGATTCTTCGGCCATGTTTTTCGGCGACGATTTTCGGGACAACTTTTCCGACGACAATTTTCGGACTGATTTTTCGGTGGTAATATTCGGTCGACTTTTCCGGCGACGATTTTTAAGCCGAGTTTTTCGGCGATGATTTTTCGGGACGACTTTTCCGATGACGGTTTTCGGATTGGTTTTCCGGCGGTGATTATTCGGTCAACTTTTCCGGAGACGATTTTCAGGCCGAGTATTTCGACGACGATTTCGGGACGACTTTTCTGACGACAGTTTTGGACTGATTTTCCGGCGTTGATTATTCGGCCGACTTTTCCAACATCGATTTTCAGGCCGAGTTTTTCGGCGACGATTTTTCGGGACGAATTTTACAAGGACGCTTTTCAGACAAATTTTCCGACGGTGATTATTCGGCCGACTTTTCTGGCGACGATTTTCAGGCCGAGTTTTTCGGCGACGATTTTTCGAGACGACTTTTCCGACGACGATTTTCGGATTGAGTTTTTCGGCGGTGATTATTCGGTCGACTTTTCCGGCGACAATTTTCAGGCCGAGTTTTTCCGCGACGATTTTCGGGACAACTTTTCCGGCGACGGTTTTCGGAGTGACTTTCCGGCGGTGATTATTCGGTTGACTTTTCCGGCGACGATTTTCAGACCAAGTTTTTCAGCGACGATTTTTGGGACGACTTTTCCGGCGACAGTTTTCGGAGTGACTTTTCCGGCGGTGATTATTCGGCCGAGTTTTTTGACGACGATTTTCCGGCGATGAAAATAAAGGTTTTAGGGTTTACTTTGAAATAAAAATAAAAATAAAAATATAAATATAAATAAAAATAAAAATAAAAATAAAAATATAAATAAAAATATAAATAAAAATATAAATAAAAATAAAAATAAAAATATAAATAAAAATAAAAATAAAAATAAAAATAAAAATATAAATATAAATAAAAATATAAATAAAAATATAAATAAAAATATAAATATAAATAAAAATGTAAATATAAATATAAATAGAAATATAAATATAAATATAAATGTAAATGTAAATAAAAATAAAAATATAAATATAAATATAAATATAAATATAAATATAAATATAAATATAAATATAAATATAAATATAAATATAAATATAAATATAAATATAAATATAAATATAAATATAAATATAAATATAAATATAAATATAAATATAAATATAAATATAAATATAAATATAAATATAAATATAAATATAAATATAAATATAAATATAAATATAAATATAAATATAAATATAAATATAAATATAAATATAAATATAAATATAAATATAAATATAAATATAAATATAAATATAAATATAAATATAAATATAAATATAAATATAAATATAAATATAAATATAAATATAAATATAAATATAAATATAAATATAAATATAAATATAAATATAAATATAAATATAAATATAAATATAAATATAAATATAAATATAAATATAAATATAAATATAAATATAAATATAAATATAAATATAAATATAAATATAAATATAAATATAAATATAAATATAAATATAAATATAAATATAAATATAAATATAAATATAAATATAAATATAAATATAAATATAAATATAAATATAAATATAAATATAAATATAAATATAAATATAAATATAAATATAAATATAAATATAAATATAAATATAAATATAAATATAAATATAAATATAAATATAAATATAAATATAAATATAAATATAAATATAAATATAAATATAAATATAAATATAAATATAAATATAAATATAAATATAAATATAAATATAAATATAAATATAAATATAAATATCAATATAAATATCAATATAAATATCAATATAAATATGAATATAAATATGAATATAAATATAAATATCAATATAAATATCAATATAAATATGAATATAAATATGAATATAAATATAAATATCAATATCAATATCAATATAAATATCAATATCAATATCAATATAAATATAAATATAAATATAAATATAAATATAAATATAAATATAAATATAAATATAAATATAAATATAAATATAAATATAAATATAAATATAAATATAAATATAAATATAAATATAAATATAAATATAAATATAAATATAAATATAAATATAAATATAAATATAAATATAAATATAAATATAAATATAAATATAAATATAAATATAAATATAAATATAAATATAAATATAAATATAAATATAAATATAAATATAAATATAAATATAAATATAAATATAAATATAAATATAAATATAAATATAAATATAAATATAAATATAAATATAAATATAAATATAAATATAAATATAAATATAAATATAAATATAAATATAAATATAAATATAAATATAAATATAAATATAAATATAAATATAAATATAAATATAAATATAAATATAAATATAAATATAAATATAAATATAAATATAAATATAAATATAAATATAAATATAAATATAAATATAAATATAAATATAAATATAAATATAAATATAAATATAAATATAAATATAAATATAAATATAAATATAAATATAAATATAAATATAAATATAAATATAAATATAAATATAAATATAAATATAAATATAAATATAAATATAAATATAAATATAAATATAAATATAAATATAAATATAATTTAATTTAATTTAATTTAAGTTCAGTTAATTTAATTTAAGTTCATGTTTTCTAAGTCCTATAGAACAAGGCCTTAATCGTATTTAATTTACTTTATGCAGGCTTAGGAGAGTCTAATGGAGGGGAGGAAAATCATAAAACTCCAAGTAGTGGTTGTGTAACTTATGGAGTTGCAATGTTCTTTTCATTTAAATGACTAGTAGGTTAGTCCCGTGCATTGCACGATTTAAATAATATGTTTTGATAATTATTTAAAATGATATTATTTATTTTGTATGTACAAAATATAATGAGCATTTTTAAAGATTTTTTTGGTTAGAATTGGAACTTGTTAAATGATATAAATTAAGAAAAAAAATGACACCATCAATTAGTTTAGGAAGGAGTTCTTTTAATGAAAAAGTGACACATGTACATATTTACTTCAGCAATAGTTTGTTTTAGTACATAAGTATAGTATAGATATATATTTTGGATTTGATGTTTGCTACAACTATATTAGTAATTGCACAATGCGATGATATTGATTAAGGAGCCATTTTTGTGTAGTTGACTAGTTGGTATTTGCTATAATATTTAGTCAATATATTGAGATACAACAAAAAAAAAAAAAAATGTATACCGAAAACTTTGGGTTATGAAAAAAGAAATTCGACCCATTATCGAAAACGTTTGGACCTGATAATGATTGAAACCCAATCTTAGCTGACCAATATCAACCCGACTAGCCGATTTACCAGGTATATTTAACATGCAAAATGAAAAATAATAGGGTAAAAGTGTAAAATATATGTGGGGCTCATAGCTTTAAAAGGAAATGTAGCAAGTATTTTGGGACATCCAAATAATGATTCTAAAACTAGTTAAAAAATATTCATATCATTATAATTTAGAAAAATAACAACTGTTCGGCACCACTGTGGTTTTGGGTTCTTTTGTTTTTTAAAACCAAAATAAAACAAAACTGTGTTTTGTAAAATAGTTTTAAAAAACAACTTTTTAATAACTTTAGAGAAAACAGTTTTTACAATACAACAAAAAGGTGTTTTCAATGTTTTGTTTTATAATTGGGTCTTTTCCCTTCTCATCTCTAAGGCCCCGTTCTACAGCAATGAAAAACATGAACTTAAATTAAATTAACTGAACTTAAACTAACTGAGAAAAAATATTTTTATTTTTATTTATATTTATATTTATATATTTTTTATTTATATTTATATTTATATTTATATATTTTTTACTTATATTTATATTTATATTCATATTTATATTTTGATTTATATTTATATTTATATATTTTTTATTTTTATTTATATTTATATTTATATTTTGATTTATATTTTTATTTTTGTTTTTATTTTTATTTTTATTTTTATTTTTATTTTTGTTTTTATTTTTATTTTTATTCTTATTTTTATTCTTATTCTTATTTTTATTCTTATTCTTATTTTTATTTTACTTTTTATTTTTATTTTTATTTTTATTTTTATTTTTATTTTTATTTTTATTTTTATTTTTATTTTTATTTTTATTTTTATTTTTATTTTTATTTTTATTTTTATTTTTATTTTTATTTTTATTTTTATTTTTATTTTTATTTTTATTTTTATTTTTATTTTTATTTTTATTTTTATTTTTATTTTTATTTTTATTTTTATTTTTATTTTTATTTTTATTTTTATTTTTATTTTTATTTTTATTTTTATTTTTATTTTTATTTTTATTTTTATTTTTATTTTTATTTTTATTTTTATTTTTATTTTTATTTTTATTTTTATTTTTATTTTTATTTTTATTTTTATTTTTATTTTTATTTTTATTTTTATTTTTATTTTTATTTTTATTTTTATTTTTATTTTTATTTTTATTTTTATTTTTATTTTTATTTTTATTTTTATTTTTATTTTTATTTTTATTTTTATTTTTATTTTTATTTTTATTTTTATTTTTATTTTTATTTTTATTTTTATTTTTATTTTTATTTTTATTTTTATTTTTATTTTTATTTTTATTTTTATTTTTATTTTTATTTTTATTTTTATTTTTATTTTTATTTTTATTTTTATTTTTATTTTTATTTTAATTTTAATTTTTATTTTTATTTTTATTTTTATTTTTATTTTTATTTTTATTTTTATTTTTATTTTTATTTTTATTTTTATTTTTATTTTTATTTTTATTTTTATTTTTATTTTTATTTTTATTTTTATTTTTGTTTTTATGTTTATTTTTGTCTTTATTTTTATTTTTATGTCAAAGTAAACCCTAAAACCTATCTCATGTTCATTTACATTCCAATGTACCAAAGTGCAAACCTTAGCCAGCAGCAGCACCGGCGCAAAAATCGTCCGAAATGATGTTTTTGTGACATTGTCCTTTGTGAACTTTGCTAGAACAGCTTTCTAAAAAATCTTTCCTAAAAAGCCAGTCGAAAAAAGTCCACCGGAAAAGTCGTCCTAAAATTCTTCGGTGCAAAATTTGGTTCAAAAAAACCACTGTCGGAAAATTCGGACCGACGACCGCCGTCTGAAATTTAGTTGAAAAAGCATTGTGGGGGAAGTCTTCCCAAAAATTGTTCCTGAAAATTGTCTCCCGAAAATTGTTATCGAAAAAGTCGGTCGAAATTAGACCGCCAGAAAAGTTGGCCCGAAAATTGTAGTAGGAAAAATCAGTCGATAAAAGACAGCAGAAAAAGTCACCCCCTTAAACCAACATCAGAAAATTCGGTCGAAATAACACCCCCGGAAAAATCGGCCTAAAGACCATTGTCGGAAAAGTTCTGCCGGAAAATTTGACCAAATCCTCACCGTAAAAGTCGATCGAATAATCACCGCCGAAAAGTCATTCCAAAAACTGTCGTCGGAAAAGTTGTCCCGAAAACCGTCGCCGAAAAACTCGGTCTGAAAATCGTCGCCAGAAAACTCGGCCGAATAATTTCAATAGTGGAGGGAAATTCTTTCATGATAATCTGATACATTTCCATTGATGATTTCAATAGTGGCTTACTAGCATAGCACTCGTGGGATGGACTACATAGAAATCTTAATATTAAGTTAGTAAATAGTAGTGTAAGGATTTACATAATTCACTAATTATGTGAAATATTTCATTTTTGATTAAAAAAATGCATGATTTATATCTTAGACATTACGATATTATCAATAATATAGTTGGAAATCAAAATTTTACTCTATCACTACAGCATCACATACAAGAAAGTAAGTCTGGGTATGTTCACGTGTTTTTAATCATAACAAAATATGAGAAAAGGTCACGTTCAATTTTTTAAAGGTATTTTTTTGACAAATTTTCCTAATATTAAATAAAACTTGATATATTCTGTATATATTTCATAACAGTCAACAGAAGTTCGTTTATACTCTGTTCATATAAGATAGATTGTATGTCTTAATTAATAACACCTGTGACGACCCGACTCGCTTAAATCGGCGCGGAAGAAACCGACGAGTCGAATTGTCGATCTAACATAAAAAATTACTTAAAAATCAAAACAAAACCTCGAAATTATTATTACTATAACCCAAAAGTGCAACACCCACAAGTTTGTACAATACTAAACCCAAAAGTATCCAAAACTAGAAAGTAACTCCAAATACTGTCAGAGTTAAAATATACGAAATACATAATCTACACGTCCAAACTAAAACATAACATAGTCTAGAATAGGAAAACAACGGCACTCGCCCAACCCAACGCTAAGCAACACCATCATCATCAGAGTTACCTGAAAAAAATTAACAACAATCCACTGTTAATGTCGAGTAACATAACAGTTCCACCCTAACATGGATACACATAATCATAAAACACATCAAACAAACATATCAGACGCGACATATCCATCAAATAACATAAAATCGACCAACTATTAACTACTCAACTTATCATTAAATCATTGTCGCTACCATTTACATTTTAGACCAGACTATGCACGTACGAACGCATCTTACGCGAACTGTGGGTCATTCTTCTGACTCTCGCGCAATTCCTAAAACAATCCAGGCTCGGCACTCATAGATGTCAGATGAAATCTGACGGAACTACGGCTTCTACTGAAGCTCAATCGATTCTTGCGACTCAGTGCGTCAGCGACTAAGTTCGCCTTGCCTTCGCAATAATTAAGCGTCAGGTCGTAGTCCTTAATAAGTTCAAGCCATCGTCGCTGCCTCATATTGAGGTCTTTTTGAGTGAAGATGTACTTGAGACTCTTATGATCCATGAATACCTTACACGAACCACCATAGAGATAGTCTCTCCAAATCTTAAGCGCGAATACCACAGTTGCTAGCTCCAAGTCATGCGTGGGGTAGTTACGCTCATGCACCTTCAGCTGCCTCGATGCATAAGCGATGACCTTCCCACCTTGCAGTAGCACACAACCTAGGCCACTCTTAGACGCATCACTATAGACCTCGAAATCCTCCCCATCGTTCGGAAGGGTAAGAATAGGAGCAGAGACTAATCTCTGTTTCAGCTGCTGAAATGCTTGCTCGCAAGCCTCCGTCCAAATGAATCGGATCTCCTTCTGTAGGAGACTAGTCATCGGCCTAGCAATCTTGGAGAAGTCCTGGACGAATTGTCGATAGTATCCGGCCAAACCCAGAAAACTACGAACCTCCGCCACATTTCTAAGGCTACTCCATTCAACTACAACCTTAACTTTTGTCGGGTCTACCTTAATGCCTTCCTTGCTAATAACGTGACCCAGAAATGCTACTTCGCGAAGCCAGAATTCACACTTGGAGAGTTTCGTGAACCACTTATTCTTTCGTAATATCTCTAGCACTATCCGGAGATGCTCTGCATGCTCAGACTCGTCTCTCGAATAGACTAAGATATTATCTATAAATACTACGACACACTTATCGAGTAAGTGATAAAAAGTCTGGTTCATCTGATCCATGAACACGGCTGGTGCGTTAGTGAGGCCAAAAGGCATCACCTCGAACTCGTATTGGTCGTATCTTGTACGAAAAGCGGTCTTCGGGATGTCTTCTTTCTTGACTGGAATCTGATGATATCCAGATCAAAGATCTATCTTCGAAAACACTCCCGCTCCTCGTAACTGATCGAACGAGTCCTCAATCCTATGCAACGGGTACTTATTCTTGATAGTTACCCGATTCAACTCTCGGTACTCTATACACAGGCGCATACTGCCGTCTTTCTTCTTCACAAAGAGCACAGGTGCTCCCCATGGAGAAACGATTGGCCTAATGAAGCCCTTATCGATCAAATCTTGGAGTTGCGTCTTAACTCCTGCAACTCCGATGGCGCCATCCGGTAAGGTGCCTTTGAAATCGGCGCTGTCTCGGGTGCCAAATCGATATGGAACTCAACATCGCGCTCGGGTGGAACTCCTGGTAGCTCATCAGGAAATACGTCTCTGAAATCCCTCGCTACAGGTATATCGTCCAACAGACTCTGCTCAGTTAAGTCCCTTACCTGACACAAGAACACCATATCGCCCTTCTGGCGAAGTTTTCTCATTTTCAAGGCTGAGATTACCTTTACACCCTTCTTCAGAACGATCCCAGAATAGGTAATCCGATTGCCTTGGGATCCTCGGAATGTCACTGACTGGTCTCGGCAACGAATAATCGCTCGATACCTCGATAGCCAGTCCATGCCAAGAATAACATCGAACTCTATCAGCGGGAACTCCTTCAGATCAGCCGTCGCCTGCTCTCCAGCTATAACGATGGGCACTCCTCGGAACTATCGATGACAAACAAAATCCTCACCTGGACCTTAGCTACGAACTCGGCCCAAGACATCGAATGCAGGGGCATACACGCGTTCCTAGCTACGCTCCAGCAGTTATCGGCCTCTCCTCGCAAGTAGTAGGCAGCGATCTGGACCTTCTCATGCTCGGGGCAAAACGTCGTGTCGAAGAGCTTCCCCATCTCGCGGATCCAATTCTCCAACGTCGTAGGGTCGACAACCCCATCATAAGTCGGTGGTCGATGACGAGCGATACGATCGAACGTCGACTGCGATCCCGATGGCTGACGATTATGATGCGCTAGCATAAGAATCGCTTCCTCGAGCGCTCGTAACCTCTGTCAACCCGAACTTGTCCGGCGAGGTGTGGACATGCTGAAATCATCGCAAGCAACAGACAAACAAAAAGAGGAAATGTCAGTAAAAAATCCACACTCCAGTCAAGTACACACACAAAAAGAAAATAGGAAAAAGAGACTTATCCCGGATTCTTCTACGTACCCGACGCTCTTCTCCCTTAATCTTATTCTAAATTGGGTTTATCACTCGGGAATGGTAAAGCTCTCAACTCCCGGGTTTTACTCAAGTCATAAAACTTCACTTAAAGTCTTAACCTATACGGCTCTGATACCAACTGTGACGACCCGACTCGCTTAAACCGGTGCGGAAGAAACCGACGAGTCGAATTGTCGATCTAACAAACAAACTTACTTAAAAATCAGAACAAAACCTCAAAATTATTATTACTATAACCCACAAGTACAACACCCACAAGTTTGTACAATACTAAACCCAAAAGTATCCAAAACTAGAAAGTAATTCCAAATATTATCAGAGTTAAAATATACGAAATACATAATCTACAAGTCCAAACTAAAACATAACATAGTCTAGAATAGGAAAACAACGGCACTCGCCCAACCCAACGCTAAGCAACACCGTCATCATCAGAGTTACCTGAAAAAAATTAACAATAATCCACTGTCAGTGCCGAGTAACATAATTATCCCATCCTAACATGGATACACATAATCATAGAACACATCAAACAAACATATCAGACGCGACATATCCATCAAATAACATAAAATCGACCAACTATTAACTACTTAACTTATCATTAAATCTTTGTCGCTACCATTTACATTTTAGACCGGACTATGCACGTACGAACGCATCTTACGCGAACGAACTTTCCTACTATGCCAGGAATGAGAATCTTACTCCCAAACCCATGAACCCCATCTTACGGAAATTCATATCAAACAGACAACATAGCAAGTATACACTATCCAATACCGCGGCTAGTATAGGGGCAACGTCTTAACCCAAGTCTTAGAATCTTACTCTAAGGTTAGGCGTCCAAAAGTAAACTTAAGCTATCCTTTACTTACTTACATCATTGTTATTCTCAAGATCGCTTCTTTCGCCTTTTCTTGAGTCTAACCATAAACATTTACTACTTCTTTAATCAATCTTTATCAAAACTTTAACTTTCTTTAAACCTTTCTTTAACTTCTTTAAACTTTCTTTAGAAAACTTTGCTAAACTTTACTTATCTTGAAATAAGACATCAAAAGACATTAATAAACTTCAACACTTAAAGATTACATGACTCACTTCAAGATTTCAAGACTCAACCAAGAACTCATAAAGAACTCAAAGAACTCATCAATAACTCATCAAGAACTCAACAAGAACTCAACAAGAACTCAACTTCAAACATATGCCATACAAAAATCCCATCAAAACATGCATGAAACTTAACAAATTATCATGAAATCAATACCCAAATCAACCCCTTAAAATCACGCATGAAATAGCACACAATCATCAACAATTCATCCAACATGATTACTTAATCTATCCTATAACTATAGTACTCAAATTAAGGTAAGAAAGTATGTTACCTTACTGAAGATCAAGCAAATTAACACACAAAACTTGCTGCCCGGAAACCCGAAATACACGGCCCTATCACACGCACAACACGGCCTGCACGAACACACACACGGCTTGCATGAACACGGCACCACCACGGCTTGCACGGCTGCCCATTGCACGGCCACCACGAACCAACACGGTCCTTCACATGAACCACACGGACCACCCCATGAATTCGAACCCAATCGAACAACCCCAAAACCAAACCCGAACTAGAAGTCTTGATTGAAAAATATGGAGATTGTTGTGTTTAAAGTTACTTAAAGATCAATAGCAATTTAATCTTTAAGTTTTGGAAGTGATTGGATGATGAACAATGGTTGGGTGTTCATAAGCCAAAAATGGCGTGTGGACTTAGACAAAAGGGAGAGTGTTTGGCTTTTGATTGTGGCAAATGATGATCAAAGGTGTTTAAGATGGCAAATCAACTCTTAAGCCTTACTAACCTTTCTATTTATAGAAGTGGTTTAAGGTGTGAACATGAAGCAAGTGGCAAATTAGGCCACTAATCATAGGGGGCCGGTTTTCACAAGGCTAAATTGGGCTTTTCTGATCATTTGGGGCTAATTGCACTCATGCATGATTAATCATGCCTAATTTGCATTTGGCCCAAAAATTAATTGACTAATTAGAAAATTAAATAATTAAATTCTAATTAATTAAATTAATAATAAAATAAATAATAAAACAACCAAAAATAGACATAATCGAAATTATTCAAATAAAATAAAAATAAATAGTCCAAATAAATTTTTGGACCATACGTAAAATACATAAATACAAAAATAAATCAAAACAGAAATACCGCTAAATCTGGGTCGTTACAACGCCAACTACATATTATTGCAGATTTTCATAAAAAGTGGAAATTAAAAAAAATTCTTATCAACTACTGCCTGGCATACTCTGTCGTAATCTGTAGTTTTCCATCATTCACCCTATTTTTTTCAAAAATCGTCGTGACTTTTGACATATAATTATTGTAAGACACATATATTCTTTTATTTCACCCTACTTTTTTAAGCATCAAACTTTCTAATCTTTATCTTTATCGATCTCGCATAAAAAAATAATCTGCCCCCATTTTATAAGTAGGTAGTTCATAACTTGCAGACTCACATTTGTAATCACATATAAACTTCTAGACTTTTGGTATTCATGGTTATGATCTATTATAAGTGCTCGTGCAATGATATACTATAAAATTCTTACAAAACGATGATCGTAACAAAATTTTAAAAGATTAGTGATATTTTTTGTAATATTTTGATTGAAATTAATTCAATAATAGTTATGTTTAATATAATTTTTTAAAAAAAGATCAATGATAAAAAAGAAATAAAATATTAATAATTTTTTTCTTCAGATTATTGTAATATGTGGAGAAGAATAAAAAATGTGTGCGAAAAGTGAACGAAATAAACAACAAAAAATATTGTGTAAGGTGATATATTAAATTTAATATAAAATGGTCAAATTTATGGTAATATGAACAAATTTTGGGATAACTTTACAAAAATTTAGAAAACTTTAACCCGCAATGATGATCATCAAATTAGACATTAATATTTAAAGGATAGTTTTGATATACAATAATAAAAAAAAAATTAATACATTATGAGTTTTTTTTTAACGAAATAGAACTATTATTAAACATGAAAAATTCACTGTTTAAAAAATAGTAAACAATAAGTTATAGGTTGTAGTTTGGCTTCTAAATGCTTCTCTTTTTATATATAGATTAATTATGCCATACAATTTTTCTAAATACACATATAGTAATAATATAGATTTGATTTTAGAAATTTAGCTTACAATTTCTTCTCGTTTTTTCTTAGAAAATTATATTCTTACATATGCAAAAATAAATAAATAAATAAATATATATATATATAGGAATAGAATCATGTGAGAAAGGGTGCTTTAGGTGAGAAGGATTTTTATGTGAGAAAACATCTGCACCGTTGACAATTTTAGATCTAACGGTTGATGTTTGATCTTTATTTTTTTTAGTAAGGGTAAATGGGTAATTTAATTTGATTTATATATTTCTAATTTTTTGTTAAAAAAAATTGGTTTTTTTTTAAAAAAAAAATGTTACGCCTTTTTTTTTAAATCATATATTTAGTTTATTTAAAAAAATCTTCTTTTTTATAATTTTTTTTTTATTAAAAAAATCTTTTTTTTTAAAAAAAAAATTGTTAAGTTTTTTTCCTAATTTTTTTTAAAAAATATAAAATCTACTTTTTTTAATCTAAAATTCTACTTCATTCTTTTTTTCGGAAGTACATCTTAATATGTTCCAAATTTTATGAGTCATGATCTAAAATTTTTAGAAAATGTTCATAATTTTATAAGCTTTGTTCTAATTTTTATACACCATGTTCTAACTTTAAGAAACCATGTTACAAAGTCATCATATTCTAATGTGTATGTGTGCTTAAAATATTGAAAATATTAAAAAGCCATATTTTAAAGTAGTTTATTGTTTGTTTTATTTTAAGTGGATGAAATATTAAAAATTTTATACATCATGTTCTAAATTTTATAAGATATTTTCAAAACTGTATACAATAAGTTTGAAATTGAATAAACTTATTTTTAAAAAAATAAATAAAATGATACAATTATTAACCTTTTATACAAAAAAATATAATAAAATATATACCTGAACAATTGAATATTATTTCAAAATATTCTTAATATTTTGTATTGAGGTTGATCTATGGAACCCGTAAAAAATAATAAAATAATAAAATAACTTATTTAATGTTCTAAATTTTATTAACCATATTCTAAATTTTATATGATATGTTATAAATTTTGTATGACTAATTAAATAGGAAAAATTGACACCACCAGGCCATACTATTTGCCATCTTCCCATATTAGTCCGAACAATTGATTATCCCAGAGTAGGCCCAACTATTACGCAAATTTGCCAAAAACAGTCCGGCTTACCTGTTGACCTATTGTAACCGGTAATCCACAACATATGACTAGCACATGACTTTTAGTGGGGGTTAATTGCTAATCAATTTATTTTTAGAAAATAATTAATTGATAATAAAATCTTTTTTTGAAAATAATTAACCCAGAACACGTGACTAGAACATATCTTTTAGTGGGGATTATCGGCTACAATAGGTCAACAGGTAAGTCGGACTGTTTTTGGCAAGTTTATGTATTAGTTGGGCCTACTCTGGGATAATCAATTATTGGGACTGGTATGGGAAGATGGCAAATAGTATGGACCGGTGGTGTCAATTTTGCCAATTAAATATATGAGAGGATAACTGTTTAACAAATTCCAAATTGTAGTTGTTTTTTTGATAAAACATAAATTTAAGTTTTTTTTTTACAAATTTTTTTTTTTATTTATCCCCTAACAAATAGGGGTTAGTTACGTAAGGTTTTTTAGTTAAAAAAAAATTAGTCCATTAAATCCTAACCATTAGATCTCACTGAATCGACGCTCTAGATATATTCTCACATAAACAACCTTTCTCACCTAAAGAGGCTTTCTCACATGATCTTGACCCTATATATATATAAAACACTAGGGCCAAAAAGCAAAGATGGTGTAGAGTAGTGTGGAATAGGAGTTCTGTTCAGAAACACCAGTTCCAATGGTGGTTACTAGCACTTGGTCGAGTGCAGGTCAAGAGCAGACTGGCAAATCATGGCATACTGGTGGAGGATAGCTGCTGTATTTGTGGTATGCAGTCTGAAACCCAGCAGAACTTGTTCTTTGATTGCACCTATGCACAACAACTGTAGGTTGTGGTTCTAAGCTGGCTGGGAGTTAGCAGAAGGTGTGGAACTATGCAGCAGGTTATGGGGTGGTTAATTAGGCTAAGAGGGATGACTCAAGTGCAGAGCAAAGTGATAGTGGCTGTCATTGCAGCTTTGTTTTACAATTTATGGAAAGCTAGGAATGATGTTTGTTGGAATTTTAAGACTGCTCATATTAGTTTTGTGTTTAATCAGATTAAGTTCTTTTTTAGAAACAGAGTTGGGATTACTTAATGATTGTAAGTTCTCCCAAAGGGACATTACTTGGCTTAATCATGTTGATCTTTTGTAATTAGCTTGGTTTTGGATCTTTTAAAGTGATGGGGAGCCTACCTAGTAGGGTTGCCACCTTTAAAGGATGCCTTAGGTTGTAAGTGTGTTTTTGGTGCGTTTGATTTTTTTCATTTACCAAAATAAATAAAAAATTATAATACACTCAAAGTTAAAATATAATGTACAAAATAATTACTTTAAGATAAAACTTGTTTTATCACAATTATTAGGGAAAATATAACTAAAATGGTTGATTTTCCAATTAAATTAGAATCATAAGAAAAATTAATAAGTTAATATGTAGATCCTTCAAATTATGTAAAAAGTCGTGTAACGCATGTCAAAATAATAAACCAATAATGATAGTTCGTTATTGCCCTTAAAAAAGTAGGGTAAATTTTATATGAGAATATTTATAGGCAATAAATGTATAATGCACCCTTCTTACAATGAGAGAGTGAGAGCTACCTGAAGTGCTCCTCTGAGGGGGACTCCTATGTACAGGGTGTTTGCTAAATTGAAGGAATGAAAGCTATGTTCAAGTTGTTGAACAAAGAGGGATTTCATGAAATTCAGGCTGAGGAAAATGAAGCCAGACAGAATCTTTTGGAGATTCAATTGAAACTGCAAAATGATTGCCATAATAGTGAGCTGGGGCAAGAGGAGAGGGTGGCTAGTGAGAAGTTCAGAGATGTGCATAATGCCCATCTTGCTTTCTTGAGACAGAAAGTGAAAAGTGATTGGATTGCCTATGGTGATGATAACACAAGGGTCTTTTATCAGAGTCTGAAGCAGAGAAGACAAAGGAATGATATCTACTCCATCAAGGATAAGGATGGGCAGATTACTCGAAATATGCCTCAGGTGGAGAAGGTGTCCTTGGAACATTACATGAATTTCTTTAATGCAGCCATGCCTCACAGGAAAGCTGTTGATAGAGGAATACTTGATGCTGGGCCTAGGGTACAGGAGCATCATATGGAACTTCTTTCCTGCAAGTTTGGGAGGGAGGATGTCAAGAAGGTGATGTTTTCTATTCCTAATGGCAAAGCTCCTGGAATGGATGGATTCAGTAGTGGATTCTTTAAGACTAATTGGGACATTGTTGGAGATGATATCACAGATGCAGTGCTGGATTTTTTCGAGCATGGAAACCTACTGAAGGTTATGAATACCACAACAATCATATTGTTTCCCAAGACCTCAGCTTCTAAAGGGGTTGGAGACTATAGGCTAATAGCTTGCTGCTCAGTTGTTTATATATGCATCACCAAATTGTTGTGCCAACAGCTTAATAGGGTCTTGGTAGATATAATTTCTCCTAATCAAGGAGCTTTTACCCCAGGGAGAAGCATCCTACACAACATCTTGATCTGCCAGGATATGGTGAAAGGGTATAGGAAAAGTCAAAAGCAACCTTCTTGTTTATTGAAAATTGACTTGAAAAAAGCCTATGACATAGTAGAATGGGGTTTCATTGAAGAAATGTTGGAGGGGTTGGGGTTTCCTTGTCATTTCAAGAAGCTTGTGCTAGAATGTATTTCCACACCAAAGTTCTCATTACTCCTAAATGGTAACTCAATTGGGTTCTTTAGCTCAAAAAGTGGAATAAGGCAAGGTGATCCAATCTCTCCTTCCCTTTTTATCTTAGGTATGGAGTACTTGTCTAGGATTATGAAGGTGATTGGGGATCAGGAGCACTTTAAATTTCACTCTAGGTGTAGAGGTATGAAGCTAAACCACCTTGCCTTTGCTGATGATTTGTTGTTGTTTTGTAAAGGGGAAATTACTTATGTGAATAGCTTACTACATGGATTGGAACTCTTTGCTGAAACTTCAGGTTTGGAGATTAATCAGGGGAAGTCTTCCCTTATTCATTGTGGCATGAGCCCCCAGTTGGTCCAACAGGGCTGGACATTACTTGTTTTAAGGAGGAGCAGCTCCCCTTTAAATATCTTGGTGTCCCCTTGGGGGCTGGTAGGCTAAAAGCTGCTGATTGTGACAAACTTGTGGAAAAGATGACCAGTAGAATCAGAGTCTGTATGACAAGGCACCTCTCCTTTGCAGCTAGGCTTCAGTTGGTCAATAGTGTGCTTATGAGCTTACATGTTTACTCGGGGCAAATCTTCTTGATCCCAAAAGCTGTTATTAAAAGAATTAATGGAATATATGCAGATCTTTTTTGTGGTTTGGTGTTGATGGTAGTACTAATCCTGACTCTGTGAATTGGGATAAACTTTGTTGTGGTAAGAAGTATGGGGGATTAGGAGTGAGACATATTGGAAGGTGGAATTTGGCTGTTATTGGTAAGATTGCTTGGGCTGTGAACAAAAAAGAAGATAACTTTTGGATTGCTTGGGTTCATCACCTCTACATTAAGGGGGCTGACTAGAAGATATACTCTCCTAAGGCTTTTGCTAGTGGGGTCTGGAGGTACATTTGCAAAGTGAAGGAGCAACTCTTTGGTTCCTTGCAAAACTAGAGGTGGTTGGAGCAACCTGGCTACTCTATTAAAGCTGTGTACAATGAACTACTGAGCCAACATTAGAAGGTTCCCTGGTGTAGTGCTGTTTGGAACAGGATGACCCTGCCAAAGCACAGATTTTGCTTATGGTTGGCTGTGTTGCAGAGGTTACCAAAAAACGAGGATTGCACGATTTGGAGTTGGTGGGGATGCTCAGTGCACGATCTGTGGTAGTGGCTTGGAGGATTGTCCTAACTTGTTTGGGGAATGTCAACTTGCTAATGAGTGTGTAGGGTCTGTCTGCTCCTGCTTCAGCATCAGTCAAAGAGGGCTGATCAGGTTATGTTTGTGGGCTGCTAGGTCCTTTAGGGGAGGCAAGATGAAGAGGAAAGCTCTAATTGCAATGAGTGTTGCTATGGTGTACCATGTCTGGAAAGCCAGAAATGAAGTTTTGTTGTGTGGGAAGACCCCTGTTACTGATAGTATTGTAAATAATGTCAAGGCCATTATTAGGAGCAGGTTTAAATGCTTACTAGGTGCCTCATTGAATGACAGTGAGGTTAATTGGCTTGATGCTTGGTGATTGTAATTTTGCTTGATTTTCTAGCTGTGCCTTGTGGATATTTGATGTTGTATGGTTTGTTTGATATTATGGAATCCTTTCTTACTTATCAAAAAAAAAAATTAAATGTATAATGAAAAGTAAATTTTGATTATAAAAATATGTGGTAAATGAATTTATGTTCAAAAATAAATTGCAATTAAGATACAAGTTTTATTTGTAGGAATCAAATAGCATAATAGTTCTTAATTAAGGTAGAAATTAGTTTAAGAAAAAATAAAAAAATTGCTTTTTTTAAGGTTCAAGGAAA
Organism: Salicornia ramosissima; assembly: GCA_951394345.1. Lineage (NCBI taxonomy): Eukaryota > Viridiplantae > Streptophyta > Magnoliopsida > Caryophyllales > Amaranthaceae > Salicornia > Salicornia ramosissima. The sequence continues at coordinate 18,834,951 of OX596235.1, forward strand.
AAGGGCGGGAAAATGTTTGATGAGAGTTTGACACGTGATAAGATGTTATTTTAGTGGCTTCTCTTTTACTCCCTTTGTTCCCATTTGTCTGTCGTGTTTGGAATCTTGACACTATTCATAAGATGAGAAAATTTTCTAAAATACTCTCAACATATAAAACATAATATAGTCATGTGGGGTCTTGTTTGATTTGTCTCAATGAGTATGTTATTAATATTTAATTATTTTAATTTTTACACATATACAAAAAAAAGGATGATATTTAAGGTCAAACAAATGCATTGACATATGTACAAAGTCAAAATAGGACAAAAAAATGGGTACGGAGGGAGTAGGATATATATATACTAGCATTATTTGCACGCAATGCATGCATAGACTAAAGAATTTACATATGTAAGTCAAAATAAGTAAAATCATTATAACATCATAAGATTATTCAACACTTAGCTTGTTAAGATAAACTAATGAAATTATAATCTTATTTTATACATCTTAGTATTTTTATGAATTGTTAATTTTTGTTCCTTGAAATTGCTATTGAATATTTAAGTAAAAAAACTTAATATTTATTGCATTATAATTGTTTGAATTTGCTTTCATTCCAGCAGATTATTTACGAATTGTAATATCTTTTTTTTACATATGTTTTTAAGTAAGTGTTTTTAGGACAATCTTGATCTTCACTTATTATATATATATATATATATATATATATATATATATATATATATAGATACATATATATATATATATATGTGTATGTATGTATGTATATATAAATAAGGAATAAAATTTTTAAAGATGTGTATGTAATTTTTAAAATTAAGGTTATATAGTCTTTTCATAAGGGGATATCATGGCCTTCGTGGCTTATATAATACAGAAAATTCTTTTTATGCATACCACGCATGCGATGAGTTTAGATTCATTTTACGTCGAAAAACAAACCATTCCATAACAATGAACAAAAGAATTTTTTTATTCACTATTGTAACACCCCGACTTTTACATAGTAATTTAATACAAACATAAAGCCGAAATGCTACTAAAAATAGCAAAATATTAAAACTTAAACATCAACCCAAATCATTATTATTAAAACTCCGAAGTCAACATAGGTCAAATACATCTACATCCCAAATGTTTATACGCCAAATATCAGCTAAAGTACTACAAAATGGAACTAATCAACAAAGAAAATACAACTACAACTAACTACAGCCTCGCAACCACACACGTCTGAGCCCGGCAAAACAGAAACCCAGCTACTCGGCATTGTCACCTAAAAATGGAGTTCCATCATTAAATTTGTAACCACCCTGATTTTATTGGTATTTCTGCCGGAGATTTATGTGTATTTATGTGTTGATATGTATAGTTCAAATTTAGTTTTGAACTATTTATTTTTTTTTATGTGAATAATTTCGATTTAATTCGAAATATTTTATTTTTGGGCTAAATCGATTTAGTTCAAATTCAGCCAAATTTTAATTCCCTCCATTTTTTCACATAACATTCTGTCCAAGTCAGACTTAAATGTGGCTATAAATACCCCAACCACCAGCCATAAATTCTGTCCAAACACCTTCCAAAAAAATTCCACCCTAACCTCCATAACCTCCTACTGTACAACCAGTTGAGGAGGACCAAAAGACAAATTTTCAGGTAATTTTACACAAGTTTTCTACTTTACATCACAGCACACACAACACTTGTTAGTTTAGTAAAAAAATTACAGATTTTACATCCCAAAAATAGATTAATCAACCCTATTAAAATCTTCATCCTACTGTCCAAAATGGATGATGATTTTGATGATGGTTTCTTTGCTATGGATCAGTTGTTATTGGAGGAGGGTCTCCTTGCTTCATCAGTATAAACCACTGAAACATAGCAAAGAAACTTAGTTAGACCTGAACCAAAAGACTTGACAAATGCACAAAAGACTCAAATTGTTTTTCATTGTTTAGCATTGAAAAAGGATGGTAAACTACCTTATGGAGTCCAAGCAAAAATAGCCAAAGAACTTGGATGTCACAAAAGCACTGTTAGTAAAATAATGAAAAGAGCACAAGAACAAATAGCAAGGGGGGAAGCCATTGATGTCAGTTCTTTGAAAAGAGGTCGTGTAGGTAGAAAACCCACTTTTGAAAACAAAGAAGAGTGGCTTCAGTCAGCCCCACTTCATTTAAGATAATCTTATAGAGCATATGCAGGTGCATTGAAATTTTCTCATATGCATGTGTTTAGGCTACTTAAAAAAGGTTTACTTAGAGCACACACAAGTCCAAACCATCCCAATGTTAGTAATAAAAATAAGATTGATAGGATTAAGTGGGTCCTTTCACATATTGAACCAGCAACAACAGACAGTAGGGCAAGATTTATAGACATGAACAACACAATTCACATTGATGAAAAGTGGTTTTATCTTAACCCAACCACAAGAAGATTTTACTTGTTGCCCAAAGAAATAGATCCCTACAGAACCTCTAAGTCAAAGAACTACAGCATCAAAGTTATGTAAAATGTTGGTTACTTAATTCAATGCAACATTTTTTGGGAGTGCATCATGTAAATATACTCCTTCATGAACCATTGATCATTTTGACAGACTGCCTCAAATAACCACAATTGAGTTCCTATGTAAAATGTTGGTTACTTGAACATGTAGGTTTTAAATTTTTTTTTTTGGTAACCTATAGGGCAGTCTTGTAATGGTATGCTTTGTAATGTTTTATCTTGCTTAATGGAATGGAATGGAATTCAATGAAATGCATTGTTTTTTTTATATGCTCTAAGTAAACATTTCAACACTGCACACACCATCAGGTAACTGTATCACACACTTAACCATAACTGTATAGCTTCTCAATAGTTATTATAACTAGAGCAACATATAACAGTTATGTTATTCAGTTGTATTGAGTCCCTTCATCATTTGGGTGGCAGGACATACAAAAGGGACTCAATAAACACACACACAATTTGGCAAAAACTCAAACATATATGCTCTATATCCCTCCAACATGTCATTGGGATTTTGATGCAATTATTTTGAAATAACATAATCATCATTCATCAATATCAGCTTTTCCCCCCTTACACACACACACACACACACAAAGAAACTATGTACACACAGGGACTAATTGTACAAATGGAATTTGTACACAAAGGGACTCAATCCACCAAGAGAGTATGTACACAAAGGGACTCATTCCAAAGCCACTGCCAAACCACAAAACAGAACCAATCATAAATTAACAAAATAATAAATCCAAATCCAATTCCAAAATCCAAAACAAATCCAAAATTCCAATTCCAAAATCCAAAATAGAACCATAAATCCAAATCCAAATCAGAACCATAAATCCAAAGGGACTCAAAGAAAGTCATTCCACATAGGGACTCATTCCACAAAGGGACTTTGTACACAAAATAAATCCAACCACAACCATTGCCATGTGCAAAACTGCACCCCTATTATCACATAATTCACAATAGAAGCATAATATAAATTCACAGAACATAATAAAATTCACAGAACTTAATAAATTTAACAGAACTTAATAAAATTCACATAACATAATCCAAATAACATAATATGATTCACATAACATAATAAGATTCACAAAACATAATTCAGAAAACCATAAATTCAAAACTAAAAATTATAAATCATAGAACCATAAATCACATAACCATAAATTACAGAACCATAAATCAAATGAAAACATTAAAATTAATATAACCATAAATCACAGAACCATAAATCATAGAAACATAAATCGCAGAACCATAAATCACACCCAATAAATTGTAAGTCACAGCATAATTCACAGCGTAATCACAACATAATTCATAAAACACAGCATAATTCATAAATCACAACATAAATTCAAAAATCAAAGCATAAATTCATAAATCACAACATAAATTCAAAAATCAAAGCATAAATTCATAAATTCATAAATCACAGCATAAAACACAATATCATAAATCACACAAAAAATTCCTAAAGAAATCGAATCAAACCCAAATCTTTTTTTAAACTCGTGGTCTTCCTATAGCTCCTCAGCAAGCATGACAAGGTACTTGAACAACTTTTCATCAATCTCTTGTACTTCATCATTTAACATTAAGTCTTCCTTCACCATGCATGTCAACAGGTTCTTCCTTCACCTTTACCTCTTCATGCAGAGGCACATGTTCCTTCACTCCCTTACCCTTTTCCTTCACCTCCTCATGGAGAGGAACAGCCTTAATTTCATCATCAGAATCATAAATCTTCACTCCTTTACCCTTCAATCTCCTCATACTGTCCACAACTCCAGATCTACGAGTGTTAATAGGGACTCGTTCTTTCCCTTTACTTTCAACAGCCTTTTCCTTCCCTTTTCTTTTCTCACCCCTTGATTTTAGTTCGTCGTTCGCCAACGAAGGTAGGTCACAAACCACACACCATTGTTTTTTTTTATCTCTTCAGCCTTTTTTTTCTCTTCTTCTTCTTTTATGAATTGACCCATGACATTTTCGAAAGCAACCGCACCCACAGGACCCATGAGATCATGGTGTTCTCCTCTGAGATACAAATTCATGAAATGCTTGCTGTAGCCAACACCTAAACTCTCCAAAGCAAGCTTCTGAACAGCTTTAAAATGACCATTTGTTTCGTTCTTATGAGCTTCTTCGAGTAAAGTAAAATCAACCATGACTAATCGAAAAATTAGTTACTCGAAAAAGCTAGGGTTTGTCAAGAAAAAAAAAGGGGGAAGCTTGAAGATGACAATGGTGACTTCAAGTGAACGAAGACAGAGGGAGAATAAGGTAGGTGAAAGACGATTGAGTGAGGAGAGAGAAACGGCGGAAGGAGTCTAGATCTAGGGTTACGAAGAACAGTGAGAGAGAGGAGTTTAGATCTAGGGTTTATGAGAGGATAAAAATAATCTGGGTTTGGGTGGGTGGGAAGTGAGAGAGATGAATGTGTATGGGTAGAATATGTTAGGGTTATGATTAATTGGTTGGGATAGATGAGTAAATTGATGGGTAGTTGAATAATTTAAATGGGTAGTTGAAAATTTGGTGGGAGTAATTAAGTTGGTAATAAATTTGGTTAGATGTTTAAAGTTTAATGAGTTGTTTAATGTTATTAAGTAATGGCATATTTGTAAATTTAGTTAACTTTTTTATACCAAAAATGTAAAGTTTGTAAAATGGTGAAATTTATTTATTACACCCATTTTTGGCAAAAGGTGAAATTATTGCGTTACGGAGGGAGTGTATTTCATTACTAGCAAATTAGGCCTTTTGAGCTTGGGCCCTGGGCAGCCGCCCTGCTCGTCCATGCTTAGGGTTGGCCCTATATATATATAGAGTTTGTTAGGTGTGAACACAAAACAAGTGGACAAGGAGAGAAAATGGGAGAGGGGGCCGGTCCTATGGGGGAAGAAATGAGCCAACTTGTGCAAGTGGTCCACTTGCACTTGATCATACCTAATCATGATTTAATTTTGAACTTGCTCCAAAATTAATTAATTAGGATTAAAATTTTCAATTACTATTCTATACAACAAACAATGAACATGAAAATCAATACCCAAAATTTGGGATATTCAAGTTATTTTCGGATCAGACGCTGAGCAAGCGTGTTGGAATCGGACCTACTCGGGTTCAGATGTGTTTTGGACCGAATGAAGTTTAGATCGTGTCGGGATACGGATCGGATTACTTCAAATTTCAAATGATGTTAAATTTCGAATTGTCCATTCTATAAGAAATCGAGTCTGAAATAGGTTATTTCGAATCACGTTTGAGAGAATCAATTTATTGTCAGAGTAATTGTTCAGTTGGACCAAATATAAGAACATTGAGTAAGTTCAATTCTGACTATTAATTACTTTCTCTATCCCTTAAAGTTTGCTACATTTGCTTTTTCACGCATCTTAAAACACAACTTTAAATGAATATATCTTTAGATGTATATAATGAAAAAATATAAAAATTACAGATTTCAAAATCTACACATTGAGCCGAATCAAACGAGATCCCACTTTACTATATTTTTTCTTATACATATAAAAATTAAAGAGATTCAAAGTTACATATTAAATAGTACTAAAAGTCCTTATATAGAAAACAAGTAGGGACCGAGAAAGTAATTGTATAAATTTTTCATTGTAAAAAATGTGCCAACTAAAAAAAAAAAGATAAAAGAAATGTCAAATGCACTCTCGTCATAATTGTAGGAAGTCATGTTTAGTGTGTAACAAAAGAAATATCAAATGCAAATTAATTTCTCGCCATCTTCCTCTTTGTCAAATACACTAACAGTCTGACACCACAAGAGTGGGAATTAGTCATTGGCTCACTACACTTGTTCATTCGTGGCCTGTTTGGTTGTTGGTAATGAATTGTGGTAATGGTAATGGATTTAAAGTGTAATTTGTTAAGGAAAAACTTCAAAATTCCATGAAAAACATATTTTTCATTTCCAAACTTGAAATTTCTTCTTATTTTCCATTACCATGTGGAAGGTTGGTATTAGATGGGAATGAATATTTGGGAAGAAAATTAAATAAATTGGAATTAGGGTAGTATCACAATGGGAATGGATTTTGATTTTCCTTCCAAATCTAGTTATAAATTCATTCCAATTACCTCCATCTATGACCGACTACCAAACAGGCCGTCGGATCTATCTAATCTGATTCCATCCGAAATGTCAGATATCCGATCCTGTATGTGTTAATCGGGAATTGATATTGGCACAACTGAAATTGATATGGGCACAACTTTTGTGAGAGGAGCATAAAAAGATGTTCTCTCACAATGGATTTTGCCCATATCAATTTAGTTGTGCCTTTATCATTTCCCGTGTTAATCCTTTTGCCATTGTCCAGTAGTCAGTCATAAGGTAGGGACTAGAGTACTTTAACATGTAATAATCATCAATATATAAAAACTTTGTGAAAGGAAAATTTCCATCTTTTTTCGGTTTTTGCAAGAAGAAAATATTGTGTCGTCGGAAAATAATGGAAAAATTCCTTCTTACAAAGGTAATTTTTTTAAGGTCCTTTTCTGCAAAAATAAAAAATAAAAGGTCTTTCCTCAAACAAAAAATTTAAAAGGTCTTTTCATTTTGGAAAATTTTCTTTAATATGATAATATTTTTTATTTCGTGGTAAAATATGAATAGAATATATCATTTATGTTATTGTATTTGCTAATTCATGTTGCACAAATTTCATGATTCTACTCCTCTTCTAGAACCCGCAATAATTTTCTAAGGATTTCATTTAAGTTTTTTTATAAAAAAAATAAAGTTCAGTATTTTATGTAATATATATATTTTTTTTGTTGGTAAATAAAGCATATTATAAGCACAAAACACAGTTACAACCTAAAGCATCCTTTAAGGGAGGCAACCCTACTAGGTAGGCTCCCCATCACCTTAAAGGAGCCAACAACAAACTAGTTACAAAGATTAACATGAGAAAGCCAACTAGTGTCTCCTTGGGAGAACTTACAAGAATTAAGTAAATTAACCCTTTTCCTAACAAGAAACTTAATCTGTTTAAAAACACAACTAACAAGAGGAGCTTTCAAGCTTTAACATGCATCATATCATTCCTTACCTTCCAAATGCTATAGAACAAGGCTATAATGCCAGCTACCACAACCTTTTTTTGAACTGGGGACAATCCTCTTTGCCTAATGAGCCATCCCATAACTTGCTGCATAGACCCACACCTTCTGTTAAAACCCAACCAATCCAACACCATGATCCACAGCTGCTGAGCAAAACAACAGTCAAAGAACAGATGCTGCAATGTCTCAGCATGAAGAGCACAAATGCAGCAACTGTCCTCCTCCAACAAACCAAATCTAACCAACCTATTCTTCACCTGCACACGCCCTGGGGCCAGCAACCACCAGAAGAACTGATGCTTTGGAACAAAGATCTTGTTCCATACAATCCTACACCATCTCTGCTTGTTCCCCTGTTGTTTAATAATTCTGTAAGCCTTCTCCAAGCAGAATCTGTCCCCCACTGCATGCCACCAGCTCAGATAAGGTAAAGCTCTGATCCATTCTTTGGCTCTACATAGATTTTTCCATATTCAGCTACCATGAGAGGTGGGTTGATAGGACCACCACTCTTTCTGTTTCAAGTAAATACTATGCACCCATTTAACCCATAAGTTGTCAGCTTTCTCAGCAATTTGCCATACAATCTTACTTGTAGCAAGCCTATTCCAAAGTAAGGTATCCCTCACCCCAATGCCTCCATAATCCTTATAATCACAACAAGTATCCCAACTAACCTTAGCAGGTTTGACCCCCTGAGCTTTGCCCTCCCAAAGGAATCTTCTACAAACTTTATTAATGTGCTTAATCACATTAGTAGACACTATCATAATTTGCATCCAATAATTGCACAAGTTCATCAACACAGAGTTTACCAATTGTAGCCTACCAACAAAGGAAAGATTTCAAGCCTGCCAACTAGAGATTCTCATCAGCACTTTCTTAACCAATTCACCACAATCATTCACAGTAATTCTCCTATTGCATATAAGGGGAACCAAGATATCTAAAAGGCCATTCTCCTAGCTTAAATCCATTTTTAGCACACACAAAATCAATCTCATTTTGAGGCATAATAGAGTGGTAGATTTCAGACTTACCATGATTAGCCCTTAGCCCTAAGACTTCCTCAAAATGCTTCAAGCTTTGCAGAAAGATGTTCACACTTCCCAACACCCCTTTACAAATCAACATAAGATCATCAGAAAAACAGAGGTTGGTCAGTTTAAGAAGGCTACATCTACGATGAAACTGAAAAGCACCTTTTGAACAATTATTGTATTTCAAGGTCCTATGAAGATATTCCATGCACAAAACAAAACACAAAGGAGAATCAAAGACACCTATTAGGCTTGAAGAACCCTTGAGAAGTGCCATTAATGAGCAATGTGCAAGATGGAGTAGTAATACAGGTCATCAGAACTTTTATAAAGTGATGAGGGAAATTCAAATGATTAAGCAAGCTCTCCAGGAAAACCCATTCAATTGTGTCATAAGCCTTTTGAAGGTCAACCTTAAGAAGGCACCCTTTAGCACCAAACTTCCTAGCATAGTGCTTCACCAAATCCTAACATACCAAAATGTTATGAACAATGCTTCTACAAGACACAAAGGCACCCTGTGACTCAGAGACCACATCAGGAAGCACCGTTTGCATTTTGAGACAAATCAACTTGGATATACACTTATAGATTATAGAGCAAATGCAATGGGTCTGTAATCATTAACCAGTTTAGGACAAGGAACCTTAGGAACCAAGAAAATTGAGGTAGCATTGACAACTTTTAGCATATCCCCAGTCTGAAAGAAATCTCTAACTGCAGTACAAACATCATCACCAACGAACCCTATCCCAAGTTGCTTTGAAGAATTGCCTACCATAACCATCAATACCAGGAGCCTTCTCTGAGGGAATGGAGAACATGGCTGCCTTGATTTCCTCTATTGTGCAGCTCAGTTCCAGCAGCTATCTGTGTTGCTCATTTAGAGAGGGGTCTTGCTGCACAATTCTCTTCCTTACCCTCTTAACAGATACACTACCATTCATGAAGGTGGTGAAATGATCAACAAAAAGGTTGCAAACCTGCTGAGGGTCAGCAACCCATTCCACATCCTTGTTTTGGACTGTATTGACCCTATTCATGTGAGTTCTAGCTTTAATGGATCTGTGGAAAGTTCTGGTATTCTCATCCCCCTGCTTGACCCATGTCTCTTTAGCCTTCTGCCTCATAAAACTACAGCAGCTGGCATGCACCTCTTTGTACCTCTGAAGAGCCTCAAACACCTCATAATATATTTAATATTTCATGTAAATAAAATAAATTTCACTATAATTTTTTAAGCCATGCATTTTTCATGTTTAGACAAGCGTTATTGAAAATTTATTATATATGTAGTATGTATATGAATTATAGGGTGTTTAATGTAATGGTTACTTAATTAATGTTCTGTATGGGGTTAGTTAAGATTTTGTATAACGATCACTCATTGTTTTGTATGTTTTTGTTTTATTTAAAAAAAACTATTTTAAAATAGTTTGCTATTTATAAAGTTAAAATTTTAATACGATGTTAAATTTACTATATCAGAAAATGAATTATGCAAATCTTTGCATTACTATTTACAAAGTTAATATTAATATTTTCAAGTTGTGCATCGCACGGGTGTTATACTAGTAATAATAATAATTGATAGTAATGAATTTGGTACTGAGTCTCTCATTAGACCATGAGATGGCTTGAAAACATAACTATATTTGTTTAATATAAACATAACTATATTTGTTTAGTCTCTCATTAATTCAAACTACGCGTAATTTGTCATAAATTTTCAAATATATAGTTCCACAAACACACACACACTTTGAGTCTCTTGAACAATACAAACGTAAGAATTTTTTTTGTCAAATTGGATCTCTTGTTTAATTCATCTTGATGAGTATTTTACAATTTTGAATTTTCAAAACTAAAGACGTTAATGTTTAAAGTAGTGTCTTATTATACGTAAAAAAGTGAAAGTAGGGAACAAATTGCAACTGAGGGAATAGCAATTTTGGAGAATTATTGAATTCTAATACTTCGTCCCCTCAGTGCTACTACCAACATACCATTTAAAAAAAAAATAAAAAATTAACGATGAGATTTTAGAGTATAAGCAAAACAATCCATAGGTATAATTTTAATGGCGGTATCATATAGTTCTCTTCTTTCTTGTGTTAGATACTCAAATCTGTATATCTATTATTATTTGTTCTATATATATTTTTAAAACTTAAATGGAGTATCATTTGAGAAGACCATGTTACATTTCTTTCTCATCTCCTATGTTACATGACAAATGTCACAATATATGTGCCTGTGTTTTGAAAATTTTAAGAACATGATTTCAACCCGAGGCCTTAAAATTCCTTATCACATGCTTTAACTATTACACTTTGTTTTACTAATTGCATAAATGATAAATACATATTAACTGTAAACTTATTAATAAACTATTAACTCATATGTTGACAACATCTTTCAATCCATTAGAAAATAAATATTTATAAAACAGAAAATAGTAAAAATTAATTAATATTACAAAAAACAATTTATAAATGTATATTTTTATTTTTTTAAAAAGTCAAATCTAATTATCAAGATCAACGGTGTAGATTTAGTTAACTTCGGTGATCGTTTTTTTAACGATTTGAATTAATATGTTTTTTGACCGATATGTTAACAAAAAATTTAACCCATTACCAAAAAAAATGACCGAAACCTGATATTGATCGACCGGTGCCGACCTGACCGAGGGATTTGTTAGGTATACCTGTTGTTATTCTAATTACTGAGTACCATATTCAACAAAATTGAGCTCAGCAAATCCTACTAATCAATTATTCCAAATAATAAATGTTTATTTAGAATATTAGGATGCGCTCGTTCTTTGATTGAGACTAACAAGAGTTACGGTCAGAAAATTCAAGTTGTTCACTTGTTCTTTAGTATAAATACACTCCAACATAAGCATATAACCCATAAAAATAATTATAACAACCCAATTAAAGCTTAGCTTTTTAAAAAAAAAAAATAATAATGGGGAGCATAGTAGGCAATGTTAGTGAGGATGTAGAGCTGCAGCAAGGGCAAGCTGAGGTTTATAAACATGTGTTTGCCTTTGCAGACAGTTTAGTATTAAGGTCCGTTGTAGAGCTCCGCATTGCGGATATCATACACTCTAACGGCCAACCAATAAGCTTATCCCAAATCGCGTCAAAAATCGAGTCTCCCTCGGTCGACATTACACACCTTGGGCGTGTAATGCGAATGTTAGTACGTAAAAAAGTATTCACAGTCGAGTCTAAAAAATCTGAATCTAAGTCTGAGTCTGAGCCTGAACCAGTGTATGGTCTAACTACTACCTCAAAGTGGTTGTTACATGACCATGAGTCAAGTCTTGCTCCTATGCTTCTTACATTTACTGACCCATTTATGATAAAGGGGTGGTACCAAATAAGCCCTTCAATAAAGGAGGGTGGGACCCCTTTTGAGAAGGCACATGGGGAGAGGTTTTGGGAAATGGCAGCTAAAAAACCAAAGTTTAATGATATGTTTAATGAGGGTATGGCTGCTGCTACTAAACATTACTTAGATATTACTCCGTATTATACAAGGTTATAAACAAGGGTTTAGTCAAATGGAAGGTACTCTTGTTGACGTTGGGGGTAATCTTGGAAACATGGTGGCTAAAATTGTTGAGGTTTACCCTCATATAAAGGGTATTAATTTTGATTTGCCTCATGCTTTTGCAAATGCCCCTAACTACCCTGGTGTTACTCATGTCGGTGGTGACATGTTTAAGGAGATTCCTGATGCTAATAATGTCATCATCAAGGTATGTACTTTTTTTTTTTCTTTTAATATCAAACTTTTAATTATGAATAGAAAAAATAGTCTAAAACTATCAAATAAATGTCGAATTTGGAAAACCACTATCAAATAAAAAAATTGTTATAAAACTACCTAATAAATAAATTTCGACCTGGTAGCACTATCAATTGTTGTTTTTTTTTTCCTCATGTTATGACTCACCACTATTGATTTCCTTCTATTTTTGGTTTCAAAAATGCTCGATTTCCCTATATTATTAACTTCCTCTTTTCTTTTAATATATATATCAGACTTTAACCTAAGAAATAAATTAAAATTTTCCCCTTTTTTCTTCAACCCAACTTTCTTTAATCCAACTTTTTTCCATTTAAGCTTCAGTATGCTTAGTAATTGAGGGAAATCAAGTAGTTTTAGGGGGAAAATAGAGAGAAATCAAAATTGATGGGGCATAACATCAGAAAATTAAAAAAAAAAAAAACGAAAAGTGGTAGTGCTACCAGGTCGAAATTAATTTATTAAGTAGTTTTATAACGATTTTTTTTATTTAATTGTGGTTTTCAAAAATCGACATTTATTTGGTATTTTTCAACAATTTTTCCTTATGAATATGAATTTATATGATGTTTTATAGTAATTCGTATTTGACTGGTACTACTCCCTTCGTCACCTTTTGTTTGCAACATTTACTTTTTCACACCTCCCAACACACAACTTTAAATAAATATATCTTTAAATACATATAATAAAAAATTATAAAAATTATAAATTAAAAAAGTACATATCGAGCCGAATTAAACGAGATCCATTTCAATATGTTTTTTTTTATGTGCATAAAATTAGAGAGAGTCAAAGTTGGTCAATAAACAGCGACAAGATTGTACTTGTTGTAAAAAAAGGGGGACGGAGGGAGTAGTAGAGAAAACAATTTGTCCGGCAGGGTTATGGGCCTTATGGCCCAATTTATTGTTTTTTTTTTTTTTTTGAGTAAATCATGAAAGTGGGTAAATAAGTGACACCTTAATCTTAAATTAATATGGGCCATGTATCTAATTCTAATGGGCTTTTCAAACCCCAGTGTTGCATTCAGTTAGTACTATTCAAACTGTCATATACTTTTTTTTTCCCCTAAATCCTAAACTATGACATTGACTCAATAAATATCTAATATCTAATGGATATCTCGGTCACTGCCACCTCCCATTTCCTTTATATAGTAGAGATAAACTATTAGTGGACTTATATAATTATACCTAAGATGTCTTGTTAAAAAAAACAAAATGAAGTTACCTTAAACTCAAGGCCCTTTTTAATGGCATGTAAAAAGACCAATCATAGAGGGTGCTAATGTGAAAAGATCTTTTAATTTTTTAATCTGATAAAAATATTTATTCCTTTATTATTACTTTTGAAAAAAAAATGACATTTTATAATATTTATTTATTAAAATTTTATATTACAACCCAAAAAATATTTTATGTATTAATTTTAATATTATAAGGGCCTTAATCTTTATCTTTAGAATGTGATCCCTACATATTTTAAACAGAAGGCCTTGAAATAAAATTGAGTGTTCAAATTGTTGGTTTCATAAAGAGAAATTTACACTATGTTTGATTGTTGATAATAAATTGTTGTAATGGTAATAGATTCAAAGTTTAATTTTGTTAATGAAGAACCTTATAATCCTCATGGAAAACATATTTTCATTCCTACGGTTGATTTTTCTTCTTATTTTCTATTACCATCCATAATTTACTATGGGGTGTGTGATAATATTAGATATTGGGAATGAATATTTGTCAAGAAAATTAGATAAATTGAAGTTAAAATAGCATCACCATGGGACTAAATTTCTATTTTTCATTCAAATTTAGTTATAAATTAATTCCTATTATCACCATTTATGACCGGTTACCAAACGGACCGTTAATGATGTGCCGTGATAATTGACGACCACTTAGGATGTGTTCTCTTCAACTTATATCAAATTAGATCTCATAATATAAATTCAAATTCTCATACATTTTCAGATCTTATTTTATCAGATAAAAAAAATAAGACAAAGAAAACGCGCCCTTAACTTTGAAAATGAAAATCAATAAAAAAAAATAAGACAATAAAATAGGAAAATGATTTTGACACTCCCCAATTTGAATTTGGCACTCCTCCCCATTCTCACATAAATAGTAATATTAAGGAGTGACAAAATCAAAATCAAAATCACCACCCATAAAATAGGGTGCTCAATAGTATTTCATCGAAACGTAAAAGCTGATTTTTTTTTTGCCTCGGTTAGCCACTCCTCAAGTCCTCAATCTTCAAGTAGTCAAGTTTAGAGTGTTTTGGCCTAATTTCCAAACCTCCCGATAGAGCAACATAGACTTGTCAAAATTGATATTGACGCCATGTCAAAAAAATAAAAATTGAAAATGACGCGCCCAGCCACTTTGACTTTGTTTTCCCTACTTTTAATTTCATCATTTTTCAAGTACACTCCAACATGTTTTTATTTATTTACTACATCCTTTCCGAAAAAACGCAACAATTTCTATTTTTGAATGTTTCAAAATAAATGCAACAATTTTAATCTTCCATTTTTGTAACTTTTTTCTTTCTATCTCTCACATCATCACATACCCCACTTTCTCTCTCTATCACTTTTACTCTCACAACAAAAAATTGCCTAGGAGTCCGTGATACTCCAATTGTTGTGTTTTTTTTGAAACGGAGGGAGTATTATTTTTCATAATTATACGTCTCTTTACAAACCTTATAATAATCCGGACTCGAGTCGGGCCAAGTCTTAATCTAGATAGGGTAGATACATTATTGAGGTATTCCGTAGTCGTACTCGTACTAGATATCGGCACTTCTAGTATACTTTATACTTTACCCATTTTTGTTCATGTTTTCATACGTTTTTAAAGGTTTTCCTTATATTGATATACATATTAAACTAAAACATTCCAAATGATATTAAAAAAATGATAAATAAAATCTAAAATTTTGAAGTAATTTAATTATACCTGTATTTGTCGTACTCGTATTCTATAATTTTCAAATCAACGTATTTTGTACATGTTTCTGTACCCGTATCCATGCATCTGACATCCTAATTGGGGGAAAAGCTATCACAACACACTATTAAGCATGTATCAGATAATAATATTAAGTATGTATTGGCCATTTGCCAAACTATTCAGGTAATAGTATCAGATACCCCCGCGAAGGATCAAATGTTCTTCGTAACATAATTACCAAAAAAAATGGATCAAATGTAACATAATAGCTTGTCCTTAAACTGGTTCAATCGGATACTCGTTGAGTAGCATAGGTTCCAAATAAAAACTAAACTGAAATTATAATTAATCCGATAAAGACTTGTCGATTCAATCGGGTCTGAAACGAGAATCAATTAAGGGTGCGTTCTATTCAACTTATTCGACCTGAATGAGTTGACCTGATCTAATTAATTCTATTAAAACTGACTTGATTATAACTTATTTAACCTGACCTGATTAAACCTATTAAAACTGACCTGATTATAACTTATTCAATTGTGATGCAGAGTGTTTTAATTGATTGGCCGGATGAGCAATGCATAACAATTCTAAAGAATTGTCAAAAGGCAGTATCAAACAAGAAAGGAAAGGTGATTATTGTGGATGCAGTTCTTCATCCAGATCGGTACAAACTATATGATGATGCTGCAATGTCTCTTGATCTATTGATGATGATCCAATTCACTGGTGGCAAAGCAAGAACTGAAAATGAGTGGATTAAATTGGTTAAAAAAGCAGGCTTCACTGAAATTAATATTATCTCACTTCCATGTTTAATGTCCTTCATCATTCTCAATTAATAACTACTCAAAATGAGATTGATCTTATAGCAATTAAATTGCATTGTACTGTTGTTTTTCCCTTGCTTTAATAATTTGATTTTTTTTACTGGTGTCTAGGTTGATCCTTGCCCAGGAAATAATCATTGATGTAATTGCTTTATCTAGACATGGTTTTGTTTGCCATCTGTGGGAAGTTAATTTCCATAGTCAGTCTTTTTCTATGAAGAAATAAATTAAATTTTCTTGTCCATTTTCTAGGAAAGAATGATTTGCGTTTAATACAGTTCACCATGAGAATAATATATATTAACACACAAATTTTTATATACCAAGGGAGAGATCGACTAATGATTTCCTATGCTTTATAGGACAATTTCCCACGAAATCTCTACACTTTACTACTTCTTTGAATAAAACTTCATTTTTTTCCTTTAAAACTAGTAATTCTAAATTGTATTTTTTTTAGATTCATGTTCCAATTTTGTAGATATAGTTGGCTAATGATAACAAATATTTTTATATTACCTCCGTCCAAAAAAAAACGCAACAATTGTCATGGCACGGACTCCTAGACATTTTTTTGTTGTGGGTAATTAGAAAAATTGAGGGGTAGTTGACTAAAATAAATGGAGAAAAAAGTGGGGACAATGAAAGGAGTTGTGAGAGAGAGTGGAGACAATTAAAGAATTGGAGAGAGAAAAGGTGGGGACAAATAAAGAATTAGTAAGGGTATTTATGTCTTTTAAGTAACAATAGTTTACTATATAAGGAAAATAAAAATTTGTTGCATTTATTTTGAAACATCCAAAAATAAAAATTGTTGCGTTTTTTTTGGAACGGAGGAAGTATGATACAATAATATAATTGAATTTAAAGTTAATAAGTCTATAGAATTATTGTTGTTTTAAAGGAAAAAAAGTTAAGGACCCAAAACTAGATTAATCGATCCTTATTTGCAATCAAATTTTATGTAATTAAATTTGTCCACAACTTGAAACATCATTGACTAATTTATTTTGCATATAAAGTTATCAGATCAATTAATTTGTTCCATCCAACTCAAGGCAAACATGGAGAAATTACAATTAATCCAACGATCGATGAAGAGAAATTACGAAACTTATTGATAAAAAAACCAAATTTTGTTAGATCGAAACGGATTAGGTGCAAAACTCACTATAACTATAATAACAAAACCTAAATATCAAAAATCTAATATGAAGCAGGCTCTAATACCACTAGTTAGGATTAAACCTTAACTAGGTTTTTGGCCCGTGCATTATGCACGGACTTTATACCTATTAGGTTCATAGTTGTATGTTTTAGTTTTTGTAATTCTAATGATTTTATAAGATTGAAACTAACTAAGACTTGATAATAATTCATCAAAAAAATGAAAATATATATATCAAATTTTTTTATTATTTTTTAAGATTATAACATATATTTTCCTTGGAAAAAAATGTATACATATTTTGAAGAATATTCATTTGCATAATTATAAAATAATGGAAAATAATTTTGTAAATATGAAGTGTGAGCACATTTAGAAGAATTCAAAATGGAATAAAATTAAATTTAAAATGAATCACTTAAAAAGAAAATGATGTAAGAATGCAAATCTCATAATTTGAAAGTAAATTGAAAAGTTTTAGTAAATGTAGATAAATTATTAATTTTAATTGTAATTAGAAAATTAAAGCAATTTTTTAGTTCAAAAAAAAGGAAAAGGAAAATGAAACATTTTTTTAGGATGACACATGACATAATTTTAAAGATGAGATATCCTATGTGTCAAAATTATGTTTTAGGGTGTTTTAATATATTAGGTATAGATTTATAAGATTTTAATTCTTCATATCAAATTAATCGGTAAAGATTTAAATTGAGGTAACTCAATCCGTGAGCATTCTTGAATCACCCTATGCACGGGATGTCAGTGAATTGGAATAACCATATGAATCGGGGACCATAACCCTAACCCTAATGTATATTGTATATATAGCAGTTTTGAAGGTCTCTTATTTGGCTCATCGTAAATAAGAAAGCATAACTCGTATCTAGATGTATAAAAGAATAAAACTAATAAACATATACGTACTCTATAAAAGACGTAAATAGGCCCAATAATAATGTAAACTTAATTGGATCACTTTATTTTGGGCTAAACCATGTGATAGCGCACAATACAATTATATTCAAATTCTACACATGATTGTATGTAGGTTTATAAATTTCTAACAATTTCTTTGAATCTTGCAATAATTATGAGTCGATAGTTTTATTTGTTCTAGGGTTTGGGAAATAATCTATGGTTGATTTAATGTTTTGATGAAATCTCTTTGTTCTTTATTTCAAAATTTGTGTTTAATTTCCTAAAACCTTATTTGTAATATATATAAACCTGAGTAGATATGGAGTGTTTTGCGCCGAGGTAGGAACTCCATATAGACTTGGGCCCTGTTTGGGACTTTAATTAGTTGTTAGCTGTTAGAGGTTAGCCGATTGAGTTAGTTGTTTTCACTAGCTGTTTGTGTAAAAGTGTTTGGTAAATATTGTTTAGCTGTTAGATGTTTCAGAGTAAAAATAACCAAAAAGTTATAAGCTCTTCCAAAAAGCTCCTTATATGAGCTTTTTAAAAAAGAGTTTTTTCATCCCAAAACGCTCTTCTTAACCTCTAACTCCCAAACACCAAAAATAGCGTTTTGAGTTGGTCAAACTTCTATTTCCTCTCAAACATCTCTTTTTCCCTCAAACCGCTAACTCCCAAACACCCCCTAAGGTTTTTGGCACAGACGAATCTAGTAAAATGCGAGCCTCCTAGAGGATTTTTTTTAGATCTAGTATATTGCAATAGGCAACTAAATATTGATTAAAACTTATCTGTAATTTATTGAACATTGATCTTTTAATTGTTTCATGTTGTTAACTATATTGAACCCAACCTAACCCTAGAATTGTGCATTGATTGCTTTCAATACATCAAAAATCAAACCTTTTTTTGGCAATAAATTGAACCTTTTAACAGTCTTTGTCTTATTTTATTGCTTTATTAGTTTTTGTTTTAGTTGTTTAATAATTTAAATTATATTTCCCCAAATGTTCTTTCACATAGTTCAAGCTTTTTAGTAGTAAAAGAATTCAATTTCCTCCCTCGTGGATTCGAAGCAATATATTTGTTACTTTTGTTGTTCTATGCTATAAATGTTGAGATTTATTGATTTAGAATATAAATGTATATAATTATGAATATTAATAATACTAGACGTAGTAGTATACTTTTTGAAGTTCGTAATTATGCAAAGTTATTTAGTGATGTAAGTCGTTAAACGTTGAGGTAAGTACAACAAGTAAAGTGGAAAATCACGAGTCGTGACTGGAAGTCGCGACACGCAGAAAATAGACTGAAGTGCAAAAAGTACCAAAAGAGACAGAAGCAAATCGCGACTCGCGAGTCTGACGGTTGGCGTCAGTTTTGCTTGGTTTTTTCCCATTGGGTTGTGTCTGTTCGAAGCAACGGCTGTGCATTTTGGATAAGTTATATAATAACTTGTCTGAAACAGAAATGATATATATGAAGTTACACACATATTCATTTCCTCTCTTACATACACTAAGTTATTTTCTCCATCATTACAAAGAATTTTACACATACAAATTCCTTCTTCATTTGTAGAGATTAAAACTAAGCTTGATTTCTACGGTTTCTTGTTGTATCTTGTTGACAAATTTCATGTAACCCGGCCTACGATTTGGGTGGAAATATTGTTTTCAGGGAAGTGTCCCCGACACGCCCCAAGTGTTTTGTCATACTATTTACCGAAAATTTCTAACAATCTGAAAACAATATCTCTTAGTATGGCTTCCATCAAAGATTTGACAACCAACATCGCAAAGCTTGACAAAGTTTAAGGGCGTGGAGTTTCGTCAGTGGCAGAAGAAGGTGCATTTTCTATTGACATCGTTGGGGGTAGTGTACGTTTTGACCACACCGAAGCCGGAGGAGTACGAGGAGGGTGAAGCACTCGAAACTACGAGGAGACGCCTCAAAAATTTGAGAACGACGATTACATTTGTCGTGGGCACATTCTCAATGGTATGTCCGATGCTTTATTTGACATTTATCAATATTATGACTCCGCACAATCTCTTTGGCATGATCTTGAATCTAAGTATATGGTAGAGGATGCATCTAGTAAGAAATTCTTGGTTAGTAATTTTAATACATATCATATGGTTGATTCAAGACCTATCATGGAACAATTCCATGAACTTCAAAGAATGTTAGGAAGATTAAGGCAACATAATATTGATATGAATGAACTCTTTGTAATCTCCTCTATTATTGAAAAGTTACCACCTAGTTGGAAAGATGTAAGGAACCAATTGAAACATAAAAAAGATGATATGAATGTTGAACAACTTGGAGCCCATCTTCGGATTGAAGAAGGGATCCGAGTGCAAGATGGACAAAAGGTTGAAAAACCTATGACTTCCACCGTGAATATTGTGGAAGGGAAGTCCAAGGGTGCTAATAACTCAAAAAAGTGTAAGTTCAATGGCAAAAACAAGGATTTTGGTAAGAAATCAAAGGGTGACAATGAATCCCAAGACACATCCACTCGTGGATGTTGGGAGTCCAGGAAACCGGGTCACCTCAAGAAGGATTGCTCCGTTTGGAAGCGAAGGATGAGTAAGAAGTCTCATGGAAACGGGAATGATGGTGGGTCATCCCTAGACAAGCAAGGTATGACTTGTACACAAGTTTCACTTAATCGGTTTTATGATTATGTGTGTGTGATTTCTGAAATCAATTGTGTGCAGGATGATTGCGGGTGGTATATCGATTCAGGCGCATCAAATCATGTTTGCAAAGATTGTAATCTATTCAAGACCTTCGAGGACGTTGGAGATGGA
This sequence comes from Salicornia ramosissima, assembly GCA_951394345.1. Taxonomy (NCBI): domain Eukaryota; kingdom Viridiplantae; phylum Streptophyta; class Magnoliopsida; order Caryophyllales; family Amaranthaceae; genus Salicornia; species Salicornia ramosissima. Next base: position 18,856,176 of record OX596235.1, read on the forward strand.
GAACGATTATACATGGGGAACGATTCTACAACTAGTATCCGTGGCAAAGGCCAAGTAGAATTGTTGTTCGATTCTGGGAAAACAATTATCCTTCTGGATGTGTTGTGTTCTCCTGAACTTAGGAGAAATCTTGTATCTGGTTCGTCATTGAATCGATTAGGATTTAAACATGTTTTTGAATCAGACAAATTTGTATTATCTAAAGGTGGTGTGTTTGTAGGACTTGGTTACTTATGTGATGGTTTGTTTAGACTAAGTATAGATAATTATACACAAGACAATGTGTTTGTTGTTGATGTTGATTATAGCTTATGGCATTGTAGGCTAGGTCATATTAAATATAAAAAGTTGTTTTTTTATGTCTAAACATGAATTAATACCTTCCTATTCGGATTGTCACAACAAAATGGTGTAGCCGAAAGGAAGAATAAAAAGTTGAAGAAATGGTTAACGTCATGCTTTCCTATTCGGGTTTGAGTGATGGTTTTTGGGGAGAAGCAGTAGTAACGACATGTTACATTCTTAACCGAGTTCCCATGAAAGGGAATGAAGTTACTCCCTACGAGCTATGGTACAAAAGAATACCTAATTTGAGTTACTTCAAGGTTTGGGGTTGTAGGGAAATAGTCAAAGTGCCGGAACCCAAACGCAAGAAATTGGGTGAAAAGGAGTTGAATGCATTTTTATAGGATATGCGGTTCATAGCAAATCCTATAGGTTTTATGTTATAGAACAAAACGACTATTGGTCGGTACATACGATCATTGAGTCAAGGTATGCGATTTTTTATGAAACTAGATTTTCATCAATGCCTAGACCAAGGGATATAACTCTGATTACTAGTGTTCAAGACTTTGGTCAAACTTCGTTTGAACAAGGGGATAATGAACGTGCTAGTGATGAAGATGTACCATCTACTTCGACTCAACCTAGGAGAAGTAAGCGGGCTAGGGAAGAGAAATCTTTCGGGACTGATTTTCATGTATACTTGCTTGAGGGGTCAAGAGAGTCCATTGTGACTTGATTTCCATATGTACTTCATGTGGAGGATGATCCTTCAACATTTGGTGAGGCTATGAGGTCTCATGACGCTTCCTTCTGGAAAGAAGCAATTGATGATGAGATGGGTTTCATCATGGGAAATAACACATGGGTTTTAGCTGATTTATCCCCGAAGTGTAAGCCGATTGGGTGCAAATGGATCTTCAAAAAGAAATTGAAGGTTGATGGAACTATCGATAAATTCAAGGCCCGACTTGTGGCACAAGGTTTTAACCAAAAACCGGGAATTGATTATTTCGATACATATGCACTGGTAGCTAGAATCTCCACTATTAGATTGTTGATTGCTCTAGCGGCTATTAAGAATCTATTGATTCATCAAATGGATGTTAAGATGACTTTTCTTAATGGAGATCTAGAAGAAGAGGTTTACATGCGACAACCGGAAGGGTTTGTCGTGGAAGGTCAAGAACATAAGTTTGCAAACTCATCAAGTCTTTGTATGGGCTAAAGCAGGCACCAAAACAATGGCATCAAAAGTTTGATGATGTGGTTTTGTCTAATGGTTTCATGCTAAACAATTCGGACAAGTGTTTATATAGAAAATTCGTTGACAACGGTAAAGGAGTCATCATTTGTCTATATGTTGATGACATGTTGATATTTGGAACGGATTTGGAACAAGTTGAACTAACTAAGTCCTTCATCTCATCAAAGTTCTCCTTCTCCATGAAAGATATGGGGGAAGTAGATGTCATCTTGGGTATTAAGATCAAGAGAGAAAAAGGAAGTCTCATCTTATCACAGTCTCACTACATTGAGAAGGTGATTGAGAAGTTCGGTGTGAACGGTGAGTGTCTTGTTTCTACGCCTATGGACCGTACCATAAAAGTTCTACCTAATGAAAGTACAACGGTATCACAGCTTGAATATGCTAGAGTCATTGGGTGTCTCATGTATGCAATGATGAGTACAAGACCAGATATTGCCTATGCAGTTGGTAAGTTGAGTAGGTATACTAGCAACCCTAGTATACAACATTGGTAATGCATTCATTGTGTGTTGAAGTATTTGAAGAAAACCATGGATTATGGTTTGACATATAGTGGAAGTCCTTTGGTTGTAGAAGGATTTTCCGATGCGAGTTGGATCTCCAATAGAGAAGATCATTCATCAACTAGTGGATGGGTTTTCTTCTTGGGTGGAGGAGCTATTTCTTGGGCTTCCAAGAAGCAAACTTGCATTGCGGACTCCACCATGACATCGGAGTTCATTGCTTTGCATTCGGCTGGTAAAGAAGCCGAATGGTTGAGGAATCTCATGTTTGAGATACCTTTGTTATCAAAAGCCAATTTCACCTATCGCAATTCATTGTGATAGTGATGCGGCTTTGGCGAATGCGTATAGTCAGGTTTATAACGGGAAGTCTAGACACATTGGTGTTAGACATAGTTATATTCAAAGTTTAATAAAAGATGGTGTATCATGGTTGACTATGTGCGGACAAACTTGAATCTAGCGGATTGCTTCACTAAAGCACTTGCTAACTAGTTCAGTTAAAAGGATGGAAATCGGTTTAAAATTGAAGTCCCATGATTAATTGCGTTTAAGAGGATCTCAACTTGATGCCTAATAAGACGTTAGGTCTCAAGTTCAACGAGATAAATCTTCTTACAAGATGATTGTGGAACTGTTTTCATCCAAGTGAGTTCCAGGTTTGTGATGTTTTAAGGCGATATTCATTGGTTGTGCTAGAGTCGCAATAGCATGTTGACCAAAGGATAAGCCTATGTGAGTGCAAGGTGTAGCCGCTTCAAGGAGCTTGTGGGAAGAGCTTTGACGCATTCATGAAAGATACGAACACATGGCCCTACAAATTGTGTTGATATAATGAGTTTGGATATTTAATCTTGTGTGTATAATATCTTCAAGTTGTTATTATGTATTGAAAATAGTTCAATCATCATTTACAACACTATTTGGATACAATATCTTGGAATGCGTATTATACTAAGTGGAAGTTCAAGTCTTAGTACACTTTCATCTATGCGTGAGATTGCTTGTAATATTGGAATTGTTTATGCAAAGGTTTGTTTGTATTCTAAATGGGGGAAGAAATGTTGAGATTTATTGATTTAGAATATAAATGTATATAATTATGAATATTAATAATACTAGACGTAGTATTATGTGTTTTGAAGTTCGTAATTATGCAAAGTTATTTAGCGATGTAAGTCGTTTAATGTTGAGGTAAGTACAACAAGCACAATGGAAAATCACGAGTCGTGACTGGAAGTCACGACACGCAGAAAACATACTAAAGTGCAAAAAGTACCAAAAGAGACAGAAGCAAATCGTGACTCACGAACCGCGACTCGCGACTCGCGAGTCTAACGGTTGGCGTCAGTTTTGCTTGGTTTTTTCCCGTTGTGTTGTGTCTGTTCGAAGCAACGGCTGTGCATTTTGGATAAGTTATATAATAACTTGTCTAAAACAAAAATGATATATATGAAGTTGCACTCATATTCATTTCCTCTCTTGGATACACTAAGTTATTTTCTCCATCATTACAAAGAAGTTTACACATATAAATCCCTTCTTCATTGGTAGAGATTAAAACTAGGCTTGATTTATACGGTTTCTTGTTGTATCTTGTTGACAAATTTCCTGTAACCCGACATACGATTTGGGTGGGAATATTGTTTTCAGGAAAGTGTCCCCGACACGCCTCAAGTGTTTTGTCATACTATTTACCCAAAATTTCTAACAATAAATATTGTAAGTTTGAAAATAAAAGCTTAGATTAATTTCAAAAGACACATACTAGAGTTGGGATTATCCAAAATAGCCAAAAGTTATGACTATTTTGAAATTTTTTAATGAAAATTGGGATTCTTGTGAATTTTATTATTTCTATTTTTTTCAAATTGGTTGTAGTTTTAATTAAAAAAATGGGAAACTTATAATTCTACTTATCTCAAAAAATTTGACACGACCATTTAATCTAACTAATGATTTGGGGCGAAGGGTGTACTACACTACTAGATATGTTGTTGACATTGAAGTGGAAACGAGTTACAAATTATGGTACGTAATTAGAATGAATTTAGATATAGATTTGAAAGGTAATAAAATCAAAGTACAGTCTATTATGATGGTGATACTGTTTTATTTTAAATTTGACTAATTTTTTTCACAAATATATGCATTCTCATCCAATACCACAATTCCCTATTGTAATGAATGATAATATATAGAAGATATGAAGAAAATCATGAATGAAAATAAAAATATGTATTCATCAAGATTACGAGGGTTTTTCATTTGCTAAATTACGAGGTGTTTGGATAGAAGACTTTAGTTTCAAATGATTGATTTCAATTACTTAATTTCAATTCATAACATTCAAATCCAAATTATATGTTTGGGAAAAACTTTAATTCTAACTTTATTGTTTCAATTATTTTAATACGAAATAAATCCAATTTAAGTAAATTATACGCATTTCACTCATCTTTCAAGCTGATCTTCTTCATCAATGGTTCATCTTCCTTCTTTCACTTAATCAATGGTTGAAGATATACCCAAGGGGGGAAATAGGTGGGGTTATTGGATTTTTATTTTAATCTTAAATGAGGTGTCATTGTTTGGGCCTAGCTTCACCCAGTCATGATTGGGTCGAGAAGAGCAAGTGGGCTACATTGCAAGGAACTGATCAAATTTTTGGTTGGCATGTTCTAGAGTGTAGAATAACGGTTGGGAGAATTAATCAAGTAAGGTTGTTGGGTCAAAGCTATAATTTAGAGAATTGTTAGTGGCCACTGTTGGGTACACTTTTATAAATGGAAGTAGTTATAGTCATAAAGGGAATAAGCTCTCTATGCTAAAAAAGCAATAACAATATAATGCTCTCCTTCTCTCATAGCCCTCTCTAATTTGCTTATTATTATAATAGCGACTGTAATTCCTATTCAACAAATTCAATCATTAGCAATTGTTCACTCAAGTTCATTCTCTTTATTTTATTCCCTTATTATACCTATATACTATATAGTAGAATACCCTTTACAATTTCCACTGTGAAAAGCATTAATCCTTATTCTCTTCATCCCACTTGCGAGTATCACTACTATTTCATTGTAAAAATACCATTATTATTATTATATAGTAGACAATACAACTTGCTCCATCAATACCATCTACTAGCCTCAAGCTAAAGCACTAAGCATAATACCCATAACTAATTATTTATTTGCTCATTCAATACTACTATATTCTATGTAAACCATTTTTTACTCATTACTTTCTATTACGTCATCATCACACAACGTTGATACTAAATTCGAGGCACTTGTAATCAACATTAGATTAGAGCCATTTAAATTTTCAAGCCTAGGCAATTTTTGGCACGAACATTTTGGCGCCCATCGTGGGGCCGATATCTAAAACCCCACAAAAAACCACCACAAAAAATACCACAAAGAGCCTTGAAAAATCGGTATGTCAGGTGGATCTCTACCCACAATGGCGGATTTGGAAAGGCACACAACCACCATAAACGAATCCATCAATAAAAAAATCTCTCTGCTCCAAAACGAAAATTATGTGTTGAGATCTTAGGTCTCATCAGCCATATTCATCGCCATTAACGTAAGGAATGGCCAGAGACAAAATCTGGAAGGAATTGTCACTAGGTTGGACATGGAGGCATTGACTCCCCCTATGACTAGTCATAATGACGATGTAGAGGTTGAAGAAACCAGGCTAACCCTGGGAACCCCAGGATATGGACTTTCTTCCAGGGGTGGTACGACATGACCTGGGGATTCGTCATTTGTACCAGTCGGACGAACGACGACGTTTGTCCCAGAAACGAAAGCATGGACGAACCATGGAAATCAATTGAAACCTCTTCCGCAATTCCCCACAGGCTTTGGCATGAGTTTCGAGAGGACAAACCCCCAGGTAAGACATATTTTTAATGAAACTAATACTGATTCCGACATTCCTGTTTCAGGTGGACGAACCATGATAGAGGCGATGCAAATTGCCCAACTGGCGGAATAAATCGCCCAAATTCAAGACATGTTGTCTAAGATCCCTGGATTACCTCCTCCAATAGAAAAGACAGCCTGGGACAGCTATGCAAATTCGCCTTTTGCTTTGCTTTGACGGATATCCCGAGGAAGTTCGTCGTACCTACCATGAAGCTGTATGACGGAACTGGAGATCCGACGGATCACATCAACCAATACAAGCAAAGGATGATGACGGTTCCAATCCCAAGAGACATGAAGGAAGCCTGTCTTTGCAAAGGATTTGGAGCGACACTAACAGGTTCAGCGTTGACATGGTTCATTAATTTGCCTAACGGAAAAATTTCTTCTTTTGCAGGTATGGTCAACTTGTTCAACATTCAATTTGCTACCAGTCGAAAGATGAGGAAGCACTCTAGAGATCTTTACCGCATTGTACAAAGACGAGACGAGCCCCTAAGAGACTATTTGACACGGTTTGTCAAGGGGAAAATGTAGATTGTCAACCCCGATGTACCTACTATCATAGAGGCATTCAGAAGAGGTTTGTCGTGCGAATCTAAGCTATATAAGGAGCTGAATAAGTACCATCATCCCACCTTCGAAGACATCCAAGCTAAAGCCCTGTCTTATATTCGGTTGCAGGAAGACGAGGAAAGCTATATTCAAAAGACAAAGGCTTTAAGGTATTCGGTTTGACAAACTGACCCACAACTTAGACACGATTGACAAAGACATGAAGTATGAGAAACAGGTAATCATTTAACTTAAGTCATTATGTCATATGTTGTTTCTATTTTTTCTTTCTTCTACGTCAACGTACCTCGATATTTTCCTTTTCCATGCATGACTTTTTGCCTTGTGTTACTTGTAGACACCTAAATGTGTCTCCCCAATGTAGAGACTTCAGGAATTATACCATATAATGCCTTTGATAAAAAACAAACAAGGAAAGCCAATGATGATGAATGCAAATGTTTGTTTTGAAGTTAACTGAGTTGGTGTTTTGTGATGTGTTTGATGATGTTTTGAGAGATTCTTGATGGGATATGAGTGTTTAGAGTTGGAGTATGCAATGCAGAAGAGTGTTCGGTGTTGTTGGCGTATGTTGAAAAGGTTGGAAGGACGTGTATTTATAGGCCAGAAGGAGAAAAAATCGACCCCGGAGGACACCAGAACTGCGCCTAGGCGCAGGTCCAGTAACATGACCTGCGTCTAGACGCAGGTCAGTATTGGTGACCTACGTCTAGGCGCAGGCCCTCTAATATGGACCTGCGTCTAGGCTCAGGTCCTGGCCAGATCCGGGTTGATTTTTTGCTTGATTTTGCGCGTGATTTTCAGGATTACGATCCGATTTTATTCGATTCCGGAAATATTTTGTAATATTTTGATATTCCGGAATATTCTGGGATGTCCCGGGATGTTTCGGGATGTCCCGGAATGTTCTGATCTAGAATGTGCCGGAATGCCCAGAACGTTCCGGAATGTTCGAGATTTCTCCAGAAGCTCCAAAAAATTACAGAAAAGTATGAAAAACACTAATATGCTTTGCGGAACAATTTTCCACATTCTGAAATGACAAAAATGCCCCTAAGCATGCAAAAATCCTAAAAAATCCATAAAAAGCTCTAAAAATATGATCAAAAATATAGAAAAATATGAATAAATTATAAAATTATTTTTATGATTTTTAAAAATATTTTTTGATGCAAAAAGACATTTTTATTATTTTTTATGAATATAAAACATTGAAAAATGCATGCAAAAATAAAAAAATATCTAAAAATGAAGAAAAATTACGAATAAACCCCGTAATCATCGCAAAACCTAACATTTGCTTCCAAGGCACTTTAAACACGGTTTAGGCAATTGGTTGAGGTATATTGTGCGCATTTTCATCGTCAATTTTCCTTAGTTGTATCTAATGGCAATATGGTACGTTCATCATTAGTCTCTACATTTGGGAGACACATTTAGGTGTCTACAGAAGCCCCCCACTTTGACTGTGTATGGAGAGTAAGCATAAACTCGCAAGTCGAAAGTCAAAGTATTCCTGTCGGGACGGAGGATAACCCAAGACGTTATGCGACCTTGAGTCACCCTTTTTAACGCCGGTACCTGTAAAACAAATGTTAATTTTACCTGTAACCGCGCCCCATGCGGTTTAATCCCTTAGAAGCATCTGGATTTTCGGGATGATGGCATATGAAGTGTCTAGTTCCTCCGGATGTGCTTGGATCTTTCAAAACTATTCCCTTGGGTAAGCATAAACCCTTGGGACAATGATTAAAAGCCGTGTAGGTGGGATCGATCAAGAGTAAGCATAAACTCTTGAAAAGGCATGCGCGAGTAAGCATAAACTTGCGAGAAAATATGTTTAGGGTGGACATAAACCCGTTGTGGTCCAAGAGTAAGCATAAACTCTTGGTAGAAAATGTGACGAGTCAAGAGTAAGCATAAACTCTTGATAAAAAGTATGACATGTGTTTGGGTTTACATAAACCCTAGAGAATAATAATGTGCTGAAAGTAAGCATAAACTCTAAGAGGAGGAAACAAGAGTAAGTACATACTCTTGAGAGATGAGGGTAAGCATAAATCCGTGAGAAAGGATGATGTGTTAAGAGTAAGCATAAACTCCTAGGAGGAGAATCAAGAGTAAGTATAAACTCTTGAGAGAAGGTTTAATTTGAGGGTAAACATTAACCCATAAGTAAAGTGAGTGGATCAAGGGTAGACATAAACCCTTAGAAAAACTTATGTAAGCTTAGGATAAGCATAAACCCGTAAGCAAAGTAAGTGGATTAAGGGTAAGCATAAACCCTTAGAGAAGAATATTTGTAAGCTTAGGGTAAGCATAATCCCATAAGAAAAGCAAGTGGATTAAGGGTAGGCATAAACCCTTAGAGAAGAATATTTGTAAGCTTAGGGTAAGCATAAACCCTTAGAGGAATTTTTGTAAGCTTAGGGTAAGTATAAACCCGTGAGCAAAGTAGGTGAATTAAGGGTAGGCATAAATCCTTAGAAGAATTTTTGTAATATTAGGGTAAGCATTTAACTTAAGTCATTATGTCATATGTTGTTTCTATTTTTTCTTTCTTCTACGTCAACGTACCTCGACATTTTGCTTTTCCATGCGTGATTTTTCGCCTTGTGTTACTACGTCGTCTTCTAGTTATGTGTTATCACGACGTCTTCTGATTTTGTCTTATCACGACGTCTTCTGGTTTTTCACGATGTCTTCTAGTTTTGATGTCGCCTTATAGTTTTGACGTCGTCTTCTGGTTTTGTGTTTTGACGTCGTCTTCTAGTTTTGACTTCGTCTTCTGGTTTTGTGTTTTTACGTCGTCTTCTGGTTTTATGTTATTATGTCGTCTTCTGGTTCTGTGTTATCATGTCGTCTTTTCATTTTGTCTTCTTGTTTTATGGTGTCTTATCACTTGTTTTTCCATCCTAAGTCAAACCATTTTTATCCAAGTAAGTTGCCTAACTCTATTTTCAGATTTACAATTGTCGTTCTTTAATTTTGTCAAAACCCTTACTGACCTAAGCATCGGAAGGCCGTTGGTGGAAATGCCAACGGTCGGTCCTAACCATTTGTGGTGTAGGTTCGATGTATCCAGTTCAACGTCGACGTGTCCAGTTTGATGTCGACGTGTTTGGCGTACCATGTCGGAGAAGACGTCAAGTCGATTGCAAGCGTTGAAAAATCCTCATTTACTTTGACAAAACAACACTCTGATCGATGCATCGAACACATAAACATGACACATTACGTCACATAGGGTATGCCTTTTCGTTTCATTAAGCTTGAAGCTTACTCATGTGACACCAGGTTTGGCCAACCTACTACAACGGTCTGATGTCGAATCAGACGATGACAAATGACGAAACCACTAAGACATGTTCACATGTCATAAAGTGGGTGATCATTCACATGAAAAACAATACAATACATACACAAGTCAATAAACATGACAAGACTGCCCCGAAATGTCGACGTATGACATTTCAAAGTATTACTAAACATGTGACACAAGCTTAGACGATAAAGTACCAATGACATACACCTGACATATGGAAGATATGCAAATGAAAAAATACATGAACAAAGTTCACATAATTCAATGAAAGACAATTTGTAGGTTGGAAAAAGGCCATCTTATGGTGATATTATATGTCATTGCAAATTATGTTATTTTTTGCCTTTTTATATCTTTTTTGCAGGACTTCCAAGATGACGTAATTCACTATCATCTCACCTTTAATGACTTCCTTGGGTTCGACAGTTCGTCATTAGTCAATCTTTTCACTTTATCTTTTGAAGTATTTGCATCGGGTTGTCATTATTCAACATATTTTGTCTTCCTCATTGCGATGTCAATTCAATGCCTTCTCTACTTGCTCTTCACCAACTGACGTCTTCTCCAAGCTTGGCAAGATTGCTCAACGTCTTCTCCACCAGAGCATGGAATGAAGGTTCAAAAGTGGTTATAAGAAGATGGATGACGGTTTGCTTTAAGGTTGCGGATCGAAAGTATCGCTGATTCAACGCAAGACTTCTCACCATTAATCCCTACTTTCAAAGACTTAGTGGGCTGCATTGCAAGGAACTAATCAAAGTTTTGTATGGCATGTTCTAGAGTGTAGAATAACGGTTGGGAGAATTAATCAAGTAAAGTTGTTGGGTCAAAGATATAATTTAGGTTTTTGTTAGTGACCACTGTTGGGTACACTGTTATAAATGAAAGTAGTTATAGTCATAAAGGGAATAAGCTCTCTGTGCTAAAAAAAGCAATCACAATATATAGAAATACTCTCCTTCTCTCATAGCTCTCTCTAATTTGCTTACTGTTATAATAGCGACTGTAATTCCTATTCAACGTATTCAATCATTAGCAATTGATCACTCAAGTTCATTCTCTTTATTTTATTCCCTTATTATACCTATATACTATATAGTAGAATACCCTTTACAATTTCCACTGTGAAAAGCATTAATCCTCATTCTCTTTATTCCACTTGCTAGTATCACTACTATTTCATTGTAAAAATACCATTATTATTATTATTATATAGTAGACAATACAACTTGCTCCATCAATACCATCTACTAGCCTCAAGCTAAAGCACTATGCATAATACCCATAACTAATTATTTATTTGCTCATTCAATACTACTATATTCTATGTAAACCATTTTTTACTAATTACTTTCTATTACATCATCAACACACAATGTTGATATTAAACTCGAGGCACTTGTAATCAACATTAGATTAGAGCCATTTAATTGTTCAAGCCTAGGCAATATTTGGCTCGAACAGTCATCTGTCATGATCTTAAGATAAGAAATGAAGACAAAGAAATTGAGATGACCCTAACACAAAAATTTAGACCTCTTTCTCACTCTTGCTCAAATTTTAATCATTTAATATTTACATTTATTTCAACCTAAAATATATTTTAGTAGATCAGATCATAATAAACATCAGTTTGCACTAATACATCTTCATAATTCATATGATATATATTTTTTTTCATCTCCTACTTCCTCACATCATCATCAACTTCTTCAATTTTCTGTCCAATTTTAGTAGATCATAATAAACGACTATATTTTAGATTGAATTTGAAGTTCTAGAAATTAGACATTGTTTAAGAGACATAGAATTGGGTCAATTAGAAATACAAATTCTTTCAATACCAAACCAGATAATTGAGTGAATTATAGCATTTCAAATGAAATAATGCTAGTATCCAAAAAAGCCATAAATTAATTTTCATTACCATAATTTGTTACTAACAATTGTAAGGATATATACAGTCCTAAAATGAAAATAAATTGTAAATTAACAACAAAAACATGGGTAAATTATTATAATAAATGGATAGGTATTAATATCAATAATTTTTTATTTTTTTTTAACTTCTAGTATAACGGTATAACCTATAGGACTACACATATTATCAATAATCATCATCAATAATTCATTAATTAATTAATATATACTATAACAGAACATTCAAACATCATCTATTGCCACATTTTACATTCTCATGAAAATTTTTCCCTCCAAAAAAAATGATGATGTCATCATTAATTAGTCTTCTAAATTTTAAAATCAAATAATAAATATTTCCTAGAAATTATAACTGCATACTTTTCCACAAATAACTTTTTTTTTAAATATATTAAAGGTGGTTGATTTCAACTTACGAACTTTTTAATTTTTTTTCAATTTACAATTATTCAAAACTCTACATTAATTAAGTTGCAAACGTATGATTTTTTAATGCATGTAATTTGAAGATTGACTACTTTAATTTATTGTAAATTGCAATAATGATTAATTTAAAAACTCTATATTAAAAAATACTATATAAATAGTGAAGCACAAGGTTCATTCTATTTGTTAATTTTATGGATTAATACTGCAGTAATAGTAAATAAAGTAGTGAAAATAACTATCAAACTATTGGCTTCTTAGGGGTATACAATTCATATAATATCAACCCAATTCGGAGCTTCCCAATATTTTTGTTATTATTTTCACAATATTGATAAAATTTTAAAAAAAATTAATTTAACAAAAAATCTTGGCCTCTTGGGGTATACGATTTTTTTGTTAGTATTTAAAAAATATATATATTTTTATTTTAACAAAAAAAATATTAAATAAGAGAATAGAATAATGAAAAGATAACATTAAATTATGATATATTAAAATAATAAAAAAAAAATTAACAATATAAATTAAATATACTAATTACTTTGTTAAAACTATGCATCGCACGGGTAGTAACCCAATTTATTTTCATTAATAAATTGAAAATGAATACTTTTAAATAACTAGCTAAGTAGCTATGACTACAACAACAATTTGTCACATCTCACATGGAATGATCTTTAGTACAATACGAGAAGGCAATTACATTTACTGCCTCCTTTTCTTGTTATTTGCAACGATGTGACATAAAGTAGAGAGGAAAAGTGTCAAATCGTTGCAAATAATAAGAAACGGAGGTAGTACATAGGATTTAAAAATGTATTTCCAAAAAGATTAATCGTATAATTTTCTGTTGTTGGGATGCATGGTTAGCCCATCCAAAACCATGAACAGTGAGATGTGGGCATTGAACCCAGACAGCTCAACTATTTAAATAACTTTATACTTGTAGTACTACTTTACCATCCCCAACACTTTTGTCCGTGTACTTCTAAGACTTTACACTAAATTTTATAAAATTATTCCTCCTTTTTAAGCACCTATTTTTTTTATGTTGTATGGATCCAAAATATTCACCTTACTATGCTCTACTCTAACAGCATTACTAACAATAAAGGTCGGTAGGAATCGGTTCAAGTTTATATAAACGGGTTGAATCTCATTGACCTTAACCCGACTCGTTTAATAAATAGGTCGTATCCTGTCGAGTCGCTTATTTAAACGGATCAAATTCCTCGACTAAAACCCGTTAATAATAGGTTGATCTCATGTTGGATTGGTGGGACGTTTTTTCTTTTATATATAGAGTTGACAACTAGAAGTAATCGTGTCGTGTCGTGCCTACCTGTTTTTATTAAACTGTTGAAACCCCTCAACCTTAACCCGCCCCATTTAATAAACGTGTCGTGTAAACCAGTGTACTCAAACAGGTCAAACTCCTCAACCCAAACCCATTAATAACGGATCAATTTCGTATCAGCACACCAGGTCGTGTCACCTTTCCCCACCTCTAAGTCTCTAACTAACAACAACACTACTACTACTAGGCTTCAAAACCCTTCATATTTAATTCAATCAATCTCATAATAATGCTCATGACTTACTGATAGAGAAGAGCATGGCAGCTCTGGTAACTAATCCATTCTTCATTTTCATATCTTATCTAATTTTCACCCCTTTACAAGCTCATACCAGCAAATTACTCACCTGTGAAAACAACCACAACTCTCTTAAGTCATTAAACCATGAATGCAACCACAATGCATCACAAAACCAATGCAATACTTTTGCTGTTCTTCACACAAATCCTTACTACTCTTCCCTTTACAATCTTACACACTACTTAGGATTAAACCCATTCTCCATTGCACAAGAGAATGGCTTTTCCCCTGAAACCAAGTTCATCTCACAAAACCAACCTCTACTTATTCCAATCAACTGCAAGTGTTCTGTAAAAACACGAGTTTTTCAAGCCGAGCTTATAAAAACAACAGAAAAAGGTGAAAGTTTTGATGAAATTGCAGGATCACTTGAAGGGTTAACTACTTGTAAAGCTATCCAAGAGAAGAATCCAGGTGTTTCTCCATGGAATTTAAGGAAGAAACTTAAGATATCAGTTCCTGTAAGGTGTTCATGTCCTGAGTCTAGTTTAGGTATCAGACTGTTAGTTTCTTATGCTGTCACTTCAGGGGATTCATTCTCTTCCTTAGCAAAACAGTTTAATGTTACTCCTAATGCAATTATCAATGCTAATAAGAGATCATATAAGGGCAGCTTAAGCTTCAATTCTATTATTAATTACGATTCGTTATCGATTTTGATTCCATTGAATGAGAAGCCGATCCTAGGAACTCTTGCGAAACCAAGAGAGCCTAGTGTTAAGGCAGATCAGAAGAATAATAATAACAAGACGAAGAAGTCAAAGAAGAAGAAGAAGAGGAAGAGGATAAAGATAGGTGTTAGCATTAGTGTTGTTGGGTTTTTAGTAGTTGCAAGTATTGTGGGTTTTGGTGGGTTTTATGTTACACAAAGGAAGAAAACAGAGCAGGAGAAATGTGAGAAATCAGCAAAAATGGTGGATACTGAGCTTCAACAGCTGAGTTTAAGCATTCGAACGACAAGCGAAAAGAAGGTATCTTTTGAAGGATCTCAGAGCACTTTGGATGGTCAAGCTGAGGCCATAACACCAAGAAGTAATGCTAATAATAAGATGATATTATTGGAGAGTTATAGTTTTGAGGAGATCAAGAAGGCAACTGAGGATTTTGATTGCCACAATCTTATTGAAGGAAAGGTTTATCATGGTAGAATCAAAGGTAAAGATATGGCAATAAAGTGTACTACATTGGATTACATCTCAAAAGTGGATTTATCACTTTTCCAAGATGCAATAATTCATAATCATCCTAACATATTGAGGGTGTTAGGAACTTGCATTGTGGATGATGGGAAAGACTCATTAGCTTATTTGGTGTTCGAGTATGCGAAAAATGGATCATTAACGGATTGGATTCATGGCGGATTAGCAATGAAGAGTCATTTTATAGCCTCTTGTTCTTGTTTCTTAACTTGGAAGCAAAGGGTTAAGATTTGCTTAGATGTTGCCTTGGCATTGCAATATATGCACCATGTAATGCACCCATTGTATGTCCATCAAGGCATCAATAGCAAAAATATTTTCCTAGATGAAGATTTTAATGCAAAGGTTGGGAGTTTCGGTATGGGGAAATGTGTTGAGGAAGATAAAGAAGACGCCAATGAGCCGAAGAATCAAACTAAATGGAACAAAGGTTACTTAGCACCAGAGTACATTAAGCATGGTGCAATCACTCCAAGCATTGATGTTTATGCTTATGGGGTGATTTTATTGGAGATGTTATCCGGGAAAAATCCGGTAATGTGTCCTAAGGAAGGCCAAATTTGCATGATTTCGGATAAAATTAAGTCCATACTCAACACTGAGAATGTGGAAGAGTTAAGGAGTTGGATGGACAATGCCTTGGGTGAAAATTATGTGTTTGATGGCGCGATTGCCTTGGCAACTCTAGCTAGGGCATGTATTGATGAGAACCCGGAACTCAGGCCGAATGCTGGAGAAATAGTTGAGCAGCTGTCAAAGATGGTTGAAGAGTCATCAGAAACAGAACAAACAACAGCTTTGATGCATGAAAGCTCCTCAAAACCTTTGGTTCAAGCTCTTAAAATCTATTAGTAGTTGTAATAGTATATATACTATGTAACATATTTATATATCCTATCTTACAATGCATCATAATTTAATTAGCTGTATAATACTATGTCATTAAGATTACTATTAGGTCATATATGGTTTTGGTAATGTACATAGTTACTTTTTAGCTTTGGAGAAGAGGGATTCGTTTTACTTTAAGTAACCGTTTGACCGTTTTTAAATTATCGATATTTCGATATGGGTATGTCACTTTATTTTGAATTAAAATCATTGAAAATTTTACAAAATAGCCAATCAGACACCTGGACACGTACTCATACCAGACAAGAATAACCCAGTCCGAGTAACACATATAAAAAAAAGTGTTTATTATAGGGAAAAATGATGTGTTGATCAAAGCTGTGACTCTTTGAGTTTTGCAAAAGCTGTTTATTATAAAGTTATTGAAGCATTTTGTTTTAAAATAAAATAAAGTTGGGGGGGCGGGGGGGGGGGGGGGATTTAGTCTTCCCTGAATGTTTATTATAGTGTACATACTGACTACACTGAGTCAAACATCACTTGAAAAGTATTCTGTATGATGTACTGCTAGTAAGTAAAAGTAATGTAGCACCATAAAAAAATGTGATGCAAATAATTTTGTATTTATGGTCCTAGTAGTACCAATGTAGCATAGTGGTAAATACTCATAGAAGCACTACCAAATGTCCGGTATGCAAATACCAAATTACCAATAGATATACGACATTAAACCCTATTTACTTCATCTTAAATTCAGTTTAGCTCAGTTCAGCTCTATTAAGTTTAGTTCAGTTCAGTTCAGTTCAGCTCCCAATTTCCTTCTTTTATAAAATATTACTTTCAGCTTTATTCAGTTCAGCTCAATTATGTCCAGTTCAGTTCAGCTATATTCAGCTAAAGTAAACGAGCTCTAACTAACGAATATATCCCAGCGGTAATTATGTTGAGGGTAATTGTATACTTCCTCCATAAACGAATTCTTGCAACATTTGCTATTTTGGGATGTTTTTGAATTCTTGCAACAAAATACCAACTTCTCTTATTTGATAAGTTTTTACGAATTAGGATCCTCTCCATTTCCTTCTCTCTATTTCCTTCTCTTCATTTCTTACTTTAGATGATGACACCTAATTTAGAATTATTATAAAAAATCCAAAAATCCCCCTTATTTTTTCCCTTAATGCATCTCCAACCATTGATTAAGGAAATGGACTCTCCATTTCCCCTAAGAAATGGAGATTATCATAACTTAGTTTTTACTTATTTCTCTATCATACTCTTACTAATCTACCAACAAAATACCAAACTTTTCCTTAAGGGGATCACTTCATCTTATTTCTCTCTCCTATTTTTACTAATCCACCAACTTAAACATACTTACAAAATTATTTTTGGAGTCCGTGGCGAGAGAGTTTGTTGCAAGAATTCATTTACGGATGAAGTATTTTTTTTCAAATATATCAATACATTATTTACACCTTAAATAACCTAATGATTAATCTCTACTATTAATAATCTAATTTTATACTTTAGTAATTGCGAATTCATCGATGGACATTTCCTTCGTTTGGCTCAGCTCGTATGAGCCATAGCTACAACAATTTAATTTGTTGTTTTCAACCTTAGACAATAATCTTTCCACAATTATGTGCAAGCTAAGGATATGCTTGGCTCCCTTTGGGAGAGAGTAAAATGTGAAAGTAAACAAAATTGCATGTTGTTATTTAGCAGAGGAAAATAATGAGAGAATATCTCATAGTACAGTAGCCTTAAGATGGAGAAGAGTATATATAGAGAGAATACAATGAGAGAATAAGCTAAGACCTAAGATTAGTTATAACAACCTATAACTAAGTTAGTTAGACCTCATAAGCCTTAATTCTAATACTCCCCTCCCAAGCTTGACAAGGTTAACAGTCCAAGCTTGCTGCACAAATAAAAGTGTCTAGATGATACAAGAGGTTTTGTTAAGATGTCAGCAACTTGATCCTTGGTGTTGACATGATAGACTTGGATGAAGCCTTGCTCAACCTGCTCTCTTATGTAATGCATGTCTCGCTTTATATGCTTGGTCTTTTCATGAAACATTGGGTTGTTTGCCAAGTGTTCTGCAGAATTGTTGTCACATGCTAGAGGAATTGGCAGCTGAATCTTCATCCTAAGATTTTGCATAACCCCTTCAATCCAACTGAGTTCACTGGCAGTACTAGACAGACTTCTGTACTCTGCCTCAGTTGAGGATTTGCTTACAGTTGCCTGCTTCTTAGTTTTCCAGGACACCAGGTTGGATCCAATGAAAACTGCATATGAACTCAATGATCTGCTAGTAAATGTACACGATCCCCAGTCTGAATCACTGTATGCAGACAGTGTAGTATCTGAGTTTGCAGAATAGAATAGTCCATGGTCTAATGTTCCTTTTAAATATCTCAACACAAGTAATGCAGCTCACAAATGAGGTGCTTTTGGCTTTTGCATAAATTGAGAAAGATGTTGTGAGGCATAGGAAATATCTGGCCTTGTGAAGTTAAGATATAGAAGTCTTCCAACTATTCTTCTATATACCTCAGGATTTTCAAGTGGTTGACCTTCTTCCAAAGCTAACTTTAGGCCAATAGGTAATGGAGCAACAACCTTATCACAGTTTAGCATCCCAGCATTTGTCAAGATATCAGATATATACTTCTTTTGGGACAAGAAGGTGCCTTGTTCTGTTATGGTAACTTCTATGCCAAGGAAGTAGTGCATATATCCTAGATCCTTGATTGTGAACATCCTGTCCAAATCTTGCTTCACCTTCTCTATTTTTGTTTGAGATGATCCAGTAATCAGAATGTCATCTACATACACAATTAAGATAAAAAATTCATTAAGCAAATCTCTAGTAAACAAGGAGTAATCTTGCTTTGATTGCACAAACCCAAGAGATACCAAAAAATTTTTTAATTCTATATTCCATTGCCTAGGTGCTTGTTTTAGACCATAGAGAGATTTTTCTAATTTACACACTTGGCCAGGCTTAGCTTTAGTGTAGCCAGATGATGGAAGCATGTAGACTTCCTCATCCAAATGCCCATGTAAGAAGGCATTATTCACATCCATTTGACATATTGGCCACCCCTTGATAGTAGCCAAAGCTGTCACAATTCTAACTGTTGCAAGTTTTGCAACTGGACTAAGGTTTGATTAAAATCCTGTCCTTCTTTCTGTTGATAGCCAGTGGCAACTAATCTGGGCCTTATATCTCTCAATTGTTCCATTAGGGTTTAGTTTTGTCTTAAACACCCATTTAGACCCTATAGCTTGTTTTCCTTTTGGTAAATCAGTCAGAATCCAAGTCTTATTTAATTCTAAGGCCTGAATTTCCTTTTCCATAGCACTCACCCATTTAATACTATTTTTGACTTGATTAAAAGTTTTAGGATCAACAATTTTAGAAGAGTTCACAGCAAAAGAATTAGATTTAGAAGATCCTACAACTTCTAAATTCTTATGAGGAACATAAGAACCAACAAAGCCATCTAATTTAATAGAAGGTTTTACTACTCTGTTAGTGGTTCCGTGACCACCAACAGTCTTACCACATTGTTCAGCAGCAATATCAATGTAGAGTAAGTCAGGAACAATATTACCTGAATCCATAGATACCATATTCTGCTCATTAGAAGTGTCATTTTGTGTTCCAGAATAAGTGTTGCAAGTAACAAAATCATCATTTTGTATAATAGGAACAATTTCAGTATGAATATTGGAGGATATATCTTGTCCTGTTCCTTCCATAAGAAATGAATCTTGTCTTTCACAACCTGCATTATTGTTAGTACTAAATACACTATTATTACCAACAGTTAGCATATTAGAATCGTCATGATTATGATTGAAATTGTTATTATTTTTAACATTACCATAAATCTCTTCATCTGCTCCAAAGCTAACCAACGGGACAGAAGGGAAACATGTTTCCTTCTTTTCATTCTTTTCTTGAAAAGGAAAAATGGACTCAAAGAATTTAACATCTCTTGACATGAACACAACCTTTTTATCCAAATCATAGATATTATATCCTTTTTGTCCATTAGGATAACCAAGAAAAATACCTTTTCTTGCTCTTGAATCAAACTTATCTTTGGTTTTATTACCATTTACTGCAAAACATAAGCATCCAAAATTTCTAAGATGATTATAATTTGGTTTTATACCAAACTAACATAATCAATCATGAAATACACATATTCAAGTAGAAATCATCACAAAACCATCACCCAAAATCAGCTATAATACAGGCATAAAAATGGGTACATAAACATCAAAACAGTCTAATCTAATCACTTAATCTATACAATGAATCAAGGTATACAAACTAGGTTGAGATAGTATGTTACCTTATTTAAGATTAAGCAAATAACACACAAAAACTCGCTGCCCGGAAATGGAACCACACGACCTAACAGTCACGTACACGGAACGAACAACACGGCACCACCGTGTACCACCACGAGTCACTTGGCAGCCCTCACGAGCACGACCCCTACTGCACGGGCACCCCCCGACCAACCACGAGCCACGGTCCCTGCTGCACGGCTCACCACACGAACCACCACTAGCCACGGTCCTGTTGCACGGCTTCAACCACGGCCATGGTGCACCCCCACGAACACCACACGACCACTTCACGAACACCCACTCGAACAACCCACACGAACAAAGCCCAAAACCAAACCCGAACTAGTGATCTTGAATGCAAATAATGTGGTTTGGTTTGTGTTTTGATACTTAAAGATCAATGGAAGTTGAATATTTAAGTTTGGAGTTTCAATGGATGAAGAACAATTGATGGGTTGAAGAATGCCAAAAATAGCGTGTGACAAGGAGAACAAATGGAGGGAGTTTTGTGTTTAAACTTTGGTGAGCAAGTGTGTTTAAGATGGCAAATGAGCAAATGAATCCTCAAGCCCTTACTAAGCCTTCTATTTGTAGAAGTTAGTTAAGCTGTGAATGCATGGCAAGTGGCAAAACTTGCCACTTAACAAGGGGGTAACCGGCCAAGACAAGGGAAAAATGTGCCAAATTGGGCTTTCGATAATTAATTGGGTTAATTACAAATTTGCATGATTAATCATGCTTAAATCATTTTTGGCCCAACAATATTAAATAATTAATTAGAAAATTAAATAATAAAATTTTTAATTAATTAAATAATAATAAAATAAATAATAATCAACCAAAAATAAAATAATTCGAATTTAATCGAAATTATTCACATAAAATAAAATAAATAGTCCAAAATAAATTTTGGACTATACATAAAATCACATAAATAACAAATAAATTGGCGACAGAATACCGATAAATCTGGATCGTTACAGTCTATGTTTTCTTTCCACTCTATCATTTTGTTGTGGCACACCAACTATAGACTTTTGATGAACTATTCCCCTTTTAGCAAACAAATTGAAAAAAGATTCATTCAAAAATTCTGTACCATGATCAGTTCTAATATTCTTGACCTTAACCCCAAATTGAGTTTTAACATAAGCCAAGAAATCAGATACAACTTTAGGAACTTGATGTTTATTATGCAGAAGAAAAGTCCAAGTAACTCTACTAAAGTCATCTAACACAGTTAGAAATTAAAATATTTAGCACCACTAATTGCTTGCACTCTATATGGACCCCAGAGATCCATATGAATCAAATGAAATAAGGCAGAAGCTCTAGACTTGCTTAAAGGAAAAGGTTGTTTGTGCAACTTAGCATTAGTACAAATGCTACCATTATAAGAGTTTAAACCTGCACATTTGCACTCTTCAATATATTTCATTTTAGACAATGAAACATGACCAAGCCTAGCATAAACAAGATGTAAACTATCCTCTACCTTATTCTTAACAAAACTATCTTTTAAGTAGTTTAAATTCAAACTACTATAGATTCTACATTATTACAAGCAATATTAAATCTCCTCTCCTTACCCCCACAATTAGCTCTCAAGCAATAAAGCCCTTGAAGAATTTGTCCCCTTGCAATCACATCCCTACAAAGGTCCTGTAAAATGCAATTATCTTTGGTAAACACAACCTGTATACCAGCTTGACCTACAAGTTTACTAACAGACAACAAATTATGTTTAAATTCTTCTACTAACAAAACATTATTCAAGGTCAATTTATCATTAATATACACATCACCTGTCCATTCAACCAATTTATGAGTACCATCAGGTAAGCCAACTCTAATTCTATTACTTAAACTTCTTTTATTAATCAGAATACTAGAATCAAATACCATATGATCACTAGCAACTGAGTCAACAATCCAAAGAGCATTATCTAAAACTTTAAAAGAATTAGAGTCAGAGATACCTGCACAATTAGCATAAGCCAAGTAAGAAGACACAGACTGACTATTACTCTTAGTTTGCATTGCTTTCAAGACTTCTTGACAGATTGAAGACACCATATTAGGATTCACATTTCTACTGCTAGAATCTTCCAAAGGTGTATCTGAATCCACTTCTTCAGCAGCTACATTGGCAGCCAATCATGGCCTCTTAGCACCATTCTTGCTACCTTTCAAAGCATTATACCAGTCAGGGTATCCAATCACTTTGAAACATTGATCAGATGTATGCTGTAACAACCCTAATTTTATAGGTATTTCTGCCAGGTGATTATGTGTATTTATGTGTTGATATGTATAGTTCAAATTTATTTTTGAACTATTTATTTTATTTTATGTGAATAATTTCGATTTAATTCGAATTATTTTATTTTGATTAGTTATTATTTATTTTAATTATTTTTTAATTAATTAGAATTTTATTATTTAATTTTCTAATTAATTATTTAATATTTTTGGGCTAAATCGATTTAAGCATGATTAGTCATGCAATTTTTGTAAATTAGCCCAATTAATCACGAGAGCCCATTTTGGCCCATTTTGGAGCTATGAAAACTGGCCCTCTCTTGTACATGGCAAGGATTTGCCACTTGCCATGCATTCACACCTTAAACCACTTCTATAAATAGAAGGGTTAGTGAGGCTTGGAAACTCATTTGCCCATTTAAACACATTTGCCATCTTATGCTCTTGCCATCAAAAGTTCAAACACAAACTCCCTCCATTTGCCCCATACTCACACGTCATTTTTGGCTTCATCAACCCCAATCATTGTTCATCACCATTTTCAATCCTAAACTTAAAGATTCAAAGTCTATTGATCTTTAAGTATCAAAACACAATCTAAAACCCAATTGTTTCAATCAAGATCACTAGTTTGGGTTGTTTTCCGGGCTTGTTCGTGTGGGTTGCTCGTGGTCTAGGCCGTGTGGTGGTGCTCGTTTTCGTGGGAAGCCGTGCGTGGTGGCAGCCGTGTTGAAGCTGTGTCGTGCGTGGTGTTGCCGTGGTTGGGCCGTGTTCGTGTGGTGATTGACAAGGCCGTGCCATGTGTGCCGTGTGGGTGGTCCGTGTGGGTCAAGTTTCGGGCTGTAATTTGTGATTGAATTGTGTGTTAATCTTCAATAAGGTAACATACTTTCTCAACTTAATTGGTGTACTATGTTTCATAGTATAGATTAAATGAACAAGATTAGTTTAAATGAAGTTTTGATCATGTTTTTGAGTATGAATGTAAATCTGATTTTTAAGTGGTTTGATGATGATTTTATGATTGAATATGGTGATTCTATGTTTGAAAGGTTAGTATTAACTTTGTTGATTATCATGTTCAAGTTTGGTGAATTTTGGATGATAGTAAGTTGATGATTTAATATGTTGAAGAGTTGGGTTTATGCGTGTGATATGATGTTTTGGGATGAGTTCTTGAATCGTGATTGAGTTCTTGATTGAAGATCTTGAATCTTGGATGAGTTCTTGATGAGTTCTTTAAGGTTCTTTATGAGTTCTTGATTGAGTCTTTAAAGTTAAAGAAAGTTAAAGAAAGTGATGAGATGTTGTAAGATGATTGGTTTGCATGTTAT
This sequence comes from Salicornia ramosissima, assembly GCA_951394345.1. Lineage (NCBI taxonomy): Eukaryota > Viridiplantae > Streptophyta > Magnoliopsida > Caryophyllales > Amaranthaceae > Salicornia > Salicornia ramosissima. The sequence goes on from OX596235.1 coordinate 18,880,134, forward strand.
TTTCTTAAGTCAAGGCGTAAGATGCAACTTAAAAAGTAACTAAGAATGTAAACTTCGGATTAAAGAGTTAAAGAATGTAAGATTAGCTTAATTTCGTTACTAGACGCCTAATTCGTAGAGTAAGATTCTATGTTTTTGGGTTAAGACGTTGCCCCTATCCTGACCGCGGTATTGGGATAGTGATTACCACTATGTCGTCTTTGACATGGATTTCCAGTAAGATTGGTTTCATAGCATTTGGGAGTAAGATTCTCAATCCTGAAGTAGGTGGAAAGTTCGTTCGCGTAAGATGCGTTCGTACGTGCGTAGTCCGGTCTAGTATGCGAATGATTGCGCCAAAGATAAGTTTGGATAAGTGGGTCGAGTCAAGAATGTATATTTGTATGATTTGCATGATTTAATGTTATGATTTGGATATTTGGTTTATGCTATGTTCATGTGTATTCCCGTTAGGGTGAGACAGTTATGTTACTCGCCACTGACGGTGGACTGTTGTTTACTTTTCAGGTAATTCTGATGATGAGGTTCTTGCTTAGCTTTGGGTTGGGCGAGCGCCGATATAGTTATATAGTTGTATTTTTTATTCTATGTTTTCTATTAGTTGGAACTTTAGTAGTGATACTTGTATACTTTACTATAACTCTGACATGTGTTTGGAGTTACGTTTATTAGTAGTAGTAGTTTTTACTTTTGGATTAGTATGTACAAACTTGTGGGTATTTGTACTTTTTGGTTTAGTAATACAATATTTTGAGGTATTGTTTTAAATTTTAAGTATTTTAGTTTGTTAGTTCTGGCTATTCGACTCGTCGGTTTCTTCCGCGCCGGTTTAAGCGAGTCGGGTCGCCACATATGCCCTCTAGCCTTGCACACATCATACTTCCTTTCCATCTTTTCTTTCTTCCAGTCTCTTTTGCCCAAAGTAGAACCTCTACTATTATTCCCATTGTACTGACTCTTATTACTGTTATTATTATAGTGTTGAGTATTACCACTATAATCAGACTTATGAGCAACAAGTGCACTAGAATCAGTTACCTCAGTATTCATTCCACTAACCTCTTTCTGTTTCTCAACCTGCAAGACAATTGAGTATGCCCTATGCATAGAAGGAAGTGGATCCATAGACAACACATTTGTAACCACATTATCAAACCCACTGTTTAAACCCAGCAAAAACTGCATAAGTCTATCCTCCTGCTCTACCTCAGACACATTCTTGACATAACTACAAGTACATTTCTCAAGAATACCACAAGAACATATAGGCTTCCTTCTCAAACTTGACAACTCATCCCACAACCTTTTCATTTTACCGAAATACGACATTACAGTCATATTTTCTTATTTAAGGTTGGCAATCTCTTTTTTTAACTGAAAAATCATAGGTCCATTAGTCTGACCAAATCTTTCTCTACTATCAGTCCACAGCTCAACAGCAGTTTCAACATAATTGAAATCCTCAGCTAATTCACTAGTTATTGAACTTAAAATCCATGAACCAACCATATAATCAGCCATCTTCCACCTAGCATATTCTTTATCAGTAGACTCTAGTTCTTTAATAGTACCATCAATTAAACCAATTTCATTCTTAGCCCCTAAAGCTCTATAAGCATTCCTACTCGAACGAATGTAATTTGAGCCATTAAAGATTACAACAGTTAAGGAAGCAGCATGATTATCAGATCTAGCTACAAACAAAGGATCGATAATATATAACTTGATTTGTAGAATCTTGAACCCCTGATTCAGAATGCGAAGCAGCCATCTTCGACAATCACCAATTCCAAAGTGTTTCACACCTTCAATTCAATCAAAGAAATTCGAATTCGAATTTCTACCAAAAATTCGTCACACTATAAATGAGATTTCACTAAAAAAAAAAAGAAGAAATCAACCCAAATTGGGTTCTAGCTCTAATACGCTGAAAGTAAACAAAATTGCATGTTGTTATTAAGCAGAGGAAAATAATGAGATCGATCGAATATCTCACAGTACAGTAGCCTTAAGATGGAGAAGAGTATATATAGAGAGAATACAATGAGAGAATAAGCTAAGACCTAAGATTAGTTATAACAACCTAACTAACTTATAACTAAGTTAGTTAGACCTCCTAAGCCTTAATTCTAATAAAATGTAATTGTGTAAATCTATTAGATGTAATATTATTTTGAAGGTGGCTTCTATTATTATCCTATAGATTATGCTGTGAATTTTATTATTTGTACTTGATAATACTTGGTTTAATATTTTTCTAACCTAATATTAGAAATAAAATTTAATGATAATGAAAGCTCACATTTCATTTCATATCAAACAAATTATTTGGACATCCAACTTACTTGATAAGAATATGTGAAGGTGTTGTAAAATAAAGTGGAATCGTAAGATGCTGAAAAATATTTACGTTTTTTAAAAAGGTTATCAAACAAAATTTTATGGTTAAAATTATAAGAATTGTATAATTTGATATTGTTTTATGTGAATTTTAAGATTTGTCCGATTGTATCTCTTTAGCATTAAGACTTAAGCATATGCCACATTATTTTAAGAGAAATGAATAAAATAATGGCAAAATTGACACCACCAGGTCATACTATTTGTCATCTTCCCATATCATTCCGAACAATTGATTATCCCAGAGTAGGCCCAACTATTACGCAAATTTTCCAAAAACAGTTCGGCTTACATGTTGACCTATTGTAGCCGGTAATCCACAACACGTGACTAACACATGACTTTTAGTGGGGGTTAATTGCTAATCAAATTGTCTTTAGAAAATAATTAATTGATAATCAAATCGTTTTTAGAAAATAATTGATCCACAACACGTGACTAGCACATGACTTTTAGTAGGGATTACTGGCTACAATAGGTCAACAGGTAAGACGGACTGTTTTTGGCAAGTTTTTGTAATAGTTGGGCCTACTCTGTGATAATCAATTGTTGGGACTTATATGGGCAGATGAAAAATAGTATGGACCGGTGTGACAATTTTGCCTAAAATAATTAAGGTAGGTCCCATATTATATGTAGTTATGCAAAAAAAAAAAAAAAAAACCAATTAAGGAGGGTCCCATATTTTGAAGTGTTAAGTTGAATCATGAAGGGTGAGAAGAGAAGGAAGTGTCAGCATAAAGGGCAACCAAGAAGTGATGGATGTAGGAATAGGTTTTCTAGTTTTGCGGGACGCGAAGGATTTGGAGAACACAGAGGATCTCGATACGAGCCCCCTAGAGAGTCAGAATTCCCTGGCGACAAGGAAGAAAATAAATCCAAAGGATGTGGTGATAGGGAATATGGATTATAGGAGGAAGTTTTTAATGACGTTAGCCAAGTAGACACCATGTTGCACTTTCGGAAGAGAAAGAAAGGGGGATCTACTTCTTTATCAATCTCTATCAGGGATTATCAAAAGCTAGCTCATGGAGATTTGATTCAGTACTACGATAGGAGGTCAGGAGACGTGATGAGCATCACCGTTAAGAAGTCCCCAGTGAAGGCCCAGCAACAGGGCCAAGAAAACCGTATTCAGATTTCTCCTCTCACTAGTAAGCAAAGTGACAAGGGTAGGACAATTGTCGACATTGGAGTCCAGGGCACCAATATGCAATGCGTTGAATGGTGGAAATGGAAGTCCCCCCCTCACAAGGACAACATTTGGAGGCTAATTGTATGCCCCCTGCTCAAGGAAACCATCACATCCGCACCTCAGTAAGTAGCTACGCTACTCAAGATTCCATTGTTCAAGCTGAGAGTTGCAGAATTGTTGGACCTATCACCCTCAACCCAATCCCCGTCCACCATCTCCCCTTGACTATCCCACTCGAGCCTCAACAACTCTCCGTTCATGACACCTCCCTCGACCAAAAACCTTTTTATTTTCTGGCTTCTGTTGCGAGCAACCGTAGCCTGTCATTGCAATCTACTCCGGGGAACCGGGTTTTAACAAAAAGGGCGAGAAGTCTGGGTTTTAAAAATGGTGTACTAGAGAATCGCAGAATTCCGCATAAGGCACCAACTTGTGTTTTTACTAACCATGTGTTCAAGTGCAGGTTTAAACTTGAAGCAGACTCTTCTCTACAAGATCACCTTCCAGCAAGCCTTAACATTCCTGAAAATTGTCAGATCGGCACGAAACGCAACTTTAGTCTCATTCAAAGTCTTGACCAGCCTCACCAACCAAGGAAACTAGTTATAGTTAAGAATATTGTTTGTACTTGTGTTCTAAGTAATATTGTGTGTTATGTTTGCCCAGGCCGTTACCTAGGGAACTAGGTACAGTTTTGTCCTTTTGTCAAAAAAAAGTTGAATCATAGAATTTCCAACTTAAGACTTAGCTTGGTTAAGATTTTAGAAGAAAAATGGGGAAATTTATAAACCTAAATTTTAAGACACAAAAATACGATCGATGTGATCTAAGTCTTAAGGCTTGAGGCTAAACTTATATGTGATTTTTTATTGGGTGAAAATGTATTTAAGTCATTAATTTAAGTTCATTTTTATCTCCAATTTATGAAAAATTTATAAATATATATTTTATTTTGATGTATTTAAAGGATTCCGTGAGGGTCATCCAAGCATTTTCCCATGAATTAAATGTACGTCCATTATTATACTAACTAATGTCAACTTAGTACTTGTTTGATTACATGTAGGAAGTATATAAATCCCTAGGAATTTTTTATGCCCATGAAAACGGGCCAATTGACCAAATAGGTATATAAAAAAATATCCTTTTGCTATATTGGTATAAAAAAATTTAAAAATGAAAAATTAATATAAAAGTTAGCTTTGTATGGAAAATGAGTATAAAAAGTTAGCTTCGTATGACATATGAGCCTAATGCCAGGTACAATTTTTTTTTTCATTTTCCACTCTTTTTATTGTATTATTGCCGTTAATATTATAATTGTTAAGAGATTGGAAGAATTTACTTATTTGATTAGTAGTAACACAAGAGCAAGTATACTAGAGTAGTAAGAGAAGTAGAGAGAAAGTAGGAGATGATTTTATTACTTGTATTTTATGTTGTATATAAGGCTTCCAAGTAGCTCATATTTATAGGCAAACATGATGGGTTATGATCACATGTTTTACTATTGATAAATACTAAAATAATAATTATTCACCTTAGTAAAAGACATAAACTATTTGCATACATTATTGGTTATTTCACAACACTCCCCCTTGAATAATTATTCCATACATTATCATTTAGGTTTAGTTGCCTCATTAAAAACCTTGCTAGGAAAAACCATAGCCAAGGGAAAAAGAGTGCAACTTACATCGCATAATATGACTTTTGTACTGCCTCATTAAAAACCTTGCCAGGAAAAACCCTGTAGGATAAAAACCTGGTCGAAGGGAAAAGAGTGCAGTAAGTGAAATACTCCCCCTGAATTCAACATAAATCATGAAGGTGACGCATGCCGATCTTATGTACTAATTCCTCAAATTTCTTTGATGGAAGTGATTTGGTGAACAAGTCAGCTAGATTATCACACGATTGAATTTTCTGGACCTCAATTTTCCTTCCTTTTGTAGGTCATGAGTGTAGAAGAGCTTGGGTATTATGTGCTTTGTTTTGTCTCCTTTAATGTATCCTATACTTACTTGAGTAATGCAAGCTGAGTTATCTTCAAAGATCAAAGTTGGATTTTCCGTAACTGTTCTCATTTTGCATGCTCCTTGGATGTGGCTAATCATTGTCCTAAGCCATACTTACTCACGTCCTGCTTCATACAAAGCAATCAATTCGGCATGATTTGATGATGTGGATGTCAGTATCTGCTTTGTTGACTTCCATGATATTGCAGTTCCTCCATAGGTGAATACATATCCATTTTGAGATTTGGTGTTTTGGGGGTCAGATAGGTATCCAGTGTCTGCATAGCCAATAAAGGTAGCATCTGATTTTGCTTGGTAGAATAACCCTAAATCTTGTGTTCCTTTGAGGTAATGGAGTAAGTGCCTTATTCCTTTCCAGTGCCTCTTTGTGGGTGAATTGATGTACCTGGCTAACAAATTTACTAAGAATGCTATATCAGGTCGAGTATTATTTGCCAAATACATCAGTGCGTAAATGGAACTTAAGTATGAGAATTTAGGACCAATAACTTCTTCATTTTCTTCTCGGGGTCGAAATGGATCATCATTCACATTTAATGATGATCGAACTATCATTGGGGAACTTATTGGATGTGCTTTGTCCATGTAGAATCATTTTAAAACCTTCTTTGTATAATTTGTTTGATGGGCAAAAATTCCATTTTTCAAATGCTCAATTTGAAGACCAAGATAGAATTCTGTCTTTCCAATATATTTCATTTCAAATTCCTTCATCAAATGTTTTGCAGTTAATTCAAGTTCTATGGGTGTCCCAACAATATTATATTAAGGTCATCAACGTAAACTGCAATGATTGCAAACCCCGATTGAGAACTTTTAATGAATACACAAGGAGTGACTTGGTCGTTCTTAAATCCTTGTTTTAGGAGATAATCACTTAATCAATTCAAATTATTAAATAATCAAATAAAAATCAAAACTTGGTCCATGAAATCATATAACATTTGACATTCACAAGCAACAAAAGAAACATACATCCTTCCGATTTTAATTAATTAGATAAACAATTAAATAGCAATAATAATCTTAAAATCAAGTTAATCCACAAATAATTCTAGAAAGGTTCAAGATTTAATCTTTTTAATCAAGAGAATTATAAAATCAATCCTTTATTAATTTCCAATATAACTTGACACTTTAGGAGAATGAAAAATATAAATTAAATCAAGATTAAATTACTTGAATGCATAAAGCATCAATTAAAATTAGAAAAACTAGTCTAAACTTAATCAAAAATTCATACTTGCTTCACTTATCAAGAAAGTCGAACCTAGCTAATATTTAGCAATAAGGAATTCGAAAATCAACAATCATAAATTCAAGCTAGATTATATTTCTTTATTTCAAGATCCTAATTAATTAATGAATTATTTCAAGGAAAACATACTGGAGTATGCATGATCTAGACATAAATAATATATAAAAATTGGATTTTTAAACTAGTTCATCACTCGAAAATTCCAAGAGTACTACATGATCAATTCGATTTTTCAACAAACAACAAGTCATCAAATTATTAGAAAGATTATATCAAACATGCATAAAACTTTACCTAGAACATGAAATTAATCTATCCTAAAACTAAAGTAAAATTCGGCCAAGACATTACTATAATAAACAATAAATTCCATTAATTCAATCATATTCTGTAGTCATCCTATATTAACTATATGATTAATTTAATTCTAATAATAAGCAAAACATCTAATTACCTAGAGAAAGATGGACCAAGATTATACCAAAAGGAATTGGGTGGTTTGGCCGTGGGGTTTGAACTAAGCCCTTGAGTTCTTTTAGTTCTTGCTTTAATCTTGTGCTTGATGGATGGTGTTGAAGATCTTGCTTGTGGTTGATGATTGTGTTTAAAGATTAGAAAATTTTGGGATTGGTGTTCTTTTTAGAGGGGGAGCCGTGAGGAGTAATGAGGGGGATGTAAACTAGTTATTGTTGCTAGTTTTGTTATGGGTGGATCCTTATTATAGGTATTAAGAAGATAAAAGGTGGGTTTTTAATTAGGATAATTAATAGTTAATAATTTTATTTATATATAGTATTATTGCTAACAAAAATGGAAAAGCCGTGTGGTTCTAGGGCATGGCCTTTGGTTTTTGGTCCAATATGGTGAATACAAAGTGGGTTTGGGCTTGCTGCAGAAATTGTTGATTGGGTTTGAAGGAAAAAGGCCCAAAAAGGCTTGTTTGAAACTTAATAATAACAATATCTAATAATATTAAATTAAATAACAACGAAATTTTGTAACCCAAAATTCTGGGTTATTACAGGTAGGGGTTATTTAAGGGTAGTTTAGGTTGTGATTCATGGTGGTGTTGTTAGTGTTGTGGTGGTGGTATAATGTGGTGGGTTGGTGAGTAGTAGAGACAAGAGAGATATAGAGATAGAGTGAATTAGGGTGTGAGTGTTGTATGGTGAGTGCAGGAAGGGGTGGGGGCTATGTAAGGGTAGTTTAAGTAATTCAATATTTTTACGAGTTATCTAGGGCTACGATTAACAATCTTTTAATAAATTGTACCTTATACAAATACTCGAAGGAAACATTAGGCTTAAATGTCACACGAAGCTAAATTTTCATACCCATTTGTCGTACGAAGCAAACTTTTATACTAATTTATCATTTTTGTTATTTTTATACCAATGTGGCAAAATGGTATTTTTTTTTTTATATATCTATTTGGTCAATTGGCCCATGAAAATGTATTTCCTAGAAATTGTTAAATTTTGTTTGGTTACATATGGGAATTTTCATTTACCTATTGGAATTACTGGATTAGGTAAGTTAATTCCTACATGCATCTTGTAGGAAGTTAATTCCAAAGGAAATTTCTATTTCCAACATTATTGTTAACCAAACACAAACATGTTAGTATAATTTTTAAGAAATACGAATTCCAATGATTTATTATGATAACCAAACATAACCTTAGTATTCCAATTTCGACTCCGTTGGTCCATAATTTATTAATACAACAAATTGATGTAGCATGTATGACAAATTTTCCCTTGGTATATGACAATGACAAGTAGTAATCCAATCTTGAAAGTAAAACATGAAAGTAAATCTAGATATAATACTCCATTATCCCAAATTGAGTGCTTCGTTTTACCAAAAAAACCTAACATCTTTTGTCAATAACAAGTCTCTTGTCAGATACCTTGACAAAATAACTTTTTATTTAAAAATTATAACTTTTTAACATAAAAACATAACTTTATGCATAAACTTTAACCAATCATGAACAAGTTATAGATTTTTGTTACAAAGTTACAAAATTTTAAGTTAACTAATTATTTTTCCTAAATGTTATTAATTACTATTGAGCTAAATAATTCATCTACATATCAAATGTTCCAATTTCAATCTATCCTCTCAATTATCAAATTTTTCTATATTTTCCATAGGGAAATTGGAAACTAATAATCCCACCTTTTGCATTTATGCAATGAATAGTCCCAACTTTCATTAATTCAGGAATAATCTCACCTTTGCCTTATATATTCTATTGGTGGACCTTTTTATTGGTAACCTGAAGAAGTGGTAAGGGTTTGTCATTAAACACAAATGCATTGTTCTCTCATCTTCAACAACGAAGCTTTTTTATAAAAAAAATCAGAGAAAAGAACGAAAGAAGCAGAGAAGGAAAGAAGGAATTAAGGAAAGAAGGAACGAAAGAAGGGGAAGCCATTGTTAAAGGTATGCATTTCTTTACAACTGCAATCTCGTATTTTTTTTTGTAAAATTTTGTTTGATTATGTGTTGTTGTTTTGTTTTTCTGTGAATTTTCATTTTATTGCATTATATAATTTTCGAAAATTCAATCAAATGAATTAACCGTGGTTGCAACTGTTTTATTGTTCCAATTTTTTCAAACTTTTTTTTTTGGGTTTTTGTTTTGTGTGTAATTGGGGATTTTAAATCTGATTAAAATCATTCATGTGATAGGTTTTGATTCTTTCATGGAGAGTGTTTCACTAAAATTCTGTTATGGTGGGGAATTTAAGCATTTGAGTGATGGGTTAATATATATAGGTGGGCAACATCATAGTTTTGTAGTTGACCCGGATGAGCTTTGTTGGTGGTACTTGAAGGAACTAGTTGTTAAGTGTGAAGATAAATTAGATGTAGAATCCATTTATTACTTAAATCCTAATTGTGGTATGTTGGATGGGTTAACAAAGGTGTACCATGATAATGAAGTCATGCAAATGGCTGAAATTGCAAAAAAAAATTAGGTCTGTTGATTTGTTTGTAGTATGTGTGTGGGGTAGCACACCTAATTCAACAGAGAATGACTTGGCCCAAGACCTTTCCAAGACCAACAGAACACCCAAACTCACCCCAAAAAGGGCCCCAAAAGATACCCTACAAACTCCAATCAGGACAAGCCCAAGAAATAAAGTTCCCATGAAGGAATCTTCTACCCCTGTTCAGTTTGTGGTCCCTCCAAAAAGTCCACATGCTGTCACCAACCCCAACCACACTACTAAATCCTCACAATAAAATTCAAAACTCCCCAAACCTACTGTTGTTACATATATTTGCCCTGAAAACATATTACCTGAAACCACATCACAACCACAACCTGAGCAGGACCCACATGAGTGTGTCACACAGGTAGAACTACCAAGCACTGTTGCTGAGTTGTATACTGCCACTGATGTTCCTGAGGATTATGAGTGGGAGGATCTTCTACCTAATATTCCAATACCTTTGAATGACCTCATTGGTGATTTTTCCTACTCTGAAGATGACACAGATCTTGACTTTGAGGATGATTTAGAAGATGATTTAAGGGGTGAGTACTCAAATGATTTTTCAGATGAATTAGATGATGATTTAAATATCCAGTTGGAACATGATGGTGGTGGAGCTGATTTGGAATTTGATGAACAGTTGGAAGAAATAATTCCTGAAATAGACACAAGTGATCAAGAAAAAGAGGTAGGAAGGAAAAGAGTTAGAGGATTTAAATCTAGGCTTGTAGAAGAAACTGAAAGGGTGTAGAAAGAGGTTTGGCGGTTTACGTAGTCAATTTTGGGGGTCAAGTAAAGGAGGGTGAATGTTCCAAGAATGTTGAGTATGACAATGAAGAAATTGATAATGACATAAACAATCTTCCAAGTAGTGGTGATGAACAAACAGTTGAGGAAAGAATCAACAAGAGGAGCTTATTGGTAGGTCCAACAACAGACTTCTCTTTGTTCAAGTGGAAATTTGGACAAAGGTTTGCAACAAATCAAGATGTGAAGGATGTTGTGGCCAAGTATGGAATTTTACAAGGCAGAAATGTGTGCTTTGATGTGAGCAACAAGAATATGCAGCAAAGACTTGGGGTTAAGTGTGTTGTTGGGTGTCCCTTTAAGTTGTGGTTGTCTTGGGATTCAAGGAGGGTTGTGTTTGTGGTGAAGACAATTGTTAATCAACATATGTGACGACCCGACTCGCTTAAACCGGCGCGGAAGAAACCGACGAGTCAAATAGTGAGTTCTAACAGACTAAAATACTTAAAAATTAAAACAAAACCTCAAATTGAATATATACTAAATCCGAAAGTACAGCACCCACAAGATTGTACATATCTAAACCCAATTGTCAATGCTACTACTACGAACAACATTAACTCCAAAGTGAATGTCAGAGTTAGGAATTACAGATATCACTACTATAGTCTAAACTTGAAACGTAAAACAACAATACAAGATCTAAATAACATTGGCACTCGCCCAACCCAAAGCTAAGCAAGAACCTCATCATCAGAATTACCTGAAAAAAAATAAACAACAGTCCACCGTTAGTGGCGAGTAACATAACTGTCCCACCCTAACGGGGATACACATGGCCATAGCATAAATCAAACAATCAAATCCAACATAATAACACGCGAATCATAACAAGTAATCATGCTGACTCGACCAACTTTAACCACCAATTAACATATCTTTAAACTTTGGCGCAATCATTTACATACTAGACCGGACTATGCACGTACGAACGCATCTTACGCGAACGAACTTTCTACTATGCCAGGATTGAGAATCTTACTCCCAACCCCATGAAACCCATCTTACGGGAAATCCATATCCAAAGACAACATAGTAAGACCACCAACTATCCCAATACCGCGGATAGGATAGGGGCAACGTCTTAACCCAATTCTTATAATCTTACTCTAAGATTAGGCGTCTAGTAGCAAAATCAAGCAAATATTTAACTTTAATTTACATCCTTAGTTAATCTTAAGTTGCATCTTATGCCTTGACTCAAGAATAACATGTAAATCCATCAATCTTAGAACCTCAATTACCATTCTTTAACTTTCTTTATCTTTTCTTTAATTCTTTTTAACTTCCTTTAACTTTCAAGACTCGACCAAGTATTCATAAGGAACTTAACAAGATTCATAAAGAACTCATCCAAGACTCAAGAAACCAATCAAGAACTCAATCAAGATTCAAGAACTTCAACCAAGAACTTCACCTCATAATCATCATCAATTACACGCATAATCATGACCAATTTCAACAACTTTTTCATCAACTTCCAAACATCAAAACTTCACGAAACTTGAACATGATCAATATCAAACATGAAATTAACATAATCAATCATAAAATACATATAATCAAGGAAAAATCATCACAAAAAGATCACCCAAAATCAGCCTATAACTCACGCATAAACAAGGTTACAAACATCTATTCCGGTTTAATCTAATCACTTAATCTATACTATAAATCAAGGTATACAAACTAGGTTGAGATAGTATGTTACCTTAATGAAGATTAAACAAATTATACACCAAAAACTCGCTGCCCAAATACCCAAACACACGGCCGGGAACACGCAGCAACACGGCTTCACACGAACACGCACACGGCTTCGCCACTCGAGCACGGCCACACCGCATGGCCACTGTCGGACCACCCCTTCGGGCACGGCCCTTTACCACGCGATCCACACAGCTACCCCACGAACTCGAACCCACACGAACCAATGCCCAAAAACCAACCCGAACTAGAAGTCTTGATTGGAATTATGGACGCTTAATTTGTGTTTAGACAATTAAAGATCAATGGAGGATTAATCTTTAAGTTTTGAGTTTGAAATGAAGATGAACAAATGTTGGGTTTCACTAGCCAAAAATGGCGTGGGAATTAGTGGCAAAGGAGAGAGTGTTTTTGGCTTTTGAATTGATGATCAAGAGTGTTTAAGATGGCAAAAATGAAGTTTAAGCCTTACTAACTCTTCTATATATAGAAGTTAGTTAAGGTGTGAACATGAAGCAAGTGGCAAAACTTGCCATATAACAAGGGAATAACCGGCCATAGTAAGGAAAATGGGCCTAATTGGGCTAATTGCACTCTTGCATGACTAATCATGCTTAAATAGCATTTGGCCCAAAAATATTAATTAACTAATTAGAAAATTAAATAATAAAAATTCTAATTAATTAAATAATAATAAAATAAATAATAATCAATCAAAAACAAAATAATCGAATTTAATCGAAATTATTCAAATAAAATAAAATAAATAGTCCAAAATAAATTTTGGACCATACACAAAATCACATAATCTCACTGGCCTGCCAGTGAAATGGTTGAGGCAGTTAGAGTTGGTTATAAGGACAACATTACTAATTTCTTTGCATACAAGGTTAAGATGTTAGCTCATAGAAAGCTGCATAGTTCAATGAAAGAGCACTATAACAAAGTTGGAAGATATTTGGAGGCTTGAATTTAAAGAAGGCAAGTCCTGGCACAATGATTGAATTAGTTCACAGTATAGAGAACAACACCACTGTATTCTAGAGGTGGTTTTTGTGTTTTGAAGGGCTGATAAAGGGCTGGAAAGAGGGATGTAGGAGCGTAATATGTATTGATGCATGTTTTTTGAAGACATTTCTTGGTAGACAGTTAACGGCTGCTGTAGGAAGAGATGGGAATGACCAAATGTATCCTATTGCATGGACTATTGTTGAAGGTGAGAACAGCCTTTCATGGGAGTTGTTTTTAACTCATTTACAAAGAAGCCTTGATTTGGGAGATGGAAGTGACCTTGTCATTGTTTCGGATAAAAATCCGGTAAGTTATTATTCAGTTTACATCAAGTATGGCTTTATTATTACTTCATTAGTCTAACTTTATTATCTTAATTAAGCTTTATAACTCATAATTATAACTTTGGATTATTATGGTTTATTATTGCTTTAATATTTATCATTATGTTATGGTTTATTATTGCTTTGAAATTTATTATAATATCATGATGTATTATTGCTTGTGGTAAATGGTGGTATTTGTCATGGTTTACACAGGCTATTCTAAGCCAAGGTGCAGTAGTTTTACCTAAAGCTGTACACAGGCATTGTGCCAGACACATTTTTGTGTTGTGGCACAAAGCTTTCAAAGGGGAAGACATGAAGAACAAGTATTGGGCTATTGCTATGTCTTACAATGAGGCTGACTACAACGATGCCCTAGCTGCTTTAGAAGAGGAGAATGCAGCTGCAGCAGTTGCATTCAAGTCATATCAACCAAAGGTGTTTTGTAGGGCATTCTGCAGCACCTCATGCAAAGCAGATGTTATTACCTCCAACATGGTTGAAACATTTAATAATTGGATTATTAATGCTAGGACCAAGCACTTGATCTACATGTTAGAGGAAATAAGGGCATCTCTAATGCAAAGAATCATTACAAAAAGGGAAGAAGCTGACAAGTGGAATGGAGACATATGCCCTAGGATTCAAGTGAAGTTGGAAAAGGAGAAGGATGAGGCTCCAGAATGTGAAGTAATACCTTCATCATACACAATCTTTCAAGTTAACCACCACCTAGACAGTTTGAGTGGTGGACTTAGAGCATAAAACTTGTACTTGTAAGAAATGGCATAGCACTGGTATTCCATTTTGCCATGTTGTTGCTGCAATTTTTTTCTATCACAAACAACCTCAGGATTACATCAGTCCATGTTACACAAAGGAAGTTTATTTGAAGGCCTACTCCACTTCAATACCTCTAATTGAAGGTGAAAGACACTAGCCAACCACCAACTTAAAGCTTGGCCCTCCTCATGTGAAGATTGGTCCTGGTAGACCAAGGAAAAATTGGATGAAAGACCCATATGATAACCCTAAGAAGCCTGGCAAGTTAACTAAGCATGGAATGGAGATGACATGCACCATTTGTAAGGTTAAGGGCCACAACAAAAGAAGGTGCCGAGACAGAGATTCCTCAACCAGTGTAGTAGAGGAACCCCAACCCACATCTACCCATCATGAAAGCATAGCTGAGCCAAGTAGGCTTGGGAGAAATGGAAGGATTATGCTTACTAGAGGCAGAGGCAGTGGCAGAGGTACACCTGTTGGGAGGGGGAACGGAGGCAGGGAAATGCAAGCACTTCTGTTGGAAGGGGAAATGGAGGGACAACAACAACTACTGGAGAGACACCTGTTGGAGGCAGGGGCAGAGGGAATGGAGGCAGGGGAAGAGGGAATGGAAGCAGGGGCAAAGGGAATGGAGGCAGGGTGTCTGACATTCCAGTGGGACATGGTATTTATGTGGCTAATGATGGCTCAACTATGACTAATGTAAGTTTCAGTTCAAACCAAGTAGATTTAATGATTCAACCCATGTTTATGTGTTTCACTTATGGCTAATATTTGGTTCTTTATTTTTGCAGGTTCCAGGTAGATTTCCTAGGAGGGTTAATGATAATGAATCAAATAACCTAAACCAAGGATCAAGCTCCAATGCTGCAACAACAAGGTCTAATTCCAAGAAATGAAGTAGATAGGTTTATTACGTTATGTGTGTAAACTTTGTTGCACAATGATGTATTGTTTGATTTTCATGATTTTGGTTAACATTACTTATGTTTTAGTAACTTAAACCTTGTTTAAAAACACTTATGTTATGAGATGTTTATTTAATTTGGTTGTTGAACTGCAAATGGAAGTGTTCTGTTCATTATGTTCTAATGATGTAATGATGTTTTTGCTCAAAGGAAACCTAATGCTATCATAATACATGAATAGTACTCGAAACAATTGAATCATTATCATTTAAATTGTGAATCAAAATAAAGGTTGAAAATAACCTTGCAAGGACAACCAACATAATGATTCATTACTAAAGACAGTACTAATGTCAATACCAACTACACCGTAACTCTTTACAATACTCCCGACTAATGTCAATACATATCCATAATGTAACGACCCTGATTTTATGGTAATTCTGCCATAAGTTTATATGTATTTATGTGTTGCTATGTATAGTTCAAATTTAGTGTTGAACTATTTATTTTGTTTTATGTAAATAATTTCGATTTAATTCGAATTATTTTATTTTGATTAGTTATGATTTATTTTAATTATTATTTAATTAATTAGAATTTTATTATTTAATTTTCTAATTAATTATTTAATATTTTGGGCTAAATCGATTTAAGCATGATTAATCATGCAATTTTTGTAAGTTAGCCCAATTGGTCACGAAAGCCCAAATTTTGGCCCATGTCCTTGCTTGGCCGGTTGGCCCTAGTATTTGGTGGCAAATTTTGCCACTTGTCTCATGTTCACACCTTAACTAACTCTATATATAGAGGAGTTAGTAAGGCCTTTTGCTCATTTTGCCATCCTTGCCATTTTATGCACTTGCCATCAAAAGTTTAAACACAATTCTCTCCTTTTGCCTTGCCACTCTACACGCCATTTTTGGCTATTGATCATCACCATTTGTTCATCCATCTTTCTAAACCCAAACTTAAAGATTCAACCTCTATTGATCTTTAAGTACCAAAACACAATCTTAAACCCAACAATTTCATTTAAGATCATTAGTTCGGGTTGGGTTTTGGGCTTGTTCGTGTAGCTTGTTCGTGTGGGTGTGAAGCCGTGTGGTGGCTCGTGTGAGAGGCCGTGCTGCAGTGGTCGTGTACGCGTGGTGGTCGTGCTGTGGTGGTTGTGTTCGTGGTCGTGTGGACAGCCGTGCGGCAGGGGTGGTGCACTCGTGTTGAGGCCGTGTGAGTGCCGTGTTGTGTGGTCGTGTGGCTCGACTTTCCGGGCAGCTTCTTGTGTTGTTTTTGTGTGTATATCTTCAATAAGGTAACATGCTAACTCAATCTAATTGGTATACTATGATTCATAGTATAGATTAAATGGTTCGGTTTGGTTTTTATGAAGTGTTAATCATGTTTTTAAGTATGATTTATAATCTGATTTTGAAGTGGTGTTATGATGATTTTAAGGTTTTCAAATGATGATTTCATGATTGAAATTTTACTATTAAGTTTTATGTTAATCTAGTTCAAGTTGGGTGGATGTTTGAATGATAGTAAGTTGATGATTTCATGTGTTAAACTTGGAAGTATGCGTGTGATATGATGAGTATAGACGATTTCTTGATTCTTGGATGAGTTCTTGGTTGAAGTTCTTGAATCTTGATTGAGTTCTTGGTTGAAGTTCTTGAATCTTGGATGAGTTCTTTATGAATCTTGGTTGAGTTTTTTTGAGTTCTTGACGAGTTCTTGATGAGTCTTGATGAGTTCTTGATTAAGTCTTTTAAGTAAAGAAAGTTAAAGAAAAAGTTAAAGAATCAATAAGATATTGATATGATGATTGGTTTACGCGTTATTTTCTTAAGTCAAGGCGTAAGATGCAACTTAAGAAATAACTAAGTAAGTAAACTTCGGATTTTAAGTTTAAGATGTAAGATTAGCTTGATTTCGTATCTAGACGCCCAAAACTTAGAGTAAGATTCTTTGTTTTTGGGTTAAGACGTTGCCCCTATCCTATCCGCGGTATTGGGATAGTTGGTGGTCTTACTATGTTGTCTTCGGATGTGGATTTCCAGTAAGATTGATTTCACGGGATTTGGGAGTAAGATTCTCAGTCCTAACATAGTAGAAAGTTCGAATGCGTAAGATGCGTTCGTACGTGCATAGTCCGGTCTAGTTTATGAATGATTGCGCCAAAGATAGTTGGATAAGTCTGTTGAGTCGAGTATGTATGTTTTGGGATGATTTTCGCATATTTGATGTTATGTTTTGGATATTTGATTTGTGCTATGTTCTTGTGTATTCCCATTAGGGTGAGTCAGTTATGTTACTCGCCACTGATGGTGGACCGTTGTTTACTTTTCAGGTATTTCTGATGATGAGGTACTTGCTTAGCTTTGGGTTGGGCGAGCGCCGCTACTTTGTTTTAGTTGTATTTTTGTTATTCTATGGTTTTGGATAGTTTTGGACTGTAGTAGTGATTTGTATACATTCGTTTAGACTCTGACATGTGGTTTGGAGTTGCGATTATTAGTATTGATAATTTGACTTTTGGTTTAGTTTTGTACAAACTTGTGGGTATTTGTACTTTTGGGTTATAATAATAATATCTTGAGGTTTTGTTTTAATTTCTAAGTATTTAAGTTGTTAGTTTATGACTATTCGACTCGTCGGTTTCTTCCGCGCCGATTTAAGCGAGTCGGGTCATCACACATAACATTGCATAAGTGCAAAAAAAAAACACCAAACACCGTAAACCATGTTTCCTATGTTAATACATCTAGAACATGATCGCAAAAAACACCCAAGACAACACCAATGTGCAACGAACTCTCTTGCCAGCAACAAATTGTTCAATAATCAGCTTTCTCTCATTGCATTCAATATTGGTCTTAACCAACGCATACTTGTAACATGGTCTTCTCATTCTTCAGACTTTCCACTTTATCTTGAAGTTCTTCTATTTCATGCTCCAGTACCGCAATTCTTGTGTCCTTCTCTAACACCTTGGATTCTAGATGACGAATTTTGTTGACGTCATCAGTCGGCAGAAAGAACCCGCAAGTCCTCTTCTAAACAAAATTCACAAAATCAGAGCACATCAACAAATTACTTATACACAATATGAACTATTAATTCAACCACTTAAAGAATAAAATCAACAAAAACACCCTAAATTAATCAATCAGCAACAAATACTAAATTTAATTCTAAACTTAACTAAAATAAAAATATACAAAAATCAAACAGAAATAAATAGTACAACACTAAACAAAACAACATAAACGAAAACAAATTAGACACACATAAACCCTAATTCTAGCATAAAATTAGCAATCTAATAAAAGACACACGTACAAATTAACAACAAAAATCAAATTAAATAAATCAAAATAAATAAAAAAACAAACAACCAATAGAAATCTAATTACATACATGCCAGTACGAGCATCCATAAAATTGCATCCCCAAAGTTGGCCCATTGTGCTTCACTACCCTCAAAGGAGCCACTTCTTGGTGGTGACACTTTGTAAGCGGACCTCTGCATAAACCCCTCCGCTAGAGCTGTGAGAAGAAGAACCAGAATTTTGTGACACCATTAATGGAGCGAATAGAGAGAGAGATGCAAATGGAGTATACAAAATGGAGATGGAGGAGATAGGTTTCGGGAAGGAGGCCTGAAGTTATGAGGGAGATATGAGCTGAAGTTGACAAGTTAATGAGCCTCCAATGTTTAAAAAAAATTCAAATTGAATTTACCTGTTTCAACCGGTGGCTGCAAGTTACCAAAGTAAAAAGGTCCACCAATAGAATATATAAAGCAAAGGTGGGATTATTCCTGAATTAATAAAAAGTGGGACTATTTGTTGCATAAATGCAAAAGGTGGGATTATTAGTTTCCAATTTTCCTTTTCCATATACAACATAATTGTTTTCTATATAAATCACTAGATTAGTTCCCGTGCTACATACGGTTTTTACAAAATCATAGATAAAATATTTACTCCCTTTGTCCTAAAAAAATTCTCCTTTCTGAATATTAGTATTATTTATATTTTAACTTTGACCCTCTTTAATTTTATATAGGGAACCAAAAATATAGTCGTGAGGGATCTCGTTTGATTTGTCCCAAAAAATACTTTCTAAATATGTAATTTTTATGATTTTTTTGTTATATATAATTATAGATAAGATTTAAAAACAAATACTTGTGTTTCAAATTTTATTAATATAGATTTAGGAGAATTAAGGAAAGATAATTCTTGTTTGGAGATCGAGTTACCAAAAAATCTTTTGAAACATAATAAAAAAAGGAAATTAAATTTTGGAGGGAAAATTTTCATTGTGGGAGTGAGAAGTGTCAAAGTATTAAATTTTCATTGTGGTAGGGATCCTGTGAGAACCTCCTTTCAGTGAGAACCATTATTCTGATTTTTTTTTAACATTATATGTAAACTAAAAGTCTCTGATTGTATTAGTTTGTTCTCAGATTCTACCACTTAGTTCTCAGATTCTACTAGTTTATTCTCATATTCTACTGCTTTATTCTCATATTCTACTATTGTATTCTCATATTCTATTAATTTATTCTCATATTCTACTAGTTTCTTCTCAGATTCTACTAGTTTCTTCTCAAATTCTACTACTCCCTATGTAACATAAAACTTTCAACAATTGGTTTTGCATGCATTTTGAGGAAACGATTTAAGTGTGTAAATGAAATAATTAACCAAAATAGTTTTAATACAAGCAAGAATATGAATATAAGTTCCTAATATTAATTTTTATTTTGATTAATTCCTTCGTTTACACCCTTAAACCGCTTGCTCAAAATGCGTGCAAAACCAATTGCTGAAAGTTTTATGTTACGGAGGGAGTAGTTTTTTTCATATTTTGCTAATTTCTTCTCAGATTCTACTAGTTTATTCTCATATTTTACTGATTTCTTCTCATATCCTACTAGTTTATTCTCATATTCTACTAGTTTCATCTCAGATTCTACTAGTTTATTCTCATATTATACAACTAATGTCTCATGTTCTAATTTATTCTTCTCAGAATGTAGCAACTGGGGTATTTTCCCCCAAATCTCAGATTCTTTTCAGATTCAATATCCTCATCTCATCATCATCATCAACATCAAACCATCATCATCATCTTCAGATTCAACATAAATTTTCAGATGAACATCATTCGAACTGGAATATTCTGAGTTCAATTAGAAGATGTTCCTGATTCCAGTTCGAACATCATCAATCATAATCTATCATTGCATCATCGTATCAGAACAAAAAATTGAAAAAATTGGAAAAAATTGGAATTGAACAAAGTCAAACAACGCTTGCTAATATACGATTCTCAGATGGATGCTTGTTCAATTTGAAAAAAAAATTATTCCATTTTTTAACAATAGCGATTGGAGAACAATGGCAATTAGAGATGACAATGGTGATGATGAAGATACAGATGGAGATAGCGATGCTGAAGATGACGGTTGAGATGGAGATGACGGTGGCGGTTTTGGCGAGTGGATGGCTGCGTTTGTGGTGGTCGGCCGCCATTGATGCCCT
The DNA here is from genome assembly GCA_951394345.1 of Salicornia ramosissima. Classification (NCBI taxonomy): domain Eukaryota; kingdom Viridiplantae; phylum Streptophyta; class Magnoliopsida; order Caryophyllales; family Amaranthaceae; genus Salicornia; species Salicornia ramosissima. The sequence continues at coordinate 18,901,137 of OX596235.1, forward strand.
GTCTTGAATGTGGCTGGGAGTCAAACAGCAAGAGGAAGGAGCAATGGAAAAGAAAGTGAAAAAATCAAGGGCTGAGATATTTGATTATATATATCTAAGGGCTAAGATTAAAGTTATCACGGTTCTGATCGAGAGAGGGGTTCTCATATGATCTTTCTCTTATATATATATATATAGGGTCAGGATCATGTGAGAAAGTTTCTTTAGGTGAGAAGGCTTGTTTATGTGAGAATATATCTAGAGTGTCGATTCAGTAAGATCTAATGGTTAGGATTTAATAGATTAATTTTTTTAATTAAAAAACTTACGTAACTAACCCCTATTTATTAGGGGATAAATGAAAAAAAATTATTTTCTTATCAAAAACATTAAAATTTATTTTTTTATCAAAAAAGTAAATTTTATTTTTTTATAAAAAAAAAATTATTTTTTTATCAAAAAAATTAAAATTTATTTTTTATCCAAAAAAAAAACTTAAATTTATATTTTATAAAAAAAACAACTAAAATTTGGAATGTGTTAAAGCGTTATCCTCTCATATAGTCAATTAGTCATATAGAATTTAGAATATGTCATATAAAATTTAGAACATATCATATGAAATTTAGAATATGGTTAATAAAATTTAGAACATTAAATAAGTTATTTTGTTTTTTTTTTTCTATTTTTTACGGGTTCCATAGATCAACCTCAATACAAAATATTAAGAATATTTTGAAATAATATTCAATTGTTCAGATATATATTATAGGAAAAATTGCTAAAAATATTCCAAAGTTTTAGACATCTTCTATCATTATTCCAATGTTCAATTAATTCATAAATATTCCGAAGTTTGGATGTGATCTTCCGTGATTGGTCTCATCCCACTTGCAACTTGCTAAACAAGTTAAAATGGTTGTGGGGCCCACTTTTTTTTTCTTTTAATTTCCTTTAAATCTTTTAATATTTTCTATTTTCCTTTATTTTCATTTTAACTTTAATTTCAATTTCTTTCTTTCTTTTGAGCATCATCAGCATTCATTAGACATATTCATCTTTTATCATTCATCATTATCATTGGCCACCAAGCACCAACCTCACCGACCACCACTACTGGACCCCACAACCACCACCAGCGAACCCCAAGACTACCACCACCGGACCCCATGACCACCATCATCTTTTAAGCGAATCGACCACCACCGCACCGCTCCTCACCACCCCCACCCAAAATTGATAACCACCACGCATCCCCTAAACCCAGCCCAGCCCTGTGCAATTTCAACCTTCGTCTCGCCCCCTAACCCTCGCCGTCCAATCCCGCCCCTTTTCAACCCCCCCACCAAACTCTGCCCCTTTTCGACCCTCGCCACCCAACCCCCGCCTCTTTTCGCCGCTACCCAACTATTTCAAGGCGGTTTAATTTTGTGGTTCGATTGGTTTGAGGGTGGTTCGGTTGGTTTGAGGGTTGTAAGGCGGGTGTGAGGGTGGTTTTGCAGTTGATGGGGGTGGCTGGGTGGTTATGGTGGCTGGGTGGTTTTGCAGTTGAGTGGTTTTGGTGGCTGGGTGGTTTTGGTGGTTGAGAGGGGGGGGGTGTGGCCTTCCCGGTTGGGTGAGGATTTTGGGTTTTTTTAATTAGGTTTTTTTTGTTTATTAAATATTTGTTTATATATTTTTTTTTAAATAAACTATGTTAATTAATCATAATTTGTATTAATTAATTACTTTTTAAATTAAAAGAGTGGGTCCCACAACTATTTTAACCTACCCAACAAGTTGCTTGTGGGGTGAGACCAATTATAGAAGATTACCACTAAACATGGGAATATTCATGAATTTATTGAACATTGGAATAATGAGAGAAGATGCCCAAAACTTTGGAATATTTTTTGCAATTTTTCCTATATTATATTATATTTTTTTTATAAAAGGTCAATAATTGTATTATAATTGTATCCTTTTATTTATTTTTAAAAAAATAAGTTTATTCAATTTCAAACTTATTGTATACAGTTTTGAAAATATCTTATAAAATTTAGAACATGATCTATAAATCTTTTAATATTTCATCTACTTAAAATAAAACAAACAATAAACTACTTTAAAATATGACTTTTTAATATTTTTAATATTTTAAGCACACATACACATTAGAATATGATACTTTGTAACATGGTTTTTTAAATTTAGAACATGGTGTATAAAAATTAGAACAAAGCTTATAAAATTATGAACATGCCGTAAAAATTTTAGAACATGACTCATAAAATTTTGAACATATTAAGATGTACTTCTGAAAAAAAAAAATTTGAAGTAGAATTTTAGATTAAAAAAAACTAGATTTTATATATAAAAAAATAGATTTTTTCAAAAAATAAAAAATCAAGAAAAAAAACTTAACAATTTTTTTTTTAAAAAAAATATTTTTTTATAAAAAATAAAAAAACAGCTTTTTTTGCTAAAAACAACTTTTTAAAAAAAATTTAATATATGATTTTAAAAAAAAGGCGTAATAATTTAAAAATAAAAAACAGATTTTTTTAACAAAAATTAGAAATATACTAATCAAATTAAATTACTAATTTGCCCTTACTAAAAAAATAAAGATCAAACATCAAACCGTAGATCTAAAATTGTCAGTGGTGCTAATGTTTTCTCACATAAAGCACCATTTCTCACACGATCCTATTCCTATATATATATAAATATATATATATATATATATATATATATATATATATATATATATATATATATATATAGTTTTGTCATAAGGTGCATTGCATGAGACTAATCGAGTTGTTAATAAATAAACATAGTGATCACCAAATTTGTTAATTCCTTCATATTCGTCAGTGTTAGTTCTTCTTCCAGTTAAAGCACAATTATTGAACAATTTTTCCAAACTCAGAAAAGTCATCAACAAATTTTCTCATAAATAGTGTATACGTTGTTAGGTTTTATGTGCAGTAATAAATCAAAAATTGAGCCTTAACGGTTTTCAACACACGTTTACTATTTAGGCCCAAGTGTTAAGACTGTGGAGTGACATCGTTTTTTATAGTCCCACTGAATATGATGTCATTCAAATTTTGTAACATTGGTCCAATTGTATCACTTAGCCTTAAGACTTAAGTATATATATGCCTCATTATTTTAAGAGATAGAATAAAATAATTAAGGCGTGTCCCATATTATATGTACAAAATGGAAACAAATACTCCCTCCGTAACGAATTAGTAGCAACATTTGGACTAGCACGAATTCCTAGATGAAATAGGATAATTGTAGTATTAGGCGGTATAATGTTAAAAGTAAGAGAGAGAAAAGTAAGAGAATGAAAAGTAACTGGAGTATTATGTGGTATGATGATAAAAGTAAGAGAGAGAAAAGTAAGAAAGAGAAAAGTAAGTGAGGTATTTTGTTGTTTATTTTGGCAGAAAAGGAATAAAATGAAATTGGAAAAAATTGTTGCAAGTATTTTGTTACACCTAAAAATGAAAATTGTTGCTAGTAATTCGTTACAGAGGGAGTAATTAAATAAAATTAAGATGGGTCCCATATTTTCAAGAATTCAAATCTTACGTTGAGCCCAGAATTTTAAGACTCAACTTAGGACATTAGCAATAGAGAGGTTTGTGTTGAGGATTTTTGAGACTTGTCCATAAACCTCTCTATTGCTAGTGGAAGTTACTATATGTGAGGTTTGTTGAGGTTACTAATTAGTAACCTAGGTTTGTCATGTTATATATATATATTTTTTTTTTTTGTGAGAGTTGATTTTTTTTTTTACATTGGGTCTCAACACAAACCTTATAAAGGTTTGTCTATTGTTGGTGATAGGTTTATTTGGGTTGAGTTTTGTTAAATACTAGATAATATTCGAGCAAATACTCGGTTTTAATTAATGATTAGGAAAGATTTTTTTAGTGGTTACTATATTAGTATAAAAATATTGATACCGAATAGAAATATATATTGATATGTTGGGATGGATAATACAGGCTTAGGAATTCTTTTTTGTGGTTACTACGTTATTACTACCCCCATATCGTAATACTCGCAACTTTTTTAATTTTAAGTTGAAACACAGTACTTGCAACAATTTTTTTTTACTATATTTAGTGAAAAAATAATTACCCATTTGTAGATTTTTTTATTTTTTAAAGTTTACTTTGGTAGTGAGCCCAATTAATTAATTATTCATCGTTCACTCTATTTCTCTTTAAATCCATTTTTTGGCTAGGAGTCTGTATTGCATGCTTATGTATCGAGTATTGCGATAAGGAGGTAATATAAAAGATTAGTAGAGATACAAAAAAATTAACTATAATAAAATACACCCCCTCATTTTTTATATCTGCACATTGTGTTTTCATAGGTATCAATAAACTAATAGAGTAACAGAAAAAGGGAAAAATCATAAATTATGATAAAAGTTGTGCAAAAAAAGTAAGAGAGAGAAGATGATAAAGTAACTTGGGAAAAATATTTTAATAAATACAAAAGAATAAAATTTTACTATAATTAGATAATGTAGGAAGTCAACAAATTAAAATAAAATTAACCCAAAAAAAGAAATTACACAAATTATGTAATAACCCGAAATTTAAGGCCAGAAAATTTCGCGGTTATTAATTTTATTTTAATATTCTAAGTCCAAAAGGCCCAGTTATTTGGACTGTTTAGTTACTATTTTTCTATCTTTATTCTGAAATTGGGCCTATGACCCAATTTTTCCTCCTTTCTTAGCCGGCCCTCTTGATTAGTCAATTAGGGTTTATCTTCTTTTTAATTTATTTTAATTATTAATTTTATTATTTATTTAATTAATAATATTTTTAAATTATTTTGAATTAGTAAAACTAACCCTAACTATTTCTTCTAGGCCCCCTTTTTGTTCCTACCTTTTTCTAAGCCTAATAATTGAGCCCAATAACCCTTTACCCTCCTATTAGTTATTTAGGGTTTATTTTCTTTTAATTGATTTTAATTGTTGATTTTATTATTTATTTATTTAACTAATAATATTTTAATTAATTAGTTGGAATTGGTAAAACCCTAACCAACTATTGTACTAAGTTCCCCAAAAAAATCTCTCTTTTCCTAATGTTACTCTACCTCACGGCTCCCCCTTTGTTTTTTTTTTTTTATTTTATTTTTGTTTCTTTTATATTCTATAAATATGGGAATTAATCCTAAGATTATTTTCTTTTACAAAATTTTCTACATTTTAATTTTCTCAAATAAAATTCTCCTCATTTCCTCAAAAGAAACCGTGAGACTCCATAAGCAAAAAGGGTGAATTTTTTTTGCGAATCAGGTAACTAGACTTTCTTACTTGAATTTGGGTAGTTTTCTATATAGTTTAATTAGGATTAAAACTAGGAAAATTAATCAGATTAGTATCATGTTAGGATTTTCGAACCATATGTAAATATTTGATTCATGTTAAATTCTTGATGCTATATGTAATCCATATGAATTTTGATTGTTGTATTTAATTCTAAGCATGAAATAAATTGTTTAATTATATGTTTATGATGAAAAAATTGCATGATAATTGTGAATTCTTGATCTTTTATTTTTCGAACCATGACAAGTATGATATAATTATTTTGATGATTTTTCTTGAATTAATTTGTTGTTCTTTGATGTTTAAATTGTTTATTAAAGTCTTAAATTAAAAGGAATTATTTTTTCTTGTTGTTCTAAGGTTTCGAGTCACTTTGAATAATTTAAGGGAGTTTCCTTACAGTTTGATTATTAACCAAGATTTATTTCGTGGCAAAATTCGTCCTTTTATTATTTATAAAAATTTAATCTTTCAAACCGGTGAAATTGTCCATATTTAGTTTACGAATTTATCAAGATACTTAATCAATTCGGATGGCTACGAAAATTTAGGTGGAAGTCACTAATAGTGGTTTACAGTTTGTGCTAAATTTTCGTAATTTTTAAAGTTTTTTTTCTATGGCAGAAAAATCAGAAACTGATTACAGCCTAATCTGATTTGTTAGTTATAAAATCCCTTAAAAATAGTAAATGGCGTTATTTTTGGACGAAATTTATGCACGTTAAACCTTTAACCCATATTTAACTTCCATTAAAATTTCCAGATTATTCGAGACCTTTAAATGGTTGATCTTAATTTAATTCTTTAAAATCAGATTGCGTAAAATAGTTTAATTTTAAATTGTTTATATAAGTTTATATGATTAATATATGATTATTGTATTTGATTAAATTAAAGCATGAATTTTGGGTAATATATATATATGTCGAGTAGATTGAATAAATAAAAATAGGATTTTTATCATGTTTTAGGTAATTATTGTTGTTAGTTGTTATTTTAAATAATTATTTAATTTGATTTATTTAATATTTGATGATTGTGTTTATTTAATTTAAAGTATGAATTTTGGTAACATATATATATGTCGAGTGGTGCTAGGTGTGAAAAGTGGAATTTTTATCTTGTTTTGTGTAATTTATATGATTATTATTGATCTATATGTTTATTTGATAATTTGGATAAGATAAATAATTGTTAGATGACTTTTAAATGAATTAATATGAATTTATTTAATTAGTGTTCTTCACCAAAAGATGTCGAGTGACATGTGTTTCAGTTTAATAAATTTTAGCTTAATTTTTGACTTATAATATTATTAGAAGTAATTATAGGAATTAATATGATTTAAGGTTTAAAAGGAATTAAAAAGAATAAGTAACAATATGAATAAGAAGAATAAGATATGATAAGACATGATTTGATATGACATGATATGATATGTTAATTAGAGGTCTCACGATGGCCTTAGAAAAGACAAGATACTCAAGGACGCCCTATTTGATGATACACGAGTCATCAGATCGGGTTAAGTCGATGCCACTGCCCCATGGGAAGAATACACGAGTTCACCCGGGCAGTTCTGGGTCTTAAAATATGTAGTCGTCTAAGTAGTAGTACACGAGCTGCTATTTAGGAGTTATGGCCATAGCTTAGGCTTAGTGGTGCACACGGGATCCACTACGGGCTGAATACACGAGTTCACCCCGGCATGTTTTAAGAAAGTTTTGGTGCTGTAACGACCCGACTTTTTAACTTGTCGATTTACGAAGGGAAATCGACATTCGGATCATTAATAACTTAAATAACAATAAATCAACTTAATTGAATGAATAAATTATCTTTTATTAAGTAAACTACTAACTATCCATAATAATCCAACAATCAATACTACATAAAAAGCCTGAAAATACTGTCCCAACATGCTGGGAACATGAAATAAACTAATAAATGTCTCAAACTGTTCTGGGAAACTAAATACTCAAAATAAAATACTAATCTACTCAAGCCCATCCAGCGAAGCCCGCTCTACTCTGCTGCATCGTCACCTGAAACTGAGGGGGGGTCCACCGTCAGTGGCGAGTAACTAGGCTGTCCCATTTAATCGAGGGACCACCAAACACATAATAGCATAGAAATACACATAAAAACTGTAAAGAACTTAATACATGCTTTTATATAATCATACAAAAATCCGTATAAAAGTACGTATAAACATACGTATAAATGTACGTTTAAAATACGTATAAAGATACGTATAAAAATACGTATACACGTACGGATAAAAATACGTATAAATACACCTGCAGAGATACGGTTAGAATACGTATAATTTACGTATAATGTACGTACAACAACCCTGTAAATACGGTTAGAATACGTACGAAAATACACAAACCATCCATGTACAAACATACGCATATATACTTACATAAATACAGAATAATACACAGCGGAAGTCTTAGAATTTACAATGCTTATACTTATATTATACAACTTAAATTAACTCAGAACCTTAGCTTATACTATACTCATCTTATATTATACTTATCATTTCATATTCATACTTGTCATATTCCTTCTTAACTTATATAACATATCTTATCATATATAATCATACCTTATCTTATATCATAACATAAATCTTATAATAAGAACATAATATCTTCTTAGCTTTACATATGTACTTATTATATCATATCATCTTATCTTATCATAAATCTTTGCGGACTGTCTTCTTCAGCTCGTAGCGAACCTTTGCGTTCGCAACTTTCCTAAAACATGTCGGGGTGAACCTTTGCGTCCCACCCGTAGCCCTCCTTTGCGAGAACTAAGCCTAAGCTATGGCCATAACTCCTAAATAGTCCTCCTTTGCGAGAACTACCTAGACGACTCCATATTCTAGAACCAAGAACTGCGCGGGGGAACCTCTGCGTTCGTCCCATGTGAGCAGTGGCATCGACTAAACCCAATTGATAACCTTTGCGTTATCGCAGGGGCGTCCTATCTTATTAACCCGATTGATGACCTTTGCGTCATCGCAGGGGCGATCTTAACTTATTATCTTTCAATTCTTTATATTATATCTTATATCTTTATTTAATCATATCATATCATATATTGGGAAATACTAGGTGACCGTAATAGGAAATGAAATGTTCGGAGTCCCAGGAAAGAGAGGTGCGGCACGTATATTGGCCACCTTAAATACCAAGTCTTTCCTAGCCAGAGACCGAAACATAACATGTATATCTATTACTCTGTTTCCTTTCTTATCCCTAGTAATATCTTATGCAATTCAAACCTTATACCTTATCTTATACTAATCTAAATATCCTATCATATACTATCTATAATAAATATCCGAAAATATTTACATTAATAATATTATATTATTTTCGGCCCATTTAACCACAATAATAATAATATCCCTTTTGCCCTACACTTTACAACTTATTCCTAAAAATTATCTTATCCAGTACTTTTATTATTAAATATTCCTAAATTAATAATAAGTCAAATTTAGTTATTATTGACTATTTCTTCTCCTTTTACACGGCATTTTAGTAGTAATAACAATAATTAATTATCTTCCTAAATTAATTTAATTAATCAATTTAATTGCCAAAATACCAAAATATGATAAAAATTATATTTTTCCTTATTTTTCTCCATTCGACAAATTAGGGTTACACCTAAATATTATTAATCCAAATTAAATAAATATAATCACTAAATAATTTAATTATCTAAATAAAAAAATAATAATAATTATTCAAACTAGTAACAACCCTTACCTAAAATCATGGTCAAAGATTCTAATCCTCTAACTATCTCACTCGACATTCAAGGAAAAATAGTAACCAAAAATTACATTTTTATTCCACTAATTAAATTAATTATAATTAATCATCTAAAATACATAAAAACAAGATACAAATTCCATGCTTCCAAAATTGAAGGCACTCGACAGTTCTCATGAAAATACCGAATATTTGTATAATAATTAAATAAATATAATTAACAACCTTTGATCATACCAATTTAATTTAAGCAAATAAATCATGCCATAATCATAACAATCAACAAAATAATTCAATAACAAGATAAAAATCTGATTTTTAAATCTCTAAAAGATTATAAGTCAAAATTAACTAAAACATAATAAAAATCTTATTTTTGTTTATTCAATCTACTCGAATTATATATATATATAACCCAAAATTCATGCTTTAATTTAATCAAGTACAATAATCATCTTTTAATCATATAAACTTATATAACAATTTAAATTACACTAATTTACACAATCTGATTTTAAAGGATTAAAATAAGATCAACCATCTAAAGGTCTTGAATAGTCTGGAAATTTTAATGGAAGTTAAATATGGGTTAAAGGTTTAACGTGCATAAATTTCGTTTAAAAATAACACCTTTTACTATTTTTAAGTGATTTTATACTAACCAGTCAGATTAGGCTGAATTCGGTTTCAGAATTTTCTGCCATAGAAAACGATCTTTAAAAATTACGAAAAAATTACAGAAGCTTTAAAACAGTATTAATGACTTCCACCAAAAATTTCGTAGCCATTAGATTTTATTAAGTACACTAATAAATTCGTAAACCTATTCTGGACAGTTTTACCGGTTTGAAAGATTAAATTTTTATAAATAATAAACGGACGAATTTTGCCACGAAATAAATCATGGTTAATAATCAAACAGTAAACAAGATACCATGAAAAATTCATCAAGAAATAAAAATATTTGATTGGTAAATAAATTCATACAAGATCATACATAAAATCAAGAAAATACATAAAAATCAATCAAGAAATTCATGCTTCATGCTCGACATATCCAAGTAAAACAATATTAAATTTCCTAAAATTTTCATGATATGATTCCTAATTAACTATGTGTTTTTCTACCCATAGATTAAAGAGGAGAGCATAGTTACCTGGATTCGCTTAATAATTCCAAGGCACGAAAAATTCACTAATGGTGAATTTTTCTCAAGAGTTCGGCTTTTGAGAGAAAGGAAGAGAAAGAAGAGTTTTCTTTGGGGTTTTTGAATATTTGCAAAAATAGGACTAATTAAATTATAAGGGTCCTATTTATAGAAGAGAGAAAGGAAAGAAATAAAATTAAAAAAAAAAAAAACAAAACCCTAAGGCTGCTAAAGGGCTGCCGTGAGGGGGTAGAAAAACAAGGGGAATGTTGAGCTAAAATTGGGCATTAGTTCAACAACTTTGAATAGGTTTTAAAAAGATTTAAATTAATTAGATTAATTCAATTATCCAAAATACTAATTAATTTAATTAAATAAAAAAAAACAAGGTTGGCCCAAATATCCTACAAGGACCGGCCATGGGGAAGAGAAGGAGGAAATTGGGTCTTTGGCCCAATTTGAGGAGAAAGGATTGGGCTAAAAATAAACACAGTCCAATTAATATGGCCTTTTGGACTTAGAATTTAATTAAACTACATTAATAACCGCGAAATTTTCTGGCCCAAATTCCGGGTTATTACAGGTGCACACGGGATCCACTACGAGCGGTATGATCGGTCCGATAAATGTTAAAAGATGGGCTTAAGGGTAAAATATGATAAATAAGTATTTCACGGGAAGGGTTATGTGTTTATGTGAATTTTCATGTATTTTATATGATATTTATCTAATGTTAAGTCTTCCGCTGCGTATGTCTGTAAATCCGTATTATATTTATGTAGCTATGAGGATATGTAACTATGTTGTGAGTAAGAGTATATGTATGAGTATGATGTACGTATGTAGTATGTATTACTGACTGTTTTCTGCAGGTATTGTGTACGTATAGTGTACGTATGCTCATACGTATTTGTATCAGTATTACGTGTGTGTATATGTATTACGTATTGTATTTGTATTGCATACGTATTTGTATCGGTATTGTACACGTATTTGTATCTGTATTGCGTATGTATTTTGTACGTATTTCTGCAGTATTTTGCAGGTGATGTATACGTATTTTATACGTATTAATGTACGTATATTCGTACGTATCTAGCAAGTATTTTTGTACGTATTTTTATATGTATTTGTATAAGTATTTTGTACGTATTTTTATACGTATTTTTCTACGTATTTTTCTACGCAATTTGTACGTAATTTGTTCGTATTCCGTAAGTAGTTTTTGTACGTAATTCCACATGTATTTCTGTATTCTTTTTCCCTGTTTGATTCTATGAGATTATATGGTTAATGGTCCCTCATTTAAGTGGGACAGCCTAGTTACTCGCCACTGACGGTGGACCCCCCCATTACAGGTGCCAGTGATGAGTCTTAGAACGGGACTACGTTGGCTTGGGAAGTGTGCATTAGAATTAGTTAGTTTAACCGTATTTTATTTCGAGTGTTTGCTTTCGTTTATTAACTCGTGATCCCAGCCTGTTGGGAGATGACCGCAACGTGATGTAATTTAAGCTTTTGTTAGCAAGCTATGAGTTTATGATAATCTAGTTTTTAAGTATTAGTTTGGACTTTGGACCTTACATTTAACAATAATGATAGTTTATGATTAGTAACGATCTAAATGTCGACTTCCACCGTAAATCGACAACCCCTGAAAAGTCGGGTCGTTACAAATTAAGTAAAGACAATGTGAGTAATTTAATTAATAAATAAAATTTAATTTTTTATGTAAACGTTTATTCAAAGTTTTCTTTTTAAATATAATATTATTTTAGTTTAAAAAGTTATTTATTTGGAATTTTATCTATTTATTATGATATTAATCATGGTATTAAATATAGAGAGAGGGAGAAAAGTAAGATTAGGAGGGAAAAAAGGGAGTGGGAGGGAAATTGTGGTTAGAGTTTTAGTATATATATATATATATATATATATATATATATATATATATATATAGGAATAGGATCGTGTGAGAAAGGAAGCTTTAGGTGAGAAAGGTTTTTATGTGAGAAAACATCTGCACCGCTGACAATTTTAGATCTAAGGGTTGATGTTTGATCTTTATTTTTTTTAGCAATGGCAAATTGGTAATTTAATTTGATTAGTATATTTCTAATTTTTTGTTAAAAAAAATATGTGTTTTTTTTTAAAAAAAAAATTGTTACGCTTTTTTTTTTTAAATCATATATTTATTTTTTTTTAAAAAAAAAATCTGCTTATTTATTTATTTTTTTATTAAAAAAACCATTTTTCCTGATTTTAATTCTTTTTAAAAAAACTATTTTTTATATATAAAATCTATTTTTTTAATCTAAAATTCTACTTCTTTTTTTTTGTTCGGAAGTACATCTTAATATGTTCAAAATTTTATGAGTCATGATCTAAAATTTTTACGCCATGTTCATAATTTTATAAGCTTTGTTCTAATTTTTATACACCATGTTCTAAATTTCAAAAATCATGTTACAAAGTCATCATATTCTAATGTGTAGGTATGCATAAAATATTAAAAATATTTTAAAAGCCATATTTTAAAGTAGTTTATTGTTTGTTTTTATTTTAAGTAGATGAAATATTAAAAAATTTATACATCATGTTCTAAATTTTATAAGATATTTTCAAAACTGTATACAATAAGTTTGAAATTGAATAAACTTATTTTTTAAAAAATAAATAAAATGATACAATTATAATACAATTATTACCTTTTATACAAAAAAATATAATAAAATATATACCTGAACAATTGAATATTATTTCAAAATATTCTTAATATTTTGTATTGAGGTTGATCTATGGAACCCGTAAAAAACAAAAAAACAAAATAACTTATTTAATGTTCTAAATTTCATTAACCATATTCTAAATTTTATATGATATGTTCTAAATTTTATATGACATGTTCTAAATTCTATATGAGTAATTGACTATATGAGAGGATAACGATTTAACACCTTCCAAAGTTTTTTTTTATTTTTTATAAAACATAAATTTAAGTTTTTTTTTGATAAAAAATAATTTTTAATTTTTTTGATAAAAAATAAATTTTAATTTGTTTTGATAAAAAATAACTTTTTTTGATAAAAAAATAATTTTTTTTATTTATCCCCTAACAAATAGGGTTAGTTACATAAGTTTTTTTTAATTAAAAAAAAATTAGTCCATTAAATTCTAACCATTAGATCTCACTGAATCGACGCTCTGGATATATTCTCACATAAACAACATTTTTCACCTAAAGAGGCTTTCTCACATGATCCTGACCCTATATATATATATATATATATATATATATATATATATATATATATATATCTATACACACACACACATATATATATATATAGAAAGAATAGACGAGGTGTCATGAGAACAAACCTCTAAGAGGTTTGCTTCAAGTGAAAGTATTGTGTCGGACGGTCCGACGGTCCGACTGTCGTCCACGTGTAATTTTTGTAAAATTACGACTTGAACCAAGTTTAACAATTTGTGTCCAGGTTAAACAAGTGTGTCCAGGTTCAACCATATATATGTATCCATGCATGTGCAACAATATGTGTCCAGGTTTAACAAATTTTCACCAGGTTCACAAATGTGTCTATGTTTACAAATAGGTGTCATAGTTTAACAATATGTGTCCAGGTTAAACAGATATGTGTCCAAGTTTAACAATGTGTGTTCAGGTTTAACAATATGTGTCCAAGTTTAACAAGTTTTCACCAGGTTTACAAATATGTGTCCAGTTTTAACAAATGTGTCTAGGTTTAATAATATGTGTCCAGGTTTAACAATATATGTCCAGGTTTACAAATATGTGTTCATGTTTAACAATATGTGTCTAGGTTTAACAATATATATGTGTCCAGGTTTAACAATATGTGTCCAGGTTAAAGAAGTTTTCGATCACTGGGTTTACAAATATGTGTACACGTTGAAAAATATGTGTCCAGGTTTAACAAGTCTTCACCAGGTTTACAAATATGTGTTCAGGTTTACAAATGTGTCCAGGTTTAAACACATGTGTCCAAGTTTAAACACATGGGTCCAAGTTAAACACATATATGTCCATGTTGAACAATATGTGTCCAGCTCAGTTGAACTCTGACAGTACTGTCAGACGAGTATGACATAATACCTTCTCATGTTTCTATTGCTAGTGCCCTTAAGACTTGGTTATTAAGATTTTAGAAGAAAAATGGAAAAAATTATAAGCGTATTCTTAAGAAACAAAAAGATGATGTCACCCTAACTCTTAAGGCTTAGCTTGGAGCTAAACTTATATGTGATTTTTTATTGGTTGAAAATGTATTAAAGACATTAATTTATGTTATTTCTCTCTCCAATTTATGACAACTTGTCAATGTTTTTATTTTGATGTATCTAAAGATTCCTTCAGCGTTACCCAAGCATTACTCCATAAATCAGACCCGGCCCTAAGCCAGGGCGAACAGGGCAGTCGCCCAAGGCCCAGACTTATAAGGGTCCATTTTCCTTACTGTTGAGCATAAAATATAATCAAAACAAGTTATTCTCAAAAATAGACATAAGCTCTAGCATAACTCAGTGGTTTGTGTCAGTAATAATTGTTCTCCTTCGCTGTTCCTCGAGTTGGGATCCTCTAGAGTTAGATCCTCTAGAGTTGGTAGATTTCAACAAATATGGACCAAACAAATCTAAATCTATGGCTACAATAAATTTACCTAAAAAAGATTAAAGTAAAATAAAAAATAATATAAAACTCTCACTCTCACTCTCACTCTCACAACTCTACAACTCTAAAAAACTTAAACTCTTGAGAATCTAAACTCTTGTTCCTCAGGGGAACAAATCCCATTACCCCCCTTTGTTTTTTTTTTGTTTTTTTTTTTTTTTTTTGGTGCGTTGAGGAATTGTCTATAGCCTCATTGAGTCATTACCACTTCAATTACCATTAAATTTTACTAATCAAAATTTTCTTCTTACCCATTGGATCAATCTTTCCGTCACTACTTACTAATATTTCTAATTATTTCGGTAAATTAAATCTTAATTTTTTTATAATTTGCAATTGATCGTTTTAGTTATATTATACGAAGTATTCCTTTTGCATAGCTTATAGTGACAGGTTCAGGAAAAAAATAGTGAAGTCAAAATGCAGCGCATTTGATAAATTTTATTGGGCTCAATTAATCAAGATTACAGAATAAAAATTTGGAACAATATATATATATTTTATGTGCAAGATAAAACTTAGTTAAAAGCTTATTAAAGTTAAAAACATAGTCAAAGAACCTCAGTTAGTATAATATGGCTCCACCACTGTAGGCGTGTAGCCTTTGTTTATTTCTAATTATAACCGTCTATTGTTATTAAAGTTAAAAGCTTAGATGTTATTAAAAAAAAAAAAAAACTTAGATGCTTAAAATATTCCCTCCTTTTTATATCTTTTACCCGATTGACCTAATAAAATCTCACCCAAAAGTGAGTCCATCACAAATACAATGAGATGTAAAGTATGACTAAATAATCCTGATTTAATTTTTATCAATTTAAAAAAAAATAATAATCAATATTTAATACTTCTAAGTTATAACCGAACTTAAGGCCTTTATATATGACTTCGCTCTCTGAGCTCTCAAATTGTCAAGAACAGCCCTACCGTAAATTAAATGTATTTCTGTCATTATTCTAACCAATGTCAACTGAGTGTGGCGATTTCGGCGCCATAGGTCCATATTACGGTCCACAATGCATTAATACAACAAATTGATGTATCACAAATTTCCCGTGGTATATGACAATGACAAGTAATCCAATCTTGAAAGTAAATCTTCTTTGTTTGGTGTTGAAAATTATCAAATGCTCCCTATTATCCATATATCTAGATACAATACTCCCTTATCCCAAATTGATCGAGTGCTTCATTTACCGAGAAAAATTAACATTTTTTGTTAATAACAAGTCTCTAGTTAGACAATTTGACATAATAATTTTTGTTATTATTATTTTTTTTTACTTTTTAGCATAAAAACCTAAATTATATACTTCATTCGTAAATGAATTCTTGCAACAAAGGACTTTTCACGTATACTGAGACAAAATTTTGTTAATTAATATCTCTAATTATGTATTTTAAGAAATTATAATCACTAGATAATAAAAAACTACAAGTTGAGATGAATCCAATGAGATCCCACATGATTATATTTTTCTTTATGTACAAGTGACAAGTTACGATCAAAGTAAAAATTGTAAATAGTGTGAAAAGTAAACTTGTTGCAAGAATTCATTTACGGAGGAAGTATAAAGTTTAACTAATCATGAACATATTATAGCTAGATTTATGTTAAAAAGTTAAAAAATTTAAAGTCAAACTTTAAAAAAACATATATGAGATTTTGCATTTGGTCAAATAGGACACTAAATCTAGAACATAAAGAACTTTCTCAAGTAATAAAGTTTATATTTTCTTCTACATCTATATAAATACTAACTATATGTTTATTTTATTCCACCATACAACATTCACTAGAATCCCTAAAACTCATATAAAATGGCACTATCATCATCAATTTTACCTTATTATTATTACACCTTTGTTTCCTTGTTCATATTCTCCTTCGCCTTTGCTCAAAAACACAGCAACATAACCATAGGCTCCACACTCATTGCAGGAGACATTCCCTCCTCATGGGTATCACCTTCCAAAGACTTTGCTTTCGGGTTTCAGGAAACGAAACCCGGAAGCTACCTATTAGCCATATGGTTCAATAAAATCCCCGAAAAGACCATAACATGGTCAGCCAACAGAGACCATCTAGCACCCAAGGGGTCAAAACTCGAGCTTACTAAAGACAGAGGCTTGATCCTGTCTGACCCAAATGGGCGCGAGATATGGAGTACCAGAGCCATGGCTGTCGCGTATTCAGCAGCAGTTCTTGACACGGGCAATTTCGTACTCGTAAATCAGGTTTCTGCTGTAGTCTGGCAGAGCTTCGACGACCCAACAGACACTCTTTTACCTACTCAGACTCTGCACCAAGGCAACAGACTCATTGCTAGTTTTTCGAAAAACGATTACTCGAGTGGTCGATTCTCATTCGACCTTGGATACAATGGTAATCTTGCATTATACACCACTGATTTCCCTCTTTACAACTCATTGAATTCTGCATACGACACCTTCGAGGATCAGAGGCTCGGATACCAGGTGGGGTTCGCCCCGTCTGGTACCCTCAATCTTGCAGACAATACTGGTAATGTTCTGGTTAATATCTTTCCTAAACAAGAAGCTTCTTCACAAGGATTGTACCAGAGAGTAACTCTCGAGTACGATGGTGTACTACGACAATTCGTGTACAATACCAAAGAGACCACTCGAGGACGAACCAAGTGGTCTATTAAGTCCTTCACCCCAGACAACATTTGTGCTGCTGTTATACAACAGACAGGAAGTGGTGTTTGTGGGTTCAATAGCTACTGTAAGTTGGGGGATGACAGCAGACCGCGTTGCATATGCCCTCCAGGGTACGCGATGTTAGATCCCATCAACGAATTTGGTGGGTGTTTTCAGAGTTTTCTTGGACAGAGTTGTAAACCAGGAGCAAAACAAAAACAGGGGAATAATCATAAGTATGATTTTGGGGTGTTGCAAAATGTGGACTGGCCATTGTCTGATTATGAGCATTTTGAGAATGTGAGTGTAGAATGGTGTAAAAAAGTTTGTTTAGATGATTGTTTTTGTGCTGTAGCCATTTTTAGAGAAACTGGGGATTGTTGGAAAAAGAAGATTCCTCTCTCAAATGGGAAGAATGATACTTCTGTTGATAGGATAGCTTTTGTTAAGATAAGAATGAACTAGTAGTGCCTAGCTACTTGTGGCTTACTTTGATGATCATAATCTTTTGGTCTTTGAAATAATCTTGTGATTTTACAATCTTTGTATACATGATCCATCTAGCTTCTTGTCTACTAGAGTCTTATTTATGATACTTTCAATTAAAAAGCCAAATTAATTTTCACACAAAAAAAAAAAGCATTTTACTCAATGTCTTTCCAATTGCACCACAGCACCAGTGAACAAAAAAACACTATAATACATCCTTCCAATAGAACCACTGAACCAAAAAACAAAAAAAAAAAAAAAAAAATGCATCAGGAGTTTCAAACCAAGTACCAAAGAAAATTTAGTGAACAAAAAAAAACTCTAATTATTCCGAAAATGAAAAATCTTCAAATATCTTCCTTGAGCAAACTCATTCCAGTTAATCAACATCAAAAGTTCCATTAAAAGAGGTATGAACCAACTGCATGAATAAATTGAAATCAATAAATTTTTTTTGTTATTCCGGTTAATCCCACTATCATTGGCTATCAAAGCATTAATTATTGAGGCAAGAATAAAATATAGTAGAAAGTAGAGTAAAAATATTATTCATTTCAATCAAATGAAAACACAATAAGCTCTAGCCATCTGCCCATGTTCCTGAAAAATCTATTCCCAAGTTCCCTATAAAATGGATGAAATGACCACACATCTACCACAATCTGACAAACCTCAACTCAAATTTGTCCCAAATGGCGAATTAAAATCTATTACAAAAGCAAACCTCAACTCAAATTTGTCCCAAATTTAATATTCAATTATAAACACTAACCATAATCAGGGGGAAATTACTATTTTAATGTTGAACACTAACCCTGATTTCTGACAAAACACAAACTAATTGAGCAAAATTATGTTAAACTAATCCAACAAAAACACTTTGTAACATAAAAATCAACATATAAACAATTGATGAATGCTCTATAACTATAACCCAAA
Organism: Salicornia ramosissima; assembly: GCA_951394345.1. NCBI lineage: Eukaryota > Viridiplantae > Streptophyta > Magnoliopsida > Caryophyllales > Amaranthaceae > Salicornia > Salicornia ramosissima. The sequence continues at coordinate 18,920,229 of OX596235.1, forward strand.
AATGTCGTAAATTATTATATGGTCCCAAGACCACGTAGGTTTCTGTGGTCCCTGGCCAAAACGACGTAGTTTAGGAGTAAGAAAAAAAATATACTTCCTACTTTCAAGGATTCTATTCTGGAAATAGAGTGAAAAGTAATTACTTTTAATTACGTACAAAATAAAAAACTAATTAGTAGGTAACAACTAAAATCTCCGCTTCCACTTCCCCAAGAACAATCTACAAATATATCCTATGGTTACCTGCACAAGTTAATCTTTTGCTTGTATTCAGTACTAAAAAAATGAATATTTAGTATAAAAAAAATTGAATATTCAGTATTAAAAAATAAATAATCATTTTAGTTATCGCTAAAGTGAATGTAAATTCAGGTTCTTTGTGGTAAAATGAATATTTAGTATAACAAAATGAATATTCAGCATTAGAAAATGAATATTAAGTTTAGTTGGTGCAAAGTTGATTGTTGGTTCAGGTTCTTTATGATAAAATGAATATTCAACATTAAAAAAATGAATATTCAGTATTAAAAAATGAATATTCGATATACAATAATTAATATTCATTTTAGTTGTTGCCAACGTGAATGTAAGCTCGGATTTTTTGCGGTAAAATGAATATTCAGTATTATAAAATGTGAATATTTAGTATAAAAAAATGAATATTCAGTATTAAAAAACAAATATTCATTTTAGTTGTTAAAACTGACTCGCTAACGCATGAGACCACAATTGTTCTATGTGCTCCCGGAAGTATTGTATACTGTAGTTTAAAAAATTAGTTTTAAAAAAATAAAACTTTTAGTTTTTTTGAAAAAAAAAATTTGTGGTTAAAAAAAATGAATATTATAGTGTAAAAAAATGAAGATTAAAGATTAAAAAAAATGAAGATTCCCAAGACCACAAAAAGGTACGTGGTCTTGGGAGCACCATATAACAATTGCCTCCAATCCTCTTCACTTAGAACACCACCGATTTTCCTAAGTTCTTTATAACAAGCAGAATCTTTCATGAGCAAGCAAGCAAAAGCCTTTTTAAAATTTAAAGCAGTTTCAAGCATTAAAAAAAGTTGAATTCCACCTTGTTTTCACATCCAAACAAACAAGTCTTCTATTCTCCAACTTTTCCTCCTTTATACAAGCTTTGAATTTTAAATGTCTAGCAGGGGAAGACCTAACATACCTAACAAGAGAACGAATTTTCATAATTGACAAGTCAAGTTCTTTCATTCCCTCTTTTGCAATCAAATTCAATATATGAGTCGCACATCTCATATGCAAATATTTACCATCCAACACAGTAGACTCCCAAATGTTAAGCCTTCTCCTTAAGTAATCAATTGCAAGATCATTAGAAGTGACATTATCAATAGTCACAGTCAAAACATGTTTTAAACCCCATTCATTCAAACATTTCTCAACAATTCTACCAATGATTTGCCCCGAATGGCCAGCAATAGGACAAAAGTTAATAATCCTCTAATGTAACACCCAATCATCATGATCATCATCCATGGCCAAGGGGTTTACTTCTTATTAGGCCCATTGTTTTACTAATTATTCTCTTATCTAAAAAGGCCTAATTTTTATATGTTCTTCTAATCACTCAAATATTTGATCTCACTCCTAATAATCCTCAACAAAACTCCCTCTTTTGCTCTCTATTTCTCACGGCTCCCATCCTCTTTTCCTCTTGTTCTCTTAAAATTTCATAAATGAACAAACTCCTAAATTCTAAACATTCTTGTTCCAAATCACAAAACTCAAAGAAGTTGATCGAAGTGCTTGTAGTGTGTGTGCCGTGCGAGTGTGGCGAGTGGTCCAAGGACCAATTTTCGATTTTTTTTCTTCAATTCTAGGTAACTAGACTTACCACTTAGATTTAGGATGATTAATTTACATAATTTGATAGAATAGATTGCTAGTTATAGAATTTTGATCATGAAACTTGAGTATGAATTTCGAACCATGCGTGTAATATGTTGAACTCGTTCTTGATGATTTCTTGAATTGTTTACATGTTTCTTTATGATTTATTTAATTGCGTAAGATTTAATTCATGTGATTGTAAATTGCATGTTTTGATTTAAAGATTTGCATAAAAATCATTGTTTTGCCTCTTTAGCACACGACAATTTCGTATAACAAGAAAGCCTTGATTTTTATTTTAATTTGTTCTTGATAAACCCATATGATTCCATGTAAATCTTTATAGATTATGTCTCATAATTCATGATTTGTGATTTGAATTTAAGCATGTTTCTTTAATTTTAATTGTAGAATTATATTGTCTATTGTATCTTGAATTTTCGAACCATAAGAACATGAAAGCATGGATTTTTATTGAGTGCTTGATCTATTTATTTAGTTTTAAAACATGTTTAATTGATTAAATTGATTATAGATTGCTAATCTTGAATTACTAATGCATCATGACATTTTCTTGAATATTGCCGTATGAACCATGTTTGTTTTTGAATTAAAGTTTCAATTTTTATTGTTGAGTTAAGTGCAAAATCGAGTCTTTAATATTAAAGTTTATTTGCATCATCGTTTAAAGTCATAATCTATATTTGCATGACGAATTCTTGTTGAACTTGAAGTATTTACTTGTTGCTTATATTATCATGCATGGCCGAATAATATGAGCACATAAATGTTGAATTTTTATTATTTCTTCTTTGTTTTGCGAAGCATGACTACTTGATGATTATTTGATTCCATAATTGCTAAATGATTTATTACGTGGATTTGAGTATTATCTGAACTATTTACATGCTAGAGTCAATTACGTGCATTGCATGGGTTCGAATGATAAGTTTCATGAATACTTATCATTCGTCTCTAAAGTAGTATATTTTATGTGAATAATTTACGTGATTAGATTTAAGCAAGAGTCTATTATGTGTTACGACTTCGGTCGTGGCGATTATGTGTTATCGACTTCGATCGTGGCGATTATGTGTTATTGACTTCGGTCGTGGCGATTGCTTGTTTAGATTACAGTTGAGATGATTGCATGATTAGACTTTAGTGGAGTCGGTTGATTGTTTAGAATTTGATTGAGTTATCGTATGATTATTATTTTCAGTCAAGCATTGTTAAGCATGTTTTGCAATGACGTTACGAATGTTTTTATGTCTTTTGTTGTTAAGTCTTCCGCTGGACTTTTGATGATTTGATTAAAGCATGACTGATTGTTGTTTTCCGTTGCGTGATTATGATATATGAGTTGAATTGTTATGATTGTTGGAATCCCCTGTTATCATGATTGTTATGCTATGAATGCTCAGTTCTCTCTTTATGGTTCCAACTCTAAAGTGGAACAGCCTAGTTACTCCCCACTAATTGTGGATCCCCTTTCAGGTGATGAAGCTGAAGTTTGAGTGCGCAATGAAAGCGTGGTTTAGGTTGAGTGCAGTTGCGAGATTAGCTTTAGCTTATCAACCTTTTAGTCTTTTGTTTTAGTATTTCTTTGTTTTTCGCCCAGCTTGTAGGGCTAGGATTTCCTTTTAATGTTCGGTTTAGACTGTTTTTCCCTTATTAGTTGTTTAGTGGATTCCATTTATTTCTTTTCCATTAATAAAAGTTAGACTTTGGACTCAAATTAGTAGTTTAACTATTAGTTATTAACTTTTATGCAATTGGTAACGAACCGGTTTGTCGATGAATACAAGATCGACAACGTACGAAAAATCGGATCGTTACAGTTGGTACCAGAGCTTAGGTTAAAACCCTGAAGTTACTTCTTCCTAAGTAACTTGAACGTTGAGTGTTGTATGAAATCAAGAGCGCAACTTAACCTGAAAAGGTAAGCCTAGCGAGAGAAGCCTTGGGTAGTGACCTGGGTTAAGATGCGTTTATTTTAATTGCTGTATTTTGTCTATTTTTGTGCTTACTTGTGCTGCCTTATGTAAATTTCGAGTACGAAATTTACTTAAGGAGGAGTGATTGTAATAACCCGAAATTTTGGGTTAGAAAATTTTGGTTGATTTATTACATACTCTTTCCCCATCTAAGCCTAAATTTAGGAATTTGGGTTGGTTCTCTTATTTCTTATCCTTAATCTTGTCTCAACTGAGCCCAATAACCCATTTTGGTTCTCACTGGGACGGCTCCCATGATCATCATGGCCAATTCAAGGGGTTTACATCTTATTAGGCCCATTATTTTACTAATTATTCTCTTATCTAAAAAGGCCTAGTTTTTATATGTTCTTCTAATCACTCAAATATTTGATCTCACTCCTAATAATCCTCAATAAAACTCCCTTTTTTGCTCTCTATTTCTCATGGCTCCCATCCTCTCTTCCGCTTTAAATTTTCCTCTTGTTCTCTTAAATTTCATAATGAACAAACTCCTGAATTCTAAACACTCTTGTTCCAAATCACAAAACTCAAAAAAGTTGTTCGAAGTGCTTGTAGTGTGTGTGCCGTGCGAGTGTGGCGAGTGGTCCAAGGACCAATTTTCGGTTTTTGTTCTTCAATTCTAGGTTGTGACGACCCGACTCGCTTAAACCGGCGCGGAAGAAACCGACGAGTCGAATAGTCAGAACTAACAAACTAAAATACTTAAAATTTAAAAACAAACCTCAAAATGATTATATTTACTAAACCAAAAGTACAATTACACACAAGATTGTACACAACTAATCCCAAAAGTCAAACTACTACTACTAACATACGTAAACTCCAAATATATGTCAGAGTTATAGTAAAGTACACAAGTACCACTACTATAGTTCAAAACTAACCAAAATCATAAAATAACAGTAATAAAACTATATAACAACATCGACGCTCGCCCAACCCAAAGCTAAGCAAGAACCTCATCATTAGAGTTACCTGAAAAGTAAACAACAGTCCACCATCAGTGGCGAGTTACATAACTGTCTCACCCTAACGGGAATACACATGAACATAGCATAAATTAAACAACCAAACCAAACAATCCAATCAAAACATGCGAATCATACAAATATACATGCTTGACTCGACTAACTTAACCAATCTTAACTTTGGCGCAATCATTAGCATACTAGACCGGACTACGCATGTATGAACGCATCTTACGCGAACGAAATTTCCAGCTATGCCAAGATTGAGAATCTTACTCCCAACCCTATGAAACCAATATTACTGGAAATCCATGTCAAAGACGACATAGTGGTAATCACTATCCCAATATCGCGGTTAGGATAGGGGCAACGTCTTAACCCAAAAACATAGAATCTTACTCTAAGTCTTAGGCGTCTAGTAACGAAATCAAGCTAATCTTTAAAATCTTTAACTCTTTAATCCGAAGTTTACATTCTTAGTTACTTCTTAAGTTGCATCTTACGCCTTGACTTAAGAAAATAACATGCAAACCAACCATCTTACAACATCTTTAATCAATTCTTTAACCTTTTCTTTAACTTTCTTTAACTTTAAAGACTCAATCAAAACTTATAAAGAACTCATCAAGAACTCAAAGAACTCATCAAGAAATCATCCAAGATTCAAGATCTTCAATCAAGAACTCAATCAAGATTCAAGAACTTCAACCAAGAACTCATCCAAGAATCAAGAACTCATCCCAAATCATCAAAATACACGCATACTTTCAACTAAACTCAACACATGAAATCATCAACTTTCTAGTATCCAAAATTCACCAAACTTGAACATGATCAACATAAACTTAACACTAACATAATCAATCATAGAATCGTCATAATAAACCTTAAAATCATCATAAAATCACTTAAAAATCAGACTTACATTTCATACACATAAACATGTAAAAACCTCAACATAAACTAATCTTATGCATTTAATCTATACTATGGATCATAGTATACCAATCAAGTTGAGAAAGTATGTTACCTTATTGAAGATTACACAAATTAATACACGAAAACTTGCTGCCCGGAAGTGAAAATACACGGCCCAACTACACGGCCAACACGGACACGGCACGGTCTTGGGCACGGCTTTGCACGAACACCACCACGGCTTGCACGAGCACCACCACGGCTAGACCACGAACCACCTCTTCACACGACCCTGCTGCACGGTTCACCACACGAACCACCACTCATGCACGGCTTCCACACGGCACCAACACGGTCACCACTCGAACAACCCACACGAACACGACCAAACCCAAACCCGAACTAATGATCTTGAATGCAAATTAGGTGTGGTTTGGTTTGTGTTTTGATACTTAAAGATCAATGGAAGTTGAATCTTTAAGTTTAAGTTTAGAATTGATGATGAACAAATTGGTTGGATTGATGAGCCAAAAATGGCGTGTGGAATGATGCAAATGGAGGGAGTTTTGTGTTTGAACTTTTGATGGCAAGTGATTAAGATGGCAAATGAGCAAAAGGATCCTCAAGCCTTACTAACCCTCCTATATATAGAGATTAGTTAAGGTGTGAACATGAGGCAAGTGGCAAATCCTTGCCATGCACACAAGGGGGCCGGTTTTGGCCTTGTAAAAATGGGCCAAAATGGGCTCTCGTGATCAATTGGGCTAATTTACAAAAATTGCATGACTAATCATGCCTAAATCGATCCAGCCCAAAAATATTAAATAATTAATTAGAAAATTAAATAATAAAAATTATAATTAATTAAATAATAATTAAAATAAATAATAATAACCACAAATAAAAATAATTCGAATTTAATCGAAATCATTCACGTAAAATAAAATAAATAGTTCAAAAATAAATTCGAACCATACATAACACCACATAAATACACATAAACCTCTGACAGAAATACCTATAAAATCAGGGCTGTTACATAGGTAACTAGACTTAACACTTAGATTTAGGATGATTAATTTAAATAATTTGATAGAATAGATTGTTAGTTATAGAATTTTGATCATGAAACTTGAGTATGAATTTCGAACCATGCGTCTAATATGTTGAACTCGTTCTTGATGATTTATTGAATTGCTTACATGTTTCTTTATGATTTATTTAATTGCATAAGATATAATTCATGATTTATGATTATAAATTACATGTTTTGATTTAAGGATTTGCATAAAAATCATTGTTTTGCCTCTTTAGCACACGACAATTTCGTGTAACAAGAAAGCCTTGATTTTTATTTTGTTCTTGATAAACCCATATGATTCCATGTAAATCTTTATAGATTATTTCTCATAATTCATGATTTGTGATTTGAATTTAAGCATGTTTCTTTAATTTTAATTGTAGAATTATATTGTCTATTGTATCTTGAATTTTCGAACCATAAGAACATGAAAGCATGGATTTTTATTGAGTGCTTGATCTATTTCTTTAGTTTTAAAACATGTTTAATTGATTAAATTGATTATAGATTGCTAATCTTGAATTACTAATGCATCATGACCTTTTCTTGAATATTGCCGTATGAACCATGATTGTTTTTGAATTAAAGCTTCAATTTTTATTGTTGAGTTAAGTGCAAAATCGAGTCTTTAATATTAAAGTTTATTTGCATCATTGTTTTGAGTCATAATCTATATTTGCATGACGAAATCTTGTTGAACTTGAAATATTTACTTGTTGTTTATATTATCATGCATGGCCGAATAATATGAGCACATAAATGTTGAATTTTTATTTCTTCTTTGTATCGAAGCATGACTACTTGACGATTATTTGATTCCATGATTGCTAGATGATTTATTACGTGGCTTTGAGTATTATGTGAACAATTTACATGGTAGAGTCAATTACGTGCCTTGCACGGGTTCGAATGATAAGTTTCATGAATACTTATCATTCGTCTCTTAAGTAGTATATTTTATGTGAACAATTTACGTGATTAGATTTAAGCAAGAGTCCATTATGTGTTATCAACTTCGGTCGTGGCGATTATGTGTTATCAACTTCGGTCGTGGCGATTTTGTGTTATCGACTTCAGTCGTGGCGATTATGTGTTATCGACTTCGGTCGTGGCGATTATGTGTTATCGACTTCGGTCGTGGCGATTGCTTGTTTAGATTACAGTTGAGATGATTGCATGTTTAGACTTCAGTGGAGTCGGTTGATCGTTTAGAATTTTATTTAGTTATCGTATGATTATTGTTTTCAGTCAAGCATTGTTAAGCATATTTTGAAAATGACGTTACAAATGTTTTTATGTCTTTTGTTGTTAAGTCTTCCGCTGTACTTTTGATGATTTGATTAATGCATAACTGATTGTTGTTTTCCGCTGCGTGATTCTGATATATAAGTTTTTTGGTTATGATTGTTGGAATCCCCTATTATCATGATTGTTATGCTATGAATGCTCTGTTCTCTCTTATTATGCATTTTATGGTTCCACTTCTAAGTGGAACAACCTAGTTGTTCCCCACTGATTGTGGACCCCCTTTCAGGTGATGAAGCTAAAGTTTGAGTGCGCAGTGGAAGCGTGGTTTGGGTTGAGTGTAGTTGCGAGATTAGCTTTAGCTTGTCAACCTTTTAGCCCAGCTTGTAGGGCTAGGATTTCCTTACAGTGTTCGGTTTAGACTGTTTTTGTGACAAGAAGACTCGCTTAAACCGGCGCGGAAGAAACCGACGAGTCAAATAGTCAGATCTAACAAACTAAAATACTTAAAAAAAAAAAAACAAAACCTCAAAAGTATATATACTCTAAACCAAAAGTACAATACCCACAAGATTGTACATATCTAACTCCAAATGTCAACGTTACTACTAATAACAAACGTAAACTCCGAATATATGTCAGAGTTAGAGAAATATACAAGTACTACTAATAACAAACGTAAACTCCGAATATATGTCAGAGTTAGAGAAATATACAAGTACTAAAACTAAAGTCCAAAACTAGAATATATCGTAAAACAACAACATGAAAGCTAAATACCAACGGCACTCGCCCAACCCAAAGCTAAGCAAGGACCTCATCATCAGAATTACCTGAAAAACAACAACAGTCCACCGTCAGTGGCGAGTAACATAACTGTCCCACCCTAACGGGGATACACATGAACATAGCACAAACCAAACAACTAAATCAAACCTGCCAACATACATCAGATCATGCGAATCATCAATCAATCATGCTATCAACAACGAACGACATCACTTAATCATGCTTACACGACCAATTAACCCTTAATTAAGAAATCTTTAACTTTGGCGCAATCATTCACATACTAGACCGGACTATGCACGTATGAACGCATCTTACGCGATCGAACTTTCTACTATGTCAGGATTGAGAGTCTTACTCCCAACCCCATGAAACCAATCTCACTAGAAATCCATATCCGAAGACAACATAGTAAGCCCACCAACTATCCCAATACCGCGGATAGGATAGGGGCAACGTCTTAACCCAAAAACATAGAATGTTACTCTAAGTTTTAGGCGTCTAGTAGCGAAATCAAGTTAATCTTAACTTTAAATCGAAGTTTACATTCTTAGTTAATTCTTAAGTTGCATCTTACGCCTTGACTCAAGAAATAACATGTAAACCAACAAACTTGGAACCTCTTATAACATTCTTTAACTTAAGATTCAAGAACTCATAAAGAACTCATCCAAGATTCAAGAACTTCAATCAAGAACTCATTCAAGATTCAAGAAATTCAACCAAGAACTCATTCAAGATTCAAGAACTCATCCCAACTTAACATATCACACGCATAAAACAACAAGTTCAACAATAAAATTCATCAACTTAAGATCATCAAAACTTCATAAAACTTGAACATGAATAACATCAAATACAATATCAACATAATAAATCATGAAATTCATATAATCAAGTAGAAATCATCATATATCATCATCCAAAATCAGATTATAATCCACACATAAACATGGTTACATAACATCAACATAGTCTAATCTAATCATTTAATCTATACTATGAAACATAGTATACCAATTAGATTGAGAAAGTATGTTACCTTATTAAGGATTACACACAATTTCAACACAACTTGCAGCCCGAAACTCGAACTACACGGCCCCAACAATTCGCACCACACGGCACACACACACGGCACGGCTGTACGAACACCACACGGTTCTTGCACACGGCCCACGCGACCTGCACGGCTGCCTAGCACGGCCACCCCACGGCTGCTGTGACGACCCTACTCGCTTAAATCGGCGCGGAAGAAACTGATGAGTCGAATAGCCAGAACTAACAAACTAAAATACTTGAAATTTAAAACAATACCTCAAAATATTATATTACTTAAACCCAAAAGTACAAATACCCACAAGTTTGTACATTACTAATCCAAAAGTCTAACTACTACTACTAATAAATGTAACTCCAAACACATGTCAAAGTTATAGTAAAGTACACAAGTATCACTACTATAGTTCAAACTAACTGAAATCATAGAATAACAGATATACAACTATATAACAATATCGGCGCTCGCCCAACCCAAAGCTAAGCAAGAACCTCATCATCAGAATTACCTGAAAAATAACAACAGTCCACCGTCAGTGGCGAGTAACATAACTGTCTCACCCTAACGGGAATACACATGAAAATAGCATAAATCAAACAACCCAAATCACAACATCAAATCATGCGAACCAAACAAATATACATGCTCGACTCAACTAACTTAACCAATCTTATCTTTGGGGCAATCATTCGCAAACTAGACCGGACTATGCACGTACGAAAGCATCTTGCGCATTCGAACTTTCTACTATGTTAGGACTGAGAATCATACTCCCAAATCCCGTGAAACCAATCTTACTGGAAATCCACATCCGAAGACAACATAGTAAGACCACCAACTATCCCAATACCGCGGATAGGATAGGGGCAACGTCTTAACCCAAAAACAAAGAATCTTACTCTAAGTTTTAGGCGTCTAGCTACGAAATCAAGCTAATCATTAACAAACTTTAACACTTTAATCCGAAGTTTACATTCTTAGTTACTTCTTAAGTTGCATCTTACGCCTTGACTCAAGAAATAACATGTAAACCAACAACTTACAACCTCTTATTACTTTATTTAACCTCTTTCTTTAACTTTCTTTAACTTTAAAGACTCAAACAAGAACTCATAAAAAACCTTAAAGAACTCATCAAGAACTCAAAGAACCACTACAAGAAAAGTGATTTTGGGCGTCAAAAATAGTCGTGGCCCAAAGTGTCAAAAACGCCGCCCATATTATGTGCCACAAAACCAAAACTGACACGACGAGTGTCGCCCAAACTGCGTGGCACAAACAATGGGCCACAAAAGTTTAATTTTTGTTGCCTAAGAGTCCATGTTTGGGCTTCAACAAATTTATTGTTGCCCTTGCTATGGGCGACAGATTACACATTTTCGTCGCCCAAATGTGGACTTATATGCTACAGAAAAAATTTTGATGCCCGTAGTATGGGCGACAAAATAGATTATTTTCGTAGCCCAAAATATGCGTTTTGTGCAATATAATTAGTTATTTAATCCAAATAACTAGTAGTTTAGGCCACAAAATTTTGTATGTTTGTCGCCCAAAGACTAAATATTTGGGCCACAAATATATATATTTTCGGCACCTAAAATGAAATGTTGGGCCATAATTTATTTTTATTTTGTTAGACAAAAGATATAATCCATACAATGTAGGAATCTGCTGCTTTTTCGATGTATGAACCAAGTCATGTTTGGGATTCATGTGCTCCATTCATACATTAAAAAAAGTTAACTAGTATTTTTTTTTTAACATTTACATATAGATCATTCCCAAAAACTTAGACTGAATCTAATTCAACATTTACATAGATCTAACTAACAAGTCAATTCAACAATATTTTCAAGGGAGTTATCCAAAATATACAAAATGAAGCAATATAATGTATCTATATCGAATCATAACCCTCGCGCGATACAAAATAGCACCGGTGCAATGTAGCCCAAAAAAACCAATCTTAATCATCTCCTACATTAATATATACCTGCCAATAATGTAAAAAATATATCAATAAGATTCAAGCTTGGAATACTTGCAATTATTCAAATTAAAAAACCTGATGCCAAAGAATTGAAAAAAAAATGGGATGGCAACAAAAAAAAAAATAGATAGCTACAACACCAAAAAAAATATAAAGAAAATTAGATGGCTACAAGTATTGAAACTTTTTGGTATATACTCAAGATGAGGTATGCTATTCTTTTACAAGCATAACCTTCCATTAAGCACAAAAAGGTTGGCACTAAAAGGTTGCACTTCCCTAAAAAATACATAGCATTACTCAACACACCCTAAACTAGACTTAGCATAACAAACCACATCAGAAACTATACCTAAACGACTAGCAAACCACGACTGCCAAAAATGCCACCCCCCAAACTACTCAACATTGCCAAAACAACCTATTGTATCATTGTATCAAGCAAAAACTGATAGCAGTCATAGGCCATAATAGCTTGCTCTAAACTAGGCACAACCTGTCATTCTGTCATACCTCAGCCATAGGCCCATAGCAGCTTGCTCTGAACTATGCACCCTACACATCACAGAAAAACCTACTACACTACCATACACCACTCTACGCTACAAAATAGACTTTAAATGAAGACAACATAACTACTTAAATCAGCCCCAAGTAATGCGTATATATATATATATGGAAAAATAACATATTGAAATAAGGAAAGAGTAAAAACCTGCACCGCATACTGTCATGTTGATTGGCGCATCATTGCCATCAATTCTGCCATCATCTCTTCTCTCATCTTCTTTTCTCTTTCAATGCTTTCTTATTTTAGCTTGTTTTCTCTTTCAATGCTTTCTTGTTTTAGCTTGTTTTCTCTTTCAATGCTTTCTTGTTTTAGTTTGTTTTCTCTTTCAATGCTTTCTTGTTTCAAGCGTTCAATTTCAGCACGCAATGAAGATTCTCTCTCATAAGAAGCTTGTTGGATTTGTTCAATTTCACCTCTAACATCATTGGAAGCAACCCTTGCCTTTTTTGGTGGTTTTGGTCCAGCTCCTAACCCTCTAATGTATCCACTACATTCTTTGAACACCATGGGAAAGGCTTCTTGGGGTGTTAGATTGTCAACGCCATGTTCTTCAACTTGCTTTTCATGTAATTCCTTTAAAGCTTTAAGATTAGCTTCTGCGTCAGGTTCCAGCAATCCAGTTGAGGCATGCCTATAAGTGCAAATGAAATTTTAGCAACATATAACCAAGATTAAAGAGGAAACAAGACAATACAATTGAATTTAAGATAGTACCTATGGGTCTTCTCATACAGTCTTACATAGATAGGATCTTGTTGTTGTAAACAACCTTCGGAGGATTCCCTTTCATGAGCATCTCCATTATCTTCTTGAGATTGAGTGACTTGAACTTGTGGAGGATCATTCATCTAGATCCGGCCATTAGATGGATATGTAAAATAAGTGTAAAGGCTTAGCATACAGATATAAAGTACAGAGAGCATACATTTAGGAAGTACAATTATGAATGAATTTTTACCAATTCATCATAGATTCTTGCAGTAGACTTTGCTCCATTACAATGCTTTATAGTTTGCTTTGATTTATTCCTCCTATTCTTGTCGCTTATGCGCTACAATAGAGAAGAAACAGTGTTAGAACTTGTATTCAAATAATAATATTAAAATTACATAGTTAACTAATATTAACCTTTTGTTTTGGGTCATTCCAGTAGTCAACAACCAACCAATCCCATTTAGCTCGATCTATTTCATCGGGCTTATTCCTCTTTGCTTGCACAATTGAGTAACCAGTGAAATATCTTTCTTTCAACCGATAACGCCAACCACGATAAAGAGCTGCACATTGAGAGTTTACAACTTTTTTCACATCTAGTTCACCAACAACTCGTGACAAATTCCATTCCCCCTATAAAAAGAACTTTATTAATTACAAAATATCAACATGACACAAGAAATAAAACAATTTCTACATGTCTATAACAAATAAAAAACTAAGAGGGAAAGTCACCTGAATTTTGTCAAATAACCTCTCTTGCGCAGAGTCTTCCATTTTTTTCCAACTTCTACAAATACATGAAGAAAAGCATTAGTTGTTTTCAATGAGTTCATATAGAATTAGACAAAATTATGTATAAAATATGCGTATGAAATGTTATTGGCAAATCTAGAATTTAGCGGACAAAATTCTTTCACCCATCTGCTACAATCGCTAATGAATGGAGCAGCTTTAGTCCCAACTACACGTAACATTGCTTCAGAGATTTTTGCATAAGGTTTTTCATTTGGATGTTTCTCCCTCCAACGTCGTGACTTTAAACCTCTACTTGGCCCTCGTTTTGGCAGACCTGTGATTAGTCCACTAAAAGTTTTTAAAATAGTATAGGATTTCAAAATTACATGTTTGACACAATAATCATGACTACACATAAGAAGGCTTAGCATTAGACCTGCTCTTTTAGCTTGTTGCAATCTACGATTTTGTCGATAAGAGAGCCTAGAACCTTCAACTTCGTAGTTGTTTGTTATAGCGTCCAAGTTAGACAATTCATTTGTAACCCTGTATAATTTTAAAAAATTAAACAACACAATAGGATTCACTTTTATCTAAAAGAAATTATAACAACACCATAGAGTCATTTACATACCTTAAAGTCATTTAAATACCATACCATAGAAGTCAACAAATTTTAATCACTTGCATTAGAAAAATCACTATCAAATTGAACCTCCTCTAAGTCTTTATCTAGCGAAGCTACACTTGAATCTGTATCAGAGAACACCTCTGCAAGGTCATCTTCCTCACTTGCTTCATCATCCTCATCTTCTTCCACATCCTCATTTCCATTTCCTTGGTCAATATTAGTATCAACCAAAATAGGCTTGACATCATCCCTAGGAAGATTATTTTCACCATTATCATGCTCCCCTGCTTCTACTATATTGGCTTCTTCAAACTCCACATTTTCCCATAATGACTCATCATCAACAATGTCTTTATCATTTGGAAAATCAAAATAGTTACGAGGTTTGGTTTTGATCACCATTCTCCATTGTGGTTCATTATGAGTCATCACATAAAAGACTTGTTCAATTTGAGATGATAATGCAAATGGCTCATTTGTTTTTAGATTACGGGTCACATTGACAAGAGTTGAACCAAACTTATCCTTTTGAATCCCTCACCTTTCATCAAAGACATCAAACCACTTACACCTAAATAATACAACCCTCGGACTACTACGGTCTTTTAAAGAGTCATACTCTAACACAAGAACCTTCTCTAACATGCCATAAAAGTCTCTTTCTCCGCTTTCTAAATACCCTCTTACCATGACACCACTGTTTTGAGTTTTGCGCTTACTCTGTCGCTTTTTTGTATGAAACCTAAACCCGTTTGTAATATACCCTTCATACGTAATAACTCCCTTCATTGGACCTCGTGCTAAGCATAACAACTCTTCATTTATCCTTTCATCTCCCTCGTTCCAAAGGTGAGAGATCTACAAGCGCGTATTTATTAGAGACAATATTAGAAGTATAAATAATTTCTAAGAAAAAAATCATTTAGTTTTAGTGTTGTTTTTCTTACTCTATTTTCAAACCACTCGCAGAAATCTATCCTGTAGCCACCACTTGCAGATTCATACTCTCTGGCCATTTGAAATTTATAAATATACTTTAATTAATAATTAAACATATTTTTGAAATAACTATAGTTCTATTAGTGTACTTACTCTAAGAATGGTTGTGCCTCCTTACAATTTTTCAACACATAATCTTGAGCAATTTTCCAATCATCAAAACTCAATTGATCTATATTAGACTTTCCCAATGGCTTTCCCTTATGAGTGAACACAGATAATGAGTGTAACTCATTACTTTCATTTTCCTCATTTCGATCGGGGCGATGAAATGGTGTCTCAACCTTATTCAAATATCTTGAAATAAGAGTCGAGCATTCCCTTGCTATCCATGACTCTGCAATTGAACCTTCTGGCCGAGATTTGTTGCGCACAAAAGATTGAAAAATGCACATCAACCTAGTAAAAATCAATTCATCATCAATATTTTCAACAAATTAAATGTCAACATTAACTTTGTGTGTTAAAATAATATATATGTATACCTCTCAAAAGCATACATCCAACGATAATGCACCGGGCCCCCCAATTTTGCTTCAGTAGCCAAGTGTACACAAAGATGCACCATAATATCAAAGAATGCTGGAACAAAAATGTGCTCAAGTTTACACAATGTTACAGCTATATTCTTCTCCATTTGCTCCAATACATCAACCTTTAAAGTCTTAGAACACAATTGTTTAAAATATGCACTAAGTTCACTAAGAGGTTCTAGTACTTTCTCATCCAAAACACCTCGAAAAACCGGGACAAGAAGATCTTGCATAAATACGTGGTTATCATGACTTTTCATGCCCAAGATCTTTCCGTCATGTAAAGAAACACACCTTGTAATGTTGGATGAGTATCCATCAGGAACTGCCAAATTAGCCAATAAAGTGACAACTTTCCTCCTTTCACTTAGTGTTAAGTTAAATGGTGCTATAGGAACTTGATATTGATTGTTTCCCACCAACTTAGCCCTTAACTTTGTGTGCATATTCATCTTCACCAAATCAAGTCGAGCATTTAACGAATCTTTGTTTTTTCCAGGTAAGTCAAGTAATGTCCCTAATATATTGTCACAAACATTTTTTTCGATATGCATCACATCCAAATTATGCCTAACCAAAAGGTGTCTCCAATATGGCAATTCAAAAAAAATACTCCTTTTCTTCCATTGGTGAACCAAATATTGTGTTCCTCTCTTGCGTTTAAGATTGTCACTCTTACCAAACGTCACATTTTCTATTCCACTTAACTGCTCCAGTACATCATGTCCTGAAAGAGGCTCAGGAGGAGGGCGTCGTTCAACTTTTCCATTAAAAGAACTTTTGTTAACCCTCCAATTATGGTCAGGATCCAAAAATTTACGATGACACATGTAACAAAACTTGTGCCCTGCATCTAGGTATTCTGAGCTTGTGTCTTTGTGACAATTTGGGCAAGCAAAACGCCCATAGGTGCTCCAACCAGAAAGATTAGCATATGCAGGAAAGTCAGAAATAGTCCAAAGCAATGCAGCATGCAAATCAAATGTCTCCTTCTTCAATGAATCATAAGTTTTTATCCCAAACTCCCATAATTGTTTCAGCTCCTCAATCAAAGGTTGAAGAAAGACATCAATATCATTCCCAGGAGCTTTAGGCCCCGGAATTAACAAAGGCATTATCACATTATAACTTTTCATACACATCCATGGAGGCAAATTATATACTACCACAAAAACTGGCCAAGTGCTATGCCTTGTACTTAAATGACCCCCTGGGTTAAACCCATCAGTGGCTAAACCTAGCCTAATATTACGTGCATCTTCTTTAAAATTAGGATACAAATCATCAAAAGCCTTCCAAGCTTTTGCGTCAGCTGGATGTTTCAACACTCCTTCTTCTTCAACACGACCATCCTTATGCCATCGCATATGATGCGCTAATTTGGAACATGCAAACATCCTTTGTAACCTTGGTATCAAAGGAAAATGACGCAATACTAGTTGTGGTTCTCGACCCACCTTGAGTAATTCTTCACTATTAACATGCAAATCACCAACACAATCACCATGTCTCCTTTCCTTCCATCTACTAGCTCCACATTTAGGACATTTATCTTTTCCTTCATTCTCTTTCCAATACAAAATACAATGATTAATGCATGCATCAATCTTAACATAGTCCAAACCCAATGTTTTGGTATATTTTTTTGCTTGGTAAGAATTTTTAGGGAAGGCTTCATCATAGTTAAAAGCCCGATGCAATTCTTGTAATAACAAAGAAAATAACTTGTCAGTCCAATTGTTGCTCACTTTAATGTGAAGTAATGTGACAAGAAACTCTAATCTCTTAAATGTCTGGCATCCGGGATATAATTGTGACTCCAAGTCTTGCAATAGTTTATCAAACTCCTTAGGTAACCCGTTATCAAAACCATGGTCAAATTCCCCATCTAGCATATTGTCATTGATATCATCAATGGGGATGCTTGAATCACAATGTGTCCTTAAAGCATCAAAAAGAAAAGTACCTAAATCTTCACCAACAAACTCATCATCACTCTCATCATTGTGATCATCTTCATTGATCAACATCTCATTTTCACACCCTTCAACTGCATTCACATGTTCTACCATCTCTCCATGATGTACCCAAGGATTATAATCTCTGATAATTCCCTTTGTTATTAAATGACATTTCATTGTATCTCTATCATGGAAGAGTTGAAAGTTGCAATTTAAACATGGACATCTTAACTTAGTTCCACCCTCCCTTCCATTGAATGCAAATTTTAAAAACGATTCGACTCCAGCGATATATAGGGGCTTTCTTCTATCATTAAAACTTGTATGTTTCATCCATGATCGATCCATATACAACCTTCAACAATATCAACTCACTTGAATGATTTATATATGTTTGTATATATATATATATAATATACATATATATATATAATCTAAGTGTATATATATATGGGTTTATTCAATAAGAAAGCACACGAAATAGATTTAGAACAGAATTATTCATAGGTCCTTATAGTTCACGTAGACTTAGTTCAATGATAATAACTTTTGAATAATAATGATTAAAATATGTACAGTTAACTAAATCAGAAATAGCTGATTTTGGATTAAAAAAATTCATACCTCATAGTTTCAAGGGACCCACTTGCAGCTGCCATTACGACGAAAGCTATAGAATTGACTGGGCAATAACAATTTATTAATTAACAGTGGTGTTAATCTATGCTATAAGAAATAAAATACTATGTGACAATTCTGCTACGTAGGGATATCTTAATGACATTATTAAAGAAACTATAATAAAGGACTAACTTCAAAATTTTAGTTTTTACACTATATCTTTTTCTTTAGATATAGCAAGGTTATACTAATTGAAATTATATAGTTATTCATGTCTAACTAAAAAGCTAGGTAGCTTTGTTTCCCTAAAAACTAAAAAACAAAAAAAAACATAAGGAACTTTGTTGTTCCAAATTTATGGATTACCAAAAACGCATCTCTAAAATTGAATGACAAGCCATTTGTTGTTCCAAATCTATGAATTTCTACACATGCAGTGATAGAGATACAAGAAATTCTAAAAGCAATAGCAACAATCATAAAATAACAAAAAACTGGTTATATAAATAAATAAAAACAAAAACCTTTAATTAAATAAGTAAAGAAGAAGCAACAACATCAGACATTCAGAAGCAATGTTTAATTAAATTTTTAAAAAATGGCAGCAAAGTTTAATTGAAAAAAAACAACAACAAGGTTTAAATAAATCAAAAGCAGTCCAATATCATACAACAGGAACTAATTAAATAATAAAAAAAGCAGCAAAGTTTAGCACAACAGTAGCAACACCTATTCAACAACACCCATTGAAGTAGCACAATTGCACGCAACACGCAGTCATTCATCCAACAACAACAACACAAATCCCACAACAACACCATTCATATCCAACATTGATATCTAATCTGTAAAATTGAATGAAGAACAATGATACTTCGAAACAAGGAAAAAACCCAATTAAATCAACTTGGCAAAAAAAAAACGAATTTCGGGTTCATAAACAGAGATAAAGACATGAACGAAATTGTAAAAAAAAAGATGAATAAACCCTAAATTGCAAGAAACAAAAACGAAACACTTAAGGACTAGAAATTTCGTTTTTGATTTAGTAAGCCCGGAAAAAAAGAAAAAAAACTATTCAATTTAGGGTTCATAGACATGAAGGAAATTGCCCCAAAAAAAAAACAGAAAATAAGAATTGTGTTAACATTGAATGATACCTGAACAAGCTGAGTGAATTGCTCAAAACCAGAGTGAATATGAAGCATGTTTGATGAAGGAGAACAGGAGAAGTGAATTGCTCAAATGCAGAGTGAATAATGAAGTATGTTATACGAAGGAGAAATGGAGAAGTGAACAAGTTGAGTATTTTTTTAAGTTTTCTACAGATATTTCACATTTGGCGGAAACCCAAAAGTTTGGGTGGGAAACCCAAATTTTGTTCATGAAAATTTCTTTGGGCTACAAAAGAAATAAAAATGTGGCCCAAAATTCAATTTTTGTGCCACAAAAATAGTTTATTTGTAGCCCAATATATAATTTGTGCAACACTACTGAATTTCGTCGCCCATACGCATATTTGGGCGACACTTATAACAATTGGTCGCCAAAGTACATATTTGGGCGTTAAACAAAACTAGACGCCCATTCAGAATTATGGGCTACAAAATTGCTTTCGACGCCCAAAATTTATTGAATTCGACGCCCAAAATCACTTTTCTTGTAGTGAACTCATCAAGAACTCATCCAAGATTCAAGATCTTCAATCAAGATTCAAGAACTTCAACCAAGAACTCATCTAACTTCATCAAATTACACGCATAACCAACAATTCAACATACGAAATCATCACTTTCTAGCATCTAAAATTCATCAAACTTGAACATGATAAACATAAACTTAATACTAACCATAATCAATCATAGAATCATCATATTCCATCATAAAATCATCATCAAACCACTTAAAAATTAGATTTACATTCATACCCAAAAATATGATCAAAACTTCATATAAACTAATCTTGTTCATTTAATCTATACTATGAAGCATAGTACACCAATTAAGTTGAGAAAGTATGTTACCTTGATGAAGATCAACAAGATAAACACTAAAAACTCGCTGCCCGGAAACTAAATCACACGGCCCAAAACAAACGGTCCACCACGCACGGACATGGCCACACGACTTCACACACTCGCACCACCGCCTTCACCTCGTGCCACCACTCGAACCACACGGCCACCACGGCTGCCCAGCACGGCTGCCTAACATGAACCACACGAGCACCACCGTTCCTTGCACGGCCACCACTTGTCACGACCTTCACGCACAACACCAACACGGTCACCACTCAAACAACCCACACGAACACGACCCAAAACCAAACCCGAACTAGTGATCTTGAATGCAAATTATGTGGTTTAGTTTGTGTTTAGATACTTAAAGATCAATGGAAGTTGAATCTTTAAGTTTGGGTATTGAAATGATGATGAACAAATGGTTGATTTGGAAGAGCCAAAAATGGCGTGAAATAGGAGAGTAAATGGGAGGGAGTTTGTGTTTGAACTTTTGATGGCAAGAGCATAAGATGGCAAATGAGCAAAAGGATCCTCAAGCCTTACTAACCCTCCTATATATAGAGGTTAGTTAAGGTGTGAACATGAGGCAAGTGGCAAATCCTTGCCATGCACACAAGGGGGGCGGTTTTGGCCTTGCAAAATGGGCTCTCATGATCAATTGGGCCAATTTACAAAAATTGCATGACTAATCATGCTTAATTCAATTTAGCCCAAAAATATTAAATAATTAATTAGAAAAAATTAAATAATAAAAATTCTAATTAATTAAATAATAATTAAAATAAACAATAACAAATCAAAATAAAATAATTTGAAATAAATCGAAATTATTCACGTAAAATAAAATAAATAGTTCAAAAATAAATTTGAACCATACATAGCAACACATAAATACACATAAACATCTAGCAGAAATACCTATAAAATCAGGGTCGTTACAGCTGCACCAACTTGAACACGGCTCCACTCAAACCATGGTCCTGCTGCACGGCTTCAACCACACGGACCACCACTTGCACACACGGCTTCAACCACACGGCCACGATGCACTACCACTCGAACAACCCACACGAACAAAGCCCAAAACCAAACCCGAACTAGTGATCTTGAATGCAAATTATGTGGTTTCGTTTGTGTTTTGATACTTAAAGATCAATGGAAGTTGAATCTTTAAGTTTGGGTTTGAAAAGATTGATGAACAATTGTTGGAACAATTGAGCCAAAAATGGCGTGTGACAAGGGAACAAATGGAGGGAGTTTTTTTGTGTTTAACTTTGGTGAGCAAGTGTGTTTAAGATGGAAAATGAGCAAAATGATCTCAAGGCCTTACTAACTACTTATATCTATAGAAGTTAGTTAAGGTGTGAAAGCAAGGCAAGTGGCAAAACTTTGCCATGCACAAGGGGGCCGGCTATTACAAGGCCAAAATGGGCTTTTGGTGATTAATTGGGCTAATTACAAACTTGCATGATTAATCATGCTTAAATCGATTTAGCCCAAAAATATTAAATAATTAATTAGAAAATTAAATAATAAAAATTCTAATTAATTAAATAATAATTAAAATAAATAATAATCAATCAAAATAAAATCATTCGAACTTAATCGAAATTATTCACATAAATAAAATAAATAGTCCAAAAATAAATTTTGGACCATACATAAAGTCACATACATACAAATAATTACACATGAGAAATACCAATAAAATCAAGGTCATTACAACCTCCCCTCCTTAAAAAAATTTCGTCCCGAAATTTAAGGCAAAGGAGATCGCTCACCCTCAAATAGCTCCGGGTACTTCTGCCTCATGGACGCCTCTGTCTCCCAAGTTGCCTCCTCATGGTGTTGATTTCTCCACAACACCTTGACGAGCTGGACTTGCTTACGCCGAAGGGTCCTCACTTCCCGATCCAAGATCTGGACAGGTCGCTCCTCAAAAGTTAGATTCGGCTCAAACGTGGCCGACTCCACTGGAATAATGTGGGTAGGATCATGTACAAATTTCCTTATCTGGGAAACATGGAATACGTCATGCATATTAGACAAACTAGGTGGTAATGCTTATCAATATGCCACCTCCCCAACTCGTTCCAGTATCTCGTAAGGTCCCACATATTTCGATCGGAGTTTCCCCTTTTGACCAAAGCGTGTCACTCCTTTGAATGGTGAAACCTTAAGCAAGAATTTGTCACCCACCTCGAAAGCCAGCGATCTACGTCGATTATCGGCGTAGGATTTCTAACGACTCTGACCGGCCTGCATCTTAGACCGGATGACTCGGACCTTCTCGATAGTATCTCGTACCATCTCAGGTCCTAAAGCCACAAAATCACTAATTTCATTCCAACATATCGGACTCCGACATTTCCTGCCATACAGGGCCTCGTACGAAGCCATCTCAATGCTGGAGTGATAGCTATTGTTATAGGAGAACTTTATCAAACAGAGCATACGTACCCAAGACTAATGGTACTCCAGAGTACATGCTCGAAGCATATCCTCTAAAGTCTGGATGGTCCTCTCAGTCTGACCATCGGTCGCCGCGTGAAAAACGGTGCTCAGCTTCAGCTTCGTCCCAAAGGCTTCCTGAACTGATTTCCAGAAACGAGACAGGAATCTCGAATCTCGATCAGAAACGATCTCCCTTGGAACTCCGTGAAGTTGGATAATATCCTGAGTATATGCTTCTGCTAGACGCTCCATAGACCAGGTCATCTTCATCGGAATGAATCTAGTGACCTTGGTCAACCTATCCACTATTATCCAAATGGCATTCAAGCCATTACAGGTGGCTAGGCTAACCACAAAGTCCATAGATACCGACTCAAATTTCCAGGTCGGAATCGGTAGTGGCTGCAACAGACCTCCTGGTCTTTGATGCTCGATTTTAACCTTCTGACAGAATAAACATCAAGCTACGAACTCTGCTACATCCCTCTTCATCTTAGGCCACCAGAATTGGCCCTTAAGGTCCTGGTACAGCTTGTTACCTCCAGGATGAACAGAGTAGGGCGAGTTATGTGCCTCATACATAATTCTGTTCCTAAGATCAGAACAATCCGGTACACACCACCTCCCTCGGAATCGCAGGCTACCATCGGAAGGGATCTCGAAACCTACGGCTTTACCTTGCCGTAAAGCCTCTCGAATCCTAGCTAACTGTGAATCATTCTGCTGACCCTCGCGCAACTCCTGAAGTAAATCAGGCTCAGCACTCATAGATGTCAGACGAAGTCTGACGGAACTACGGCTTCTACTGAAGCTCAAGCGATGCTTACGACTTAGTGCATCAGCGACCAAGTTCGCCTTGCCCTCACAATAGTTAAGCATCAGGTCGTAGTCCTTAATAAGCTCAAGCCATCGTCTCTCCCTCATATTGAGGTGTTTCTGAGTAAAGATATACTTGAGACTCTTGTGATCCGTGAATACTCTACACGAACCACCATAGAGATAGTGCCTCCAAATCTTGAGCGCGAATACCACAGCTGCTAACTCCAAGTCATGCGTGGGATAGTTACGCTCGTGCACCTTTAGTTGTCTCGATGCGTAAGCGATGACCTTCCCGCCTTGCATGAGCACACATCCTAGGCCACTCTTCGAAGCATCACTATAGACCTCGAAGTCCTTCTCATCGTTCGGAAGGGTAAGAATCGGAGCAGAGACTAATCTCTGTTTCAATTGCTGGAACGCTTGCTCGCAAGCCTCCGTTCAAACGAATCGGACCTCCTTCTGTAGGAGACTAGTCATCGGCCTAGCAATCTTGGAGAAGTCCTGGACGAATCGTCGATAGTATCCGGCTAATCCCAGAAAACTACGAACCTACACCACATTTCTCGGGCTACTCCAATCAACTACAGCCTTAACTTTAGCCGTGTCTACCTTAATGCCCTCTTTACCAATTACGTGACCCAGAAATGCTACTTCGCGAAGCCAGAACTCACACTTGGAGAGTTTCGGGAACCACTTATTACTACGCAATATCTCAACTACCATCCGGAGATGCTCCGCATGCTCAGACTCATCTCTCGAATAGACTAAGATATCGTCTATAAATACCACGACGCACTTATCGAGTAAGTAATGGAATGTCCGGTTCATCTGGTCCATGAACACGGCTGGGGCATTAGTGAGGCCAAAGGGCATCACCTCAAACTCGTAGTGGCCATATCTAGTACGAAAAGCGGTCTTCGGGATGTCTTCTTTCTTGACTGGAATCAGATGATATCCAGACCGAAGATCTATCTTCGAAAACACTCCCGCTCCTCGTAACTGATCGAACAGGTCCTCAATCCTAGGGAACGGGTACTTATTCTTTATAGTTACCCGATTCAACTCTCGGTAGTCTATGCACAGGCGCATACTACCGTCTTTCTTCTTCACAAAGAGCACAGGTGCTCCCCAGGGAGAAACGCTTGGCCTAATGAAGCCCTTATCGATCAAATCCTGGATTTGCGTTTTTAACTCTTGCAACTCCGATGGTGCCATCCGGTAAGGTGCCTTCGAAATCGGCGCTGTCCCGGGTGCTAAGTCGATATGAAACTCGACGTCGCGCTCGGGTGGAACTCCTGGTAGCTCATCAGGAAATACGTCTCTGAAATCCCTCGCTACAGGTATATCGTCCAACAGACGCTCCTCAGTCAAGTCCCTTACGTGACATAGCTACACCATATCGCCCTTCTGGCGATGCTTTCTCATCTTCAGGGCTGAGATTACCTTTACTCCTTTCTTAAGGACGAACCCAGAGTAGGTAACTCGGTTGCCCTGAAATCCTCGGAATGTCACTGACTGATCTCGGCAACGAATGATCGCTCGATAATTCGACAGCCAGTCCATACCCAGAATAACGTCGAACTCCATCAGCGGGAACTCCTTCAGATCGGCCGTCGCTTGCTCCCCAGCTATCACGATAGGCACTCCTCGGAACTCGTGCTGACAAATAAAATTCTCTCCGGACGGGAGAGTTATAACTGAACTAACAGGAAAGCTGCCACGAAGATTAGACCTCGAGGCAAAACTACTAGCCACAAAAGAGACAGTAGCACTAGAATCAAATAACACTAGAGCTAACACACTAGAAACAAGAAATCTACCTGATACGACGTCAGGCTGAACCTCGGCCTCTGCCTCGGTCATACAGTAGACTTGGTTCTTCACCGGAGTCTTAGTCGGTGCCGGAAGCTGCTTGATCTCGGTGTCTGGCTTCCTCTCGGGGCAAACTGACGCCTTATGGCCTTCCTTCCTACAGATAAAACATGTTATAGGCTAACCGTCACACCGCTTCCCTATATGGAAGTCTCTGCCGCAGCCTCTGCATTTCGAGCCATCGGAACCCTTATGCGAACTCGTGGTCGGAGGGGTACTGCTAGGAGCACTAAATCGAGGCTTCTTAAAAGAAGCTGTCGTCGACGAAACCTGAGCTCTCTTCCTGCTCGCATCCTCCTCGGCCGTCGATGCCTGAATCTCGAGTGCTACCTCGTAAGCCTGCTAAAATGTCTTTGCTCCACTACTGATCACGTGAATGCGAATCCTCGGATCTAGCTTTTTGATGTAGCGCTTGACCCGCTCCTTCTCTGACAGAACTACAGACGTAGCGAACCTCGATAACTCCGTAAACTTGTCGGTGTACGCCTAAACTGTCATCTTACCCTGAGTAAGAGTAAGAAACTCCTCCTGCTTCTGCCACCGCAACTCGTCGGGGCAGAATCACTCCTGGATCTTATCGACGAAATCAATCCACGACATCGAATGTAAAGGCTCGCACACGTCCTTAGCTACCGTCCACCAGTTATCGGCCTCTCCACGTAGATAATAAGCGGCGATCTGCACCTTCTCGTGCTCGGGGCAAAACGTTGCGTCGAAGAGCTTCCCCATCTCGCGGATCCAACTCTCCAAGATAGTAGGGTCGGCAACCCCATCGTAAGTCGGAGGTCGATGACGTGCGATACGGTCGAACGTCGACTGCATACTCGGCGTGTGACGACTATGGTGCGCCAACGTAAGAATCGCCTCCTCGAGCGCTCGCAACCTTTGTCGTCTAGTACTCAACCGGCGAGGCGTAGACATGCTGCAACGCAACAAAACACAAGACATACCAAATAATAATGTCAGTCATACATCCCCACCACAGTCAAGCACACAAAATAAAGAGAGAAAAGAAATAGAAAAAGATCTTATCCCGGTTTTTCTACCCGAACTCTTCTCCCTTTACTTAATCTTAATTTGGGTTTATCACTCGGGAAAGATAAAGCTCTCAACTCCTAGGTTTAACTCGAATCCTAAAACTTCACTTAAAACCTATTCGGATCTGATACCAACTGTGAAGACCCGACTCGCTTAAACCGGCGCGGAAGAAACCGACGAGTCGAATAGTCAGATCTAACAAACTAAAATACTTAAAAAACAAAAAAAAACAAAACAAAACCTCAAAAGTATATATACTCTAAACCAAAAGTTACCCGCAAGATTGTACATATCTAACTCCAAATGTCAACGTTACTACTACTAACAAACATAAACTCCGAATATATGTCGGAGTTAGAGAAATATACAAGTACTAAAACTAAAGTCCAAAACTAGAATGTATCGTAAAACAACAACATGAAAGCTAAATAACAACGGCACTCGCCCAACCCAAAGCTAAGCAAGGACCTCATCATCAGAATTACCTGAAAAACAACAACAGTCCACCGTCAGTGGCGAGTAACATAACTGTCCCACCCTAACGGGGATACACATGAACATAGCACAAACCAAACAACTAAATCAAACATGCCAACATACATCAGATCATGCGAATCATCAATCAATCATGCTATCAACAACGAACGACATCACTTAATCATGCTTACACGACCAATTAACGCTTAATTAACAAATCTTTAACCTTGGCGAATCATTCACATACTAGACCGGACTATGCACGTACAAATGCATCTTACGGGATCGAACTTTCTACTATGTCAGGATTGAGAATCTTACTCCCAACCCCATGAAACCAATCTTACTGGAAATCCATATCCGACGACAACAAAGTAAGACCACCAATTATCCCAATACCGCGGATAGGATAAGGGCAACGTCTTAACCCAAAAAATAGAATCTTACTCTAAGTTTTAGGCGTCTAGTAGCGAAATCAAGCTAATCTTAACTTTAAATCGAAGTTTACATTCTTAGTTAATTCTTAAGTTGCATCTTACGACTTGACTCAAGAAATAACATGTAAACCAACAAACTTGGAACCTCTTATAACATTCTTTAACTTTTCTTTAATCTTTCTTTAATTACTACTAACTTTCTTTAACTTTAAAGACTCAACCAAGAACACATAAAGAACTCATCCAAGATTCAAGAACTTCAATCAAGAACTATTTCAAGATTCAAGAAATTCAACCAAGAACTCATTCAAGATTCAAGAACTCATCCCAACTCAACATATCACACGCATAAAATAACAAGTTCAACAATAAAATTCATCAACTTAAGATCATCAAAACTTCATAAAACTTGAACATGAATAACATCAAATACAATATCAACATAATAAATCATGAAATTCATATAATCAAGTAGAAATCATCATATATCATCATCCAAAATCAGATTATAATCCACACATAAACATGGTTACATAACATCAACATAGTCTAATCTAATCATTTAATCTATATTATGAAACATAGTATACCAATTAGATTGAGAAAGTAAGGATTACACACAATTTCAACACAACTTGCAGCCCGGAACTCGAACTACACGGACCCAAAAATTCGCACCACACGGCACACACACACGGCACGGCTATACAAACACCACACAGTTCTTGCAAACGGCCCACGCGACCTGCACGGCTGCCTAGCACGGCCACCCCACGGCTGCACCAACTTGAACACGGCTCCACTCGAACCACAGTCCTACTGCACGGCTTCAACCACACAGACCACCACTTGCACACACGGCTTCAACCACACGGCCACGATGCACTACCACTCGAACAACCCTCACGAACAAAGCCCAAAACCAAACCCGAACTAGTGATCTTGAATGCAAATTATGTGGTTTAGTTTGTGTTTTGATACTTAAAGATCAATGGAAGTTGAATCTTTAAGTTTGGGTTTGAAAAGATTGATGAACAATTATTGGAACGATTGAGCCAAAAATGGCGTGTGACAAGGGAACAAATGGAGGGATTTTTTTTGTGTTTAACTTTGGTGAGCAAGTGTGTTTAAGATGGCAAATGAGCAAAATGATCTCAAGGCCTTACTAACTACTTCTATTTATAGAAGTTAGTTAAGGTGTGAAAGCAAGGCAAGTGGCAAAACTTTGTTATGCACAAGGGGGCCGGCTATTACAAGGCCAAAATGGGCTTTTGGTGATTAATTGGGCTAATTACAAACTTGCATGATTAATCATGCTTAAATCGATTTAGCCCAAAAATATTAAATAATTAATTAGAAAATTAAATAATAAAAATTATAATTAATTAAATAATAATTAAAATAAATAATAATCAATCAAAATAAAATAATTCGAACTTAATCGAAATTATTCACATAAAATAAAATAAATAGTCCAAAAATAAATTTTGGACCATACATAAAGTCACATACATACAAATAAATACACGACAGAAATACCAATAAAATCAGGGTCGTTACAGTTTTTCCCTTATTAGTTGTTTAGTGGATTCCATTTAATTCTTTTCCATTAAGTTAGACTTTGGACTCAAATTAGTAGTTTAACTATTAGTTATTAACTTTTATGCAATTGGCAACGAACCGGTTTGTCGATGAATACAAGATCGACAGCGTACTAAAAGTAGGGACGTTATAGTTGGTACCAGAGCTTAGGTTAAAACCCTGAACTTACTTCTTCATAAGTAACTTGAAATTTTATTGTTGTATGAAATCAAGAGCGCAACTTAGCCTGAAAAGGTAAACCTAACGAGAGAAGCCTTGGGTAGTGACCTGGGTTAGGATGCGTTTATTTTAATTGTTGTATTTTGTCTATTTCTATGCTTACTTGTGCTTCCTTATGTAAATTTCGAGGACGAAATTTATTTAAGGAGGGGTGATTTTAATAACCCGAAATTTTGGTTAGAAAATTTCGTTGATTTATTACTTACTCTTTCCCATCTAAGCCCAAATTCAGGCTTGGGTTCTCTTATTTCTTATCCTTAATCTTGTCTCAACTGAGCCCAATGGCCCATTTTGGTTCTCACTTGGCCGGCTCCCATGATCATCATGCATGGCCAAGGGGTTTACATCTTATTAGGCCCATTATTTTCTAATTATTGTCTTATCTAAAAAGGTCTAATTTTTATATGTTCTTCTAATCACTCAAATATTTGAACTCACTCTTAATAATCCTCAACAAAACTCCCTCTTTTGCTCTCTATTTCTCACGGCTCCCATCCTCTCCTCTTTAAATTTTCCTCTTGTTCTCTTAAAATTTCATAAGTGAACGAACTCCTAAATTCTAAGCACTCTTGTTCCAAATCACAAAACTTAAAGAAGTTGATCGAAGTGGTTGTAATGTGTGTGCCGTGCGAGTGTGGCGAGTGTTCCAAGGACCAATTTTCGGTTTTTGTTCTTCAATTCTAGGTAACTAGACTTACCACTTAGATTTAGGTGGATGATTAATTTACATAATTTGATAAAATAGATTGCTAGTTGTAGGGGTTGTTTTTACCCGGCCGCCTACGTCACGAGTTTGTTTGAATGCTCGTTAACGTCGTACGTGAATGCGGATTAGTAGGAGTCGCCACCGTGCGTTTATGCGGTCCACGGACACCGAAGAAGTACCAAAAGCCAGGAGCAATCGGTCTCATATGGTCGTGCATCAGAGTATGGGTTCGGGGACAGGTTACGAGCCAATCGTGCATTGGGTCCGCCCGCCTGCAAGCGGTCTCTATTAGGTCTCTTTTGTAAGATCATTGTTCAATTTCAGAGCAACAGAGATAACTCAATTTTAACCCTAATTTGTGAATTACTAAGTCGGTTCAGATTAATGCACGAATTAGCCTAAAATTGTTTTGTGACCACTTTGGAATTAGTCTAAAAGAATTCGAGATTCAATTCACATAAATAAAAAAAGGGTTCCACACAGCAACGACACGAAAAAGTGAAATTGAAAGTGCGAACGTACCTCGAATCCCGTGCAATTATAAGATCAAAATAAATAAAAAAAAAGCTACATAGAAAGAAGCAAAAAATACAGAAAAAAGGGATGACAAGGATTAAAAATCAAAAAAGGCTACATGAATTAAAACGGATTAACACAAACAAAAAAAGCAAAAAAGCGCATGTCATCATGATAAACGTAAGTCATAGATTAAAATGAAAATTAAAATAAAATTAAGCATATTGACATTGAATAGAAAAGGGTCTCAGAAATGTGTACCGGAATGTGCGGCGGTCGATTACGGCCTTGAGATTAGCACGCCAAATGCCAGGATCAGTGATTACAAATGCTTGAAATGTGTTTATATGTGTTTGAAATTGATTTTGACAGAGTTTTGAAGTGTTTTTAAGAGAAAGAATGTATAGTAGAGAGAGAGTAGAAGTTGAAGTCAGAACGTTGTATTGTGTGTTCAAAGGTCGAATGAAGGGTCATATTTATAGGCGAGAAGAGGCAAAAACCGACCCCAGAGAACACCAGACCTGCGCCTAGGCTGCGTCTAGACGCAGGTTAGTATTTGTCATCTGCGTCTAGGTGCAGGTCCTGTAATATGGACCTGCGTCTAGGCGCAGGTTCAGGTGTGTCCGGGTCGATTTTTTTTTTCTTATTTTGCGCGTGATTCTCCGAGATATTATGCAATTATGATACGATTACGGGGATCATTGGATGATTACGTAATATTATCGTAATATGTGGGATTCTGGGAGATTCCGCGAAGTTCCGGAATAATCCGGGCCATTCTAGACTGTTCTCGAACCGTTCTCGGGTTTTTCAGACTATTTTGAAAAAATACGCTAAAAATGCCAAAAAATATGGAAAAATATGGAAAAATTCTAGAAAAATATAAATGAGTGAAGAGTGGAGAAAAAGTTACTAAAATGCCCCTAATAATGGAAAATGTTTCAAATAATTCATGGAAAATAGATAAAAACTCAAAATATTATGGAAAAATTACCAAAAAATCTAAAAAAATGCAATTAACCTAGGAAAATTATTTGATGCAATGGAAAGTGACTAAAATTCCCTTAGAAAATAAATATGCATGAAAAATAATAAAAATAAATTAATAAAAATCCTAAAAAATGTCCAAAAAATCCTAAAACGAGTCGTGAGCCTCTAAAACGCCTATAAATGGTGTGAGAGTGGTATGAGAGGGGTAAAGAGTTGGCATTTTGGCATACTAGCTCAAGACCGGACCTGTGCAACAGGGTACATTCATCATAGACTGTTGAGAGCTAAGTGAGGTGCCAGAATTAGGTATCTACACTAGTTATAAAATTTTGATCATGAAACTTGAGTATGAATTTCGAACCATGCGTGAAATATGTTGAACTCGTTCTTGATGATTTCTTGAATTGTTTACATGTTTCTTTATGATTTATTTAATTGCGTAAGACATAATTCATGATTTATGATTAAATTGTAAATTGCATGTTTTGATTTAAAGATTTGTATAAAAATCATTGTTTTGCCTCTGTAGCACACGGCAATTTCGTGTAACAAGAAAGCCTTGATATTTATTTTTTTCTTGATAAACCCATATGATTCCATGTAAATCTTTATAGATTATTTCTCATAATTCATGATTTGTGATTTGAATTTGCATGTTTCTGTAATTTTAATTGTAGAATTATATTGTCTATTGTATCTTGAATTTTCGAACCATAAGAACATGAAAGCATGGATTTTTATTGAGTGCTTGATCTATTTATTTAGTTTTAAAACATGTTTAATTGATTAAATTTATTATAGATTGCTAATCTTAAATTACTAATGCATCATGACCTTTTCTTGAATATTGCGGTGTGAACCATGATTGTTTATGAATTTAAGCTTCAATTTTTATTGTTAAGTGCAAAATCGAGACTTTAATATTAAAGTTTATTTGCATGATCATTTTGAGTCATAATCTATATTTGCATGACGAATTTTTGTTGAACTTGAAGTATTTACTTGTTGCTTATATTATCATGCATAGCGGAATAGTATGAGCAAATAAAGGTTGAATTTTTATTTCTTCTTTGCATTGTGAAGAATCACTACTTGATGATTATTTGATTCCATGATTTCTAGATGATTTATTACGTGGCTTTGAGTATTATCTGAACTATTTACGTGATAGAGTCAATTACGTGCCTTGCATGGATTCGAATGATATGTTTCATGAATACTTATCATTCGCCTCTAAAGCAGTATATTTTATGTGAAAAATTTATGTGATTAGATTTAAGCAAGATTCTATTATGTGTTCTCGACTTCGGTCGTGGCGATTATGTGTTATCGACTTTAGTCGTGGCAATTATGTGTTTTCAACTTCGGTCGTGACGATTATGTTTTATCGACTTCGGTCGTGGCGATTATGTGTTATCAACTTCGGTCGTGGAGATTATGTGTTATCGACTTCGGTCGTGGCGATTATGTGTTATCGACTTCGGTCGTGGCGATTATGTGTTATCGAATTCGGTCGTGGCGATTGCTTGTTTAGATTACAGTTGAGATGATTGCATGATTAGACTTCAGTGGAGTCGCTTGCTTGTTTAGAATTTGATTGAGTTATCGTATGATTTTTATTTTCAGTCAAGCATTGTTAAGCATGTTTTGGAAATGACGTTACGAATGTTTTTATGTCTTTTGTTGTTAAGTCTTCCACTGTACTTTTGATGATTTGATTAAAGCATGACTGATTGTTGTTTTCCGCTGCGTGATTCTGATATATGAGTTGAATTGTTATGATTGTTGGAATCCCCTGTTATCATGATTGTTATGCTATGAATGCTCTGTTATCTCATATTATGTATTTTATGGTTCCATTTCTTAGTGGAAGAACCTAGTTACTCCCCACTGATTGTGGACCCCCTTTCAGGTGATGAAGCTGAAGTTTGACTGCGCAGTGGAAGCGTGGCTTGGGTTATGTGTAGTTACGAGATTAGCTTTAGCTTGTCAACCTTTTAGTCTTTAGTTTCAGTATTTCTTTGTTTTTCGCCCAGCTTGTAGGGCTATGATTTCCTTTTAGTGTTCGGTTTAGAATGTTTTTCCCTTATTAGTTGTTTAGTGGATTCCATTTATTTCTTTTCCATTAATAAAAGTTAGACTTTGGACTCAAATTAGTAGTTTAACTATTATTAACTTTTATGCAATTGGTAACGAACCGGTTTGTTGATGAATACGAGATCGACAACGTACGAAAAGTCGGGTCATTACAGATAATGTTCAAGATTTTTGTTAGGCAAGCTCATCCAAATATCATAAGTAGGGTCATGGTAGTCATCATCCAATCCCATTTTAAAAATTTAAAAATAATTTAAAGAACTAGAAGATGTTATCTTTCCTTCAATTGGGCCCTCTAGAGGTTTCACCTCTAATAGTGGGCCACGTTGCAAGGTCAGCATGTGTCCAACATCGGGATCAATCACTAGTTATTCTTTCCCATCATCACTCGATGTCTAAACAAGATCGCTTTCGGGTTACTTTGCTTCACGAATCACCAAAGCCCGCTTATTTGGGCATTGGGAAGTTATGTGTCCATACCCTTGGCACTTGAAACAAACTTGCTTCTTGCGGTCCTTAACCTCATTCTTGGAAGGTGCAATCATAAGAGCTTTCCCCTTGTCTCGCTTGTCTTCTTCAACCATGTCATCATCAATATGAGAGTGATCTTCATTGTTTCTCTTGTAGTGTGTCTCAAACCTTAGCTTAGAGCATGTTGAACCACATCGTCAAGGTCGTCATGGGCATGCAACACAACTTTGTTCCCCAATTTACCTTCCAACCTGCCGATGTACCTAGCAACCCTATGTTCCGGAGGTTCATCAACATTGCAGAAGATTGAGAGCTTCTCAAACTCTCTTGTATAGCTTTCAACCGACATAGAACCTTGCTTGGGAGAATTCATCTTGACGTAGGCACTTTGAGCGAAATCCCTAGGATTAAATTTCTTTTGCATGTGCTTCTTCAATTTATCCCATGAAGTGATTTTTGATTTACCCTCTTTCTTTCTTCGATTTTTCAAATTCTCAAACCACATTGATCCATGTTTCTTGAGTTTCACAATGGCTAGCTTGCATTTCTTTTCATCATCATAGCCCTTGTACTCAAAAATATTTTCAATGCTCCTCAACCAATCAAAGAAATCATTAGGGTCCAAACTACCATCAAATTCCAGAAGTTCAAGTTTGATATCACGATCATTTGGACTCTTAGGTTGCTCAACTTCAAGTTCTCCCACTATGGCATCCTCATGTGTTTGAATTCTAGGACTATGCCCTAAATTCCTCTCAAAGGTGTCGAGTAATTTAGCCATCCCAGTTTTTAACTCCTCAACATTCTTCTCAACTCTATCAAGCCTAGCTCGAACTAGAGGTTCATTACTCCTAAACCCATCATCCCGCCTTTCATCATCCATGATGTATGAATGTATGAAATATGGCTAGAAATTAGTGGACTAGGTGATGGAGGATACTTCTTTGTGGACTTTAAGGCTTTATTTCAATATCCTTTGATGATAGAATAAAGAAATATAGGGTTTAAAGAAGGAAAACTCACATAGACATTTTCACAAACACCTAGAGTGCAATCAACAATCACAACTTCAAACCAGAATTTTGTGGTGCTAGGTGAAGGAGGATACTACTTTTTGTGGAGTAAGGGCTTACTTCAATGTCCTAGTATGATTAGACAAGGAAGTATGGGTTTTAAAGTATGAAAAGATCACCTAGACATTTCATCAAACACCTTGTGTGCACATAAAACAACTACAAAATTTCAGAATTTTTTTTCAAAGATTAACCCAAGGATCATGGAGGTATTGAAACCTCTAACTCTAGATACCAATTGATGTAGAATGGGGTCTCAAAAATAAGCAAAATCTCATAAATTTTCAGAAATTCGTAGGTCATTAAGCTCCAAATATGAACACCAAAACTAACATAAAAATGGGATATGAACTTGTAAACTAGCTCACTAAGTACTAATAATCAAGAGCTAAAAATAATCTAATCAAAATCACAAAGGTAATGACTAGTAGATGACTTACCAATCACAAAGTGTAACAAGATTTGCAACCACAAAGGAAGAGGGCTTCACAAAGAACACCATAGAGAGAAAATCTCAGATTTTTAATTCAGCCAAAGATGATTACAAAGGGGCCTAAGCAAGCTATTTAAAGACTAAGCAACCCCTAATGAAGCTTCTAATCTAGGCCATTAATGTAACGACCCTGATTTTATAGGTATTTCTGTCGTGTATTTATGTGATTTTATGTATGGTTCAAATTTATTTTTGGACTATATATGTTATTTTATGTGAATAATTTCGATTAAATTCGAATTATTTAATTTGGTTTGATTATTATTTATTTTAATTATTATTTAATTAATTAGAATTTTTATTATTTAATTTTCTAATTAATTATTTAATATTTTTGGGCTAAATCGATTTAAGCATGATTAATCATGTAATTCTTGTAAATTAGCCCAATTGATCACGAAAGCCCAATTTGGCCCATTTTTGCAAAGCCAAAACTAGCCCTCCCTTGTTCATGGCAAGGATTTTCCACTTGCCATGCATTCACACCTTAAACCACTTCTATAAATAGAAGGGTTAACAAGGCTTAAACCTCATTTTGCCATCCTTTGCTATTTTAAACACTTGCCATCTAAAGATCAAACACAAAAACTCGCTCCATTTCATCATTGCCACACGCCATTTTTGGCTAATCCTCCATCACATTTGTTCATCATCCATTCAAACTCAAAACTTAAAGATTAATCCTCCATTGATCTTTAAGTACCAAAACACAATTTAAACCTCCATAATTCCAATCAAGATTTCTAGTTCGGGTTGGTTTTGGGTACTTGTTCGAGTGGGTTGATCGTGTCGTTCGTGTGAGTTCGAGTTTGTGGGGTGGTCGTGTGGGTCGCGTGGTGAAGGACCGTGCAGCAGTCGTGCACATTGGTTCGTGGTCTGGCTGTGCGGTGGTGCAAGTGTGTGCAAGCCGTGGTGGTGTTCGTGTGGGGCAGCCGTGCAGCAGCAGCCGTGCAAAGGTGGTGGTTCGTGCTAGTGGTTGAAGCCGTGTGTTCGTGGTGGTCCGTGTTGATTGGAGCCGTGTGGTTTGGGTTCCCGGGCAGCAAGTTCTTAAGTGTTTATCTTATTAATCTTCATCAAGGTAACATACTTTCTCAACCCATTTGGTATACTATGTTTCATAGTATAGATTAGATGATTAGATTAAACTAATTGATGTTTATAACCATGTTTACATGTATCTTATAATCTGAAATTTTTGGATGGTTTGATGATGGTGTTATGATTGAATATGGTGATTTCATGATTGAAATGTTAGTATTAAGTTTGTTATTATTCATGTTCAAGTTTGAGGAATTTTGGAGATTAGTAAGTTGATGATTTTAAGTGTTGAATTATGGGTTATGCGTGTATTTTGATGATGTATGGATGAGTTCTTGATTCTTGAATGAGTTCTTGGTTGAAGTTCTTGAATCTTGATTGAGTTCTTGATTGAAGATCTTGAATCTTGGATGAGTTCTTGATGAGTTCTTGATGGGTTCTTTAAGGTTCTTTAAGAGTTCTTCATTGAGTCTTTAAAGTTAAAGAAAGTTAGCATTAATTAAAGAAAGTTAAAGAAAAGGTTAAAGAAAGTCATAAGAAGTTGTAAGATTTTTTGGTTTACATGTTATTTCTTGAGTCAAGGCGTAAGATGCAACTTAAGAATTAACTAAGAATGTAAACTTCGATTTAAAGGTTAAAGTTAGCTTGATTTCGCTATTAAACGCCTAAAACTTAGAGTAAGATTCTATGTTTTTGGGTTAAGACGCTGCCCCAATCCTATCCACGGTATTGGGATAGTTGGTGGTCTTACTATGTTGTCTTCGGATATGGATTTCCAGTAAGATTGGTTTCATGGGATTTGGGAGTAAGATTCTCAATCCTGACATAGTAGAAAGTTCGAATGTGTAAGATGCGTTCGTACGTGCATAATCCGGTCTAGTATGCGAATGATTGCACCAAAGTTAAGATTGGTTAAAGTTAGTTGAGTCAAGCATGATTACTAGTATGGTTCGCATGATTTGATTGGCGTGTTGGATTTAGTTTTTTGGTTTGTACTATGTTCATGTGTATCCCCATTAGGGTGGGACTGTTATGTTACTCGCCACTGACGGTGGACTGTTGTTGTTTTTCAGGTAACTCTGATGATGAGGTCCTTGCTTAGCTTTGGGTTGGGCGAGTGCCGATGTTGTTTAGACTTTATTTTGTTACTTTACGATGTTTCCTAGACTTATACTTTAGTAGTAGTATTTGTATACTTTTCTATAACTCTGACATGTATTTGGAGTTACATTTGGTAGTAGTAGTAGTATGACTTTTGGGATTAGTTATGTACAAACTTGTGGGTAATTGTACTTTTTGGTTTAGTATCAATAATCATTTAAGGTTTTGTTTTTAATTTCAAGTATTTTAGTTTGTTAGTTCTGACTATTCGACTCGTCGGTTTCTTCCGCGTCGGTTTAAGCGAGTCGGGTCGTCACAGTTGGTATTAGAGCGAAATAGGTTTTAAGTGAAGTTTTAGGATTCGAGTTTAACCCGGGAGTTGAGAGCTTTACCTTCCCGAGTGATAAACCCAAATTAAGATTAAGTAAAGGGAGAAGAGTTCGGGTAGAAAAACCGGGATAAGACCTTTTTCTATTTCTTTTCTCTCTTTATTTTTGTGTGCTTGACTGTGGTGGGGATGTATGACTGACATTGTTATTTTGGTATGTCTTTTGTTTTGTTGCGTTGCAGCATGTCTACGCCTCGTCGGTTGAGTACTGGACGACAGAGGTTGCGAGCACTCGAGGAGGCGATCCTTACGTTGGCGCACCATAGTCGTCATACGCCGAGTACGCAGTCGACATTCGACTGTATCGCACGTCATCGACCTCCGACTTACGATGGGGTTGCTGACCCCACTATCCTGGAGAGCTGGATCCGCGAGATGGGGAAGCTCTTCGACGCGACGTTTTGCCCCGAGCACGAGAAGGTGCAAATCGCCGCTTATTATCTACGTGGAGAGGCCGATAACTGGTGGACGGTAGCTAAGGACGCGTGCTTGCCTTTACATTCGATGTCGTGGATTGAGTTCGTCGATAAGATCCAGGAGTGTTTCTACCCCGACGAGTTGCGGTGGAAGAAGCAGGAGGAGTTTCTTACTCTTACACAGGGTAAGATGACCGTTCAGGCATACACCGACATGTCTATGGAGTTATCGAGGTTCACTACGTCTGTAGTTCCATCAGAGAAAGATCTGGTCAAGCGCTACATCAAAAACCTAGATCCGAGGATTCGCGTTCACGTGATCAGTAGTGGAGCGACGATATTTCGGCAGGCCTACGAGGTAGCACTCGAGATTCAGGCATCGACGGCTAAGGAGGATGCGAGCAGGAAGAGAGCTCAGGTTCCGACGACGACAGCTTCTTTTAAGAAGCCCCGATTTAGTGCTCCTAGCAATACCCCTCCGACCACGAGTTCGCATAAGGGTTCCGATGGCTCGAAGTGCAGAGGATGCGGCCGAGACTTCCATCCAGGGAAGCGGTGTGACGGTTCACCGATAGCGTGTTTTATCTGCAGGAAGGAAGGCCATAAGGCGTCAGTTTGCCCCGAGAGGAAGCCAGACACTGAGGTCAAGCAGCTTCCGGCACCGACTAAGAATCCGGTGAAGAACTGAGTCTACTGTATGACCGAGGCGGAGGCCGAGGTTCAGCCTGACGTCGTATCAGGTAGATTTCTTGTTTCTGGTGTGTTAGCTTTAGTGTTGTTTGATTCTGGTGCTACTGTCTCTTTTGTGGCTAGTAGTTTTGCCTCGAGGTCTAATCTTCGTGGCAGCTTTCCTGTTAGTTCAGTTATAACTCTCCCTTCCGGAGAGGATTTTATTTGTCAGCGCGAGTTTTGAGGAGTGCCTATCGTGATAGCTGAGGAGCAAGCGACGGCTGATCTGAAGGAGTTCCCGCTGATGGAGTTCGACGTGATACTTGGTATGGACTGGCTGTCGAGGTATCGAGCGATCATTCGTTACCGAGATCAGTCAGTGACATTCCGAGGACTTCAGGGCAACCGAGTTACCTACTCTGGGTTCGTCCTTAAAAAAGGAGTAAAGGTAATCTCTGCCTTGAAAATGAAAAAACATCGCCAGAAGGGCGATATGGTGTACCTATGTCAGGTAAGGGACTTGACTGAGGAGCGTCTGTTGGACGATATACCTGTAGCGAGGGATTTCAGAGACGTATTTCCTGATGAGCTACCAGGAATTCCACCCGAGCGCGACGTCGAGTTTCATATCGACTTAGCACCCGGGACAGCGCCGATTTCGAAGGCACCTTACCGGATGGCACCATCGGAGTTGCAAGAGTTAAAAACGTAACTCCAGGATTTGATCGATAAGGGCTTCATTAGGCCGAGCGTTTCTCCATGGGGAGCACCTGTGCTCTTCGTGAAGAAGAAAGATGGTATTATGCGCCTGTGCATAGACTACCGAGAGTTGAATCGGGTAACTATCAAGAATAAGTACCCGTTGCCTAGGATTGAGGACCTGTTCGATCAGTTGCGACGAGCGGGAGTGTTTTCGAAGATAGATCTTCGATCTGGATATCATCAGATTCCAGTTAAGAAAGAAGACATTCCGAAGACCGCTTTTCGTACTAGATACGGCCACTACGAGTTCGAGGTGATGCCCTTTGGCCTCACTAATGCGCCAGCCTTGTTCATGGACCAGATGAACCGGACATTTCACCACTTACTCGATAAATGCGTCGTAGTATTTATAGACGATATCTTAGTCTATTCGAGAGATGAGTCTGAGCATGCGGAGCATCTCCGGATGGTACTTGAGATATTACGTAGTAATAAGTGGTTCGCGAAACTCTCCAAGTGTGAGTTCTGGCTTTGCGAAGTAGCATTTCTGGGTCACGTAATCAGTAAGGACGGCATTAAGGTAGACCCGGCTAAGATTAAGGCTGTAGTTGATTGGAGTTGCCCGAGAAATGTGGCGGAGGTTCGTAGTTTTCTGGGATTAGCCGGATACTATCGACGATTCGTCCAGGACTTCTCCAAGATTGCTAGGCTGATTTCTAGTCTCCTACAGAAGGAGGTCCGCTTCGTTTGGACGGAGGCTTACGAGCAAGCATTCCAGTAGTTGAAACAGAGACTAGTCTCTGCTCCTATTCTTACCCTTCCGAACGATGAGGAGGACTTCAAGGTCTATACTGATGCTTCGAAGAGTGGCCTAGGATGTGTGCTCATGCAAGGCGGGAAAGTCATCGCTTACGCATCGAGACAATTAATGGTGCACGAGCGTAACTATCCTACGCATGACTTGGAGCTAGCGGTTGTGGTATTCACGCTCAAGATTTGGAGGCACTATCTCTATGGTGGTTCGTGTAGAGTACTCACGGATCACAAGAGTCTCAAGTACATCTTTACTCAGAAAGACCTCAATATGAGGCAGAGACGATGACTTGAGCTTATTAAGGACTACGACCTGACGCTTAACTATTGCGAGGGCAAGGCGAACTTAGTCGTAGATGCACTGAGTCGTAAGCATCGCTTGAGCTTCAGTAGAATCCGTAGTTCCGTCAGACTCCGTCTGACATCTATGAGTGCTGAGCCTAATTTGATTCAGGAATTGCACGAGGGTCAGCAAAACGACCCGCAGTTAGCTAGGATTCGAGAGGCTCTACGGCAAGGCAAAGCCGTAGGTTTCGAGATCCCTTCCGATGGTAGTCTGCGATTCCGAGGGAGGTGGTGTGTACCGGACTGTTCTGATCTTAGGAACAGAATTATGTCTGAGGCACATAACTCGCCCTACTCTGTTCATCCCCTATCCAATCCGCGGTATTGGGATAGTTGGTGGTCTTACTATGTTGTCTTTGGATATGGATTTCCAGTAAGATTGGTTTCATGGGATTTGGGAGTAAGATTCTCAATCCTGACATAGTAGAAAGTTCGAATGCGTAAGATGTGTTCGTACGTGCATAGTCCGGTCTAGTATGCGAATGATTGCGCCAAAGTTAAGATTGGTTAAAGTTAGTTGAGTCAAGCATGATTACTAGTATGGTTCGCATGATTTGATTGGCGTGTTGGATTTAGTTGTTTGGTTTGTACTATGTTCATGTGTATCCCCATTAGGGTGGGACTGTTATGTTACTCGCCACTGACGGTGGACTATTGTTGTTTTTTAGGTAACTCTGATGATGAGGTCCTTGCTTAGCTTTGGGTTGGGCGAGTGCCGATGTTGTTTAGACTTTATTTTGTTATTTTACGATGTTTCCTAGACTTATACTTTAGTAGTAGTATTTGTATACTTTTCTATAACTTTGACATGTATTTGGAGTTACGTTTGGTAGTAGTAGTAGTATGACTTTTGGGATTAGTTATGTACAAACTTGTGGGTAATTGTACTTTTTGGTTTAGTATATATAATCATTTGAGGTTTTGTTTTGAATTTCAAGTATTTTAGTTTGTTAGTTCTGACTATTCGACTCGTCGGTTTCTTCCGCGCCGGTTTAAGCAAGTCGGGTCGTCACAATTAAACTCTAAGCAATCAAGGGCCAAGATTAGAAAGTCACTAAACAAAAACAGAGAAAAGGCAAAAATACGAATAAAACATGTAGGGATGTGAATGGTCGTGCAGCACAACCATGCACGGTCGTGCAACCCAGAAACTAACTCTCTGGACCGTGCACGGTCGTGCAAGGTTAGCCTGCACAGTCGTGCAACTTGGTTGTACGATCGTGCAGCCTAACATGCACGGTCGTGGCGAAAAGTTACGTGCTTGCACGGTCATGCAGCATTAGCCTGCACGGTCATGCAAGCCCAAACATGGCCTCTGATCTCTGCACGGTCGTGCAGAACATAACTGCACGGTCGTGCAGTTCTTCTCCATGGCTTCTGCTTGCTGCACGGTCATATGCACAGTCGTGCATGGCCGTGTATGCTTCTCTTTGCTTCCTTTGCTCGTGTTTCTAGCTCCATTACATATCCTAACTTAACTAAAGCGTTAAAACAAGATTTTAAACTACTTATTACAACCTGAAAAGCATGAAAATAAGCTAAAAACAAGGGCTCAAAACTATCCAAGCAAAAAGTGAACAAAAATGAAGTCGTTGACCGTTGAAGTCGCCCGTTGAACCATCCCGTCCTGCATCTGAGGCGGAGCGAGCGGCAGAGTAAGATCAGTAAGATCAGAGAACTTGAGAAGTG
The DNA here is from genome assembly GCA_951394345.1 of Salicornia ramosissima. Lineage (NCBI taxonomy): Eukaryota > Viridiplantae > Streptophyta > Magnoliopsida > Caryophyllales > Amaranthaceae > Salicornia > Salicornia ramosissima. The sequence continues at coordinate 18,963,359 of OX596235.1, forward strand.
AGAAGTGAGAAGATGGAGTGAAACTAGGGTTTTGAGTGGGAGGAAAAATGAAGAGAGAGAGAGAGAGGGGCAGATATACGGCTGCCTATTTCCAAAATCCCAAATGAAGTTTGGGCCTTCAGCCCTTCACAAATCACAAGTCCATTTTTTCAAAAACAAATTAAACCGGATATTGGGTACCCGGTTTTTAAAAAAATATGTCCCGGATCCGACCCGGTATCTGATTTTCAAAACCGAATCGGGTAACCACTTTATCAGATAAAAAAACCGAAAACCGGATATAGGTTTCTTTGCCCGCCCCTAGCAAGAACAACAATAGTGGTGGTTGCAGACTTGCAGGCTTGAGGAAGAGAAGATGAAAGAAAGAAGAGGATGAGAGAGAACCCAGGTGGTGCAGCGACGGCGCCGAAGGGAGGAAGGACCGTGCTCGGTAGCGGTGGCGGCAGGAGGTGACGATGGCCGGTGGCGGCAGGAGCTAGACTCTAAGGGCTTGTTTACTTCAGCTTAATTTCAGTTCAGTTCATTTCAGTTCAGCTCTATTAAGTTCAGTTCAGTTCAGGTTTTTTCAATAATTTTACTAATTACTTTCTATTATATTATTTAAGTAACAATAATGACAATGATAATTAGTGGTAGGAAAAATTGATACGACCCGCTAATACGACACGAAATCAACCAGTTATTAACGAGTTTGGGTTGAGGGGTTTGACCCATTTAAATAAGCGGGTCAAGCCAACACGACCCATTTATTAAACGGGTTGGGTTAGGGGTCAAAGGATTCAACCCGTTAATGTAAACGGGTTGACATGAATTCGACTCGACTCAATTACCACCTCTAATGATAACCATGATAATAATATTGATTTCAATTTGATGATAATGATGACGGTGATGATAATAATAATAATAATAATAATAACGATAATAATAATATTCATGATAATAATATTAATATTTTGATGATGATGATAATAATATTGATAATAATACAACAATGATAATAACAACAACAGCAGCAGCAGCAACAACAACAATAATAATAATAATATTCTTTCAAATGATATAACTATTGTCGTTATAATAATAATGATAATTATGTAGGGTGCATGTTGCTATAATGGTGGTTAACTGGTATGTTTCATCCATCTTCGTCAGCATTGGTAGAACCCTTCATCTAATTTTTAGTGCACTAAAAATTCTTTCCACCGTCCCACGCAATGATGAATGTCGGAAGTTGAAATGCTCTAATTTTCCTTTTAGTGGGGGATCATTCTGAAACTCTGGTGTATGAACTCCCAAACCTCTACCTTGATGTGGGCTCAAATACCTAACACTATTTGGATATCCGGAATCAACCAAAAAATATTTTCCTTTCAATGTATAAAGAAAATGAAGTTAGTAAAAGTACAAGTATACATTTTATTTTAAAAGAAAACATTATATAAAAAAAATACCTTCACATGGGTGAGGGAAACACATTTCAGAATTGCTTAAACAATGACTCAAAATCCTAGAGTCATGTACACTTCTTTCGAAACCAACACATACATATGTGAACAACATATCAAATGAGATACAAGCTAAAACGTTCCATCACTTGGTCCCACAAACGACCTATAAAAGGGTGTGCTTCTTTGTCTCCTACCACGACTTGTACATGAGTACCATCTGAAGCACCAACACAATCCTACACCTACATGAAGAAAACATAAATATATTTATTTTTTTCAACATCATAGAAGTTAATAGACATATTCTACCTTCTAATCAGTAATATAAAATTCTAAGAATAATTATTGATCACTTTATATGAACAATGTAGAAGTATCAAAGCTCCATTATTACTCTTTCATCAGCTCTAATAATTCTATTCAAGTTTGTAATTCAACAACAGGACAAAATCACTGAATAATACGACAAAAATACAGAACAAAAAATTAAGAGGAAAAAATAAAATAAAATGAAATAAAAATTAAGCTGATCATGTAATTCACCAACAAAATCAAGTAATTCAACAAAGAATAATTATTATGTATTCAGGGTCAATCAAGTTTAATAAGATTCTGATCAAATCAAATCAGGTTCAATAAGTTATAATCAGGTCAGGTTAAGTTTAAAATAAGTTATAATCAGGTCAGGTCCAATAAGTTATAATTAGGTCAGGTCCAATAAATTAATCAGGTTAGGTCAGATTTGTCAATCAGGTTAGGTTAAATAAGTTGAAGAGAACACACCCTTAGAGTACCCAACTTTTAAAAGTTTCAATCTTTCTATAATACTAAAGTGAAAGCCACTAATTTCCCTCTTAAATTTTTTTTTCTCCTAAAGTACATTTATTCCTTTATCTCTTCTACACTCTCTTTAATATTCTAATTAATAATAAATGACTTTTTAATTTTAATGTTCATTGAAACTAGAAATAAAAAAAGTTGTATTAAATTAATAAAAGTTTGCTTCCATAAATAAATGAATTTTAATTTTAAACTAAAATTGTATTGAAAATACAAGCACATAAAGTAACAAACATAACACTCCGATTTATGTTGAGAATGGAGAGATTAGAGTCGAGATTATTCTAGAATAATCAAAAGACAGGATTATTTTGGAAAGATAAGTAAAAGTCGGGATTATTGTAATAAAATTTTAATTAAATTACATTATAAATATATTTTTTTATGCTACATGTATCAAATTTTAAAACCAATCATTTGCTCGGGTAGCATCTAGTGAGAGTACTAAAGTGACGTCCTTTAAAAATTTTACATTCATCCGTTTGAATGAAGCTACCTTTCTTACCCCTCTCTCCTAATTTACGGATTTACCTCCTTCCAAGCTCATTTTTATTATTTACCAAAAAAAGAGCTCATTTTTACTATATAAAAAAAAATCCACCTGCAAAACAGAACAGAATTCAGCTTCAACCTTCAAATACCTGTAAAAGAAATGCGCGGAAGAAGAAGAAAGGTACTGTATTTTTTTAGTTTTATTTCAAATTTATTTGTTTGTTTGGATTAGTGTACTACATTTATGGGTTATAGTTATAGAGCATTCATCAATTGTTTATATGTTGATTTTTATGTTGCAAAGTGTGTTTGTTAGATTACTTTAACATAATTTTGCTCAATTAGTGTGTGTTTTATCAGAAATTAGGGGTAGTGTTAGACATTAAAATAGTAATTTCCCCTTGATTATGGTTAGGGTTTATAATTAAATATTAAATTTGGGATAAATTTGAGTTGAGGTTTGCTTTTGTAACAGATTTTAGTTCGACATTTGGGACAAATTTGAGTTGAGGTTTGTGAGTTTGTGGTAGATGTGTGGTGGTTTCATCCATTTTATAGGGAACTTGGGAGTAGATTTTTCAGGGAGGAGATGGCTAGTTCTAATTTGAGTAAATTTTTATTGATTTCAATTTATTCATGCAGTTGGTTGATACCTCTTTTAATGGAACTTTTGATGTTGATTAAATGAAATGAGCTTGTTCAAGGAAGATATTTGAAGATATTTCTATATCTTGGTCTCAGAACGACCTATAAAAGGTTGTGCTTCTTTTTTCGCCCACCACGACTTGTACATGAGTACCATCAGAAGCACCAACACAATCCTACACCTAAATAAAAAAAACCATAATTATATTTATTTTTTCAACATCATAGAAGATTATAAGACATATTCTAGCATCTAATCAGTAATATAAGATTCTCAGAATAATTATTGATCACTTTATATGAACAATGTAGAAGTATCAAAGCTCCATTACTCTTTCATCAGCTCTAATAATTCGATTTAAGTTTGTAATTCAACAAACAGGACATAATTACATAACAAATAATTAAGAGGAAAAAGTAAAATAAAATGAAATAAGAATTAAGCTGATCATGTAATTCAACAACAAATACAAGTAATACAACAAAGAATAATTATTATGTAGTTAGAGTCAATCAAGTTTAATAAGTTCTGATCAGATCAAATCAGGTCCAATAAGTTATAATCAGGTCAGGTCAGGTTTGAAATAAGTTATACTCAGGTCAGGTCCAATAAGTTATAATCAGTTCAGGTCCAAGTAATAATTAGGTCAGGTCCAATATTTTATAATCAGGCCAGGTTAAATCCGTTCAGATCATGTCAAATAAGTTGAAGAGAACACACCCTTAAAGTACCCAACTTTTAAAAGTTGCAATGAGATTATGAGAGTACTAAAGTAACGTCCGTTAAAAGTTTTTATATTCATCCGTTAGACTGTAGCTATAATACCTTGGAAATTCCACTTTTGAAAACTCTAAATATTATTCGAAGTTTAGACGTAAAGTACATTTAAAAAGAAATTTTTAGAGCATTACCGCCACGTGTGAAAACGTTTCGGCTTATTCAAAGTTTTTGCGGCGGAATAAAATTAAAACAAAAGGTATAAGGTTTAAAGAAAAATTATTGATAAAATTCAAAACCTTACAATTTGGAACCATTATTGTCCCTTCACTAAAAACTAAAAATAAATACGCTCGATCTCACCCATAAACCCCGGGTGATGCAAGTAAAATCTGTCTGTTCCATCATCATCTAATTTATACCTGTAAAATCTGCTCCCCAAAATTTCCGAGTGAAATAATGGATCGTCACATATCCACCAAGAAAGAAAGGTGGATAACACACACACAAAAATGTACACATAATCAACAAAAGCTGAGTACATATATACGGCAGGAAATACATCAATATAAGCAAAAATAAACATCCACATTTAACTTATTACTTTAATTGACATTATTTATTTTATAGTGGGATACTCATCGAACGGGCCTAATAAAAGTTGTCCACTAGGACGCCCTCTAGGGCGCAGTACTCGGTAGCAAATCGAGCAGCAAATTCCACCATAAGGCGGTTGGGAACCCAAAATAAATAAAGGGGTGCACGACGTCTCATGCCCCCTACAGGAGCATAATCGCTCCCCCCACGTGTCCATGCTCAAGGTATATACGTTCCAAGAGTTTTGTTTTGAATCCTCTTTCACTTTACGTGTTTAGTAATATTTATGAAATTTTGAATTTATTTACTACACAAAGGATTCACAACATATTAATACACATATAGTCAATCAATTGCAGATTTATTTATCTTTGATTTAGCGAACACATATTTTATTTATGTCTTTTAATGCCCATGGCCCCACACTTTGTTTGTAAATATAGAATAATGCCTCTTGGCCCCACACGAGGTGGTAAAATAAATAATGCCCCTTGGCCCCATATGAGGTGGTAAAATAAGTATTGTCTCTTGGCCCCACACGAGGTGGTAAAATAAATACTATACTAAACCTTGACTCAACTAGTGAGTATTATGAATAAATAGTTGCTACACTTATTCTTGATCATGCGGGAAAGATAATTCATAACTCTTGTATCAATTGGAACCGACTAATTCCCACAATATCAATATAACATCCAATTTCTTTTCATTACAATCACAATTTATTCATGCCACAATACAAATAACAAAACATCATGCATTTATCAACAAATATAATCTACACAACCTTCCTAAGCATGGTACTACATGTAGTTAAATTTCTGAGTACATACGTACCTCGTATAGTAGTTACGACTAACCACGGTTAGTTAAAGTCTCCGAACTCGAATTCTCCTACAATTAACCAATAAAATTCAATAAATAACCTTCCTGGTGGGAAATTAACCCCATCGACTAACTTACTACCAAGTAAGTTTTACTTAATTTTCCAGCAATAATAACAAGCCTAGAACCAATTTTAAAGACCAACTAGTGACCCGAAACTAACGTTTTAGTGCCCTTTAATTAGTATACAACGTGGGTAATTAGTTAGATTAATTAAAACATCAATTTAACATACTGTAATAAAATTCCAACATTAATAAAATATAAAATTCTTCTTTAAATGCTTCTAAAACATGTTTTTAGGTTCTAAAAATATTAATTAAGTTAAAAATGTCATTAATAATAATTATAGACTAATAATAGCCAAAACCCATTAAACTAGCTTAATTTTACTTAAATTTCATATTAATAAAAATAAATAAAACTTTATTATAACCTGATAAAATCATATTCTTGATGTATAGAAATCAAAATCAAAGTAAAATCAACATTAATCAATATTAGACCTTAATTCACAAAACCCATTAAATTAGACAACTTCAACAACGATTCATCTTCAACCTCCATTAAAACTCTAGTAAACCTCAATTAAAGGTTCAACCAAGCTTTAAAATTTCAAGAAACTCAACTATAATATGAAATAACCAAAACCTACTACTTAAATCAACAAACTAATCAAAATAATTTGTTTTTAATATAGTTTAATCCACAAATAAAACTCTGAAAATAAGCTAAAAAACTCATAACTTTGTAGATTAAATCCCAAAATCAAAACAAGAATCTTTAATGTTAAAAAAAGATTAAAAGCAAATATTAAATAAGAATTTCAATAATAAAAATCAAATCATTAAACTTGAACCAAATTAAACAAAGGATGAAGATTTTTTTTTTTAAGTAGCACCTCACGAAGCAGGCTGGGAGGCAGCAGGGCGGCGCCGCTAGGGCCGGCCAGCAGGCAACGACTCCGGCGAGTAGGCGGCGACGACGGCGACCGGACTCCAGCGATAGTGCTGATGGCCGGCCGCAGTGGCGGACCAAGGGTTTTTAAATTGGGGGGACAATGTCTAAATGTTTAAGAACTCGGATAAAAAGCAGGCACTAAAAATAAAAATAATTACTAGAGCACGTAAATTGTTTAATACTTAAATTTTACATTCTAAATCCTAATGAGGAGATTCGTACTATCCACATGATACTTATAAAATAGAAAAAAGTTGATTTTTATACTCTGGTGGTTGATTCTCTACCCAAAATATTTCATTCTATTGTAATATTTTTTCTCAAAATACTCCTACATTTGTATTCTATATGCATAAAATGTCATTTTTACTTACAATTTGTTGATCAAGTACTAAAATTTATGTGTCTTTCTCATAAATCATATCTAATTAATCCAACTATAGGTTATCAATACCAGCACCTGTACATTCATTTACTCAAGTAAAAAAAATGAAGCACTAAATCAATCAAGAAAATTATTAATTACTACCTCTGTATCCCAATACTCATTATATAAGTATGTGATACGGATTATTAGACAAAAAATGGATTTAAAAGGAAAGATCGAGTGAAAAATGAATATTATTAATTGGCCCAACAACAAAAGTAAAGTTAAAAATAAAAAAAACTTACACATGAGTAGTTTTTATATTAAATAAAGTAAATAAATATTTATTGCAAATATTGTGTTACAACCTAAAATGACAAAAATTGCAAGTATTGCTATATGGAATTTGTATAATTATTCAAGTTAAATACATAACAAAAAGAAAAAATTGTGAAAAAAGAAGGGGGGAAAACAAAAGCAATTTCTATCAATCCTAAAACTCCTAAATGACCACAAAACCAGAGTGTTTAACCAAAATAATGTTGGGAGCAAAAGTATTTACCAAAATACTGCCAATCCAACAATATTTACCAAAATACTATCCACGTCAGCTTTGTTTTTTAATTTTTTATGCAGCATAAATCGCTATTTGAGATAGCGATTTTCTTAACAAAATCGCTATCTCAAATAGCGATGTTGTTGATGTTAAAAAAACTCAATCAATGCCTTTATTGTAGAGAATAATGACCAAAGTTGGGTTGTTATTAAGTAATAGGGGAAATCGCTATCTGAGATAGCGATTTACCATATATAACAAAATCGTTATTTCAAATAGCGATTTTGCTACATATAATTTTAAAAAAAAAACATGAACGCTCTCTCTCCTACGTGGACAACATTCTTGTAATTATTTTTTCAATGGCAGCATTTTGTTAAATAGTTTTGGCCTCAACATTATTTTGGTAAAACACTCACAAAACCACACCATGCGTGTCATTTTAGAAAAGGGGAAATTTTTTTGAGCCCACTGGGTTTTGATCCTGACTTTGCACGAGAACACAACACAAAGTTACCAGGGCTACATTGTTTTCTGCTTCAAAGTATTACACAGGAAATGTATTTAACCCTTTTTAAAAATATATTTTGTTTTTAACTTTTAAAATTGGGGGGACCACTGTCCCCCCATGTTCCAACGTGGGTCCGCCAATAGTGATGGGCTATGGGTGAAGGAGGAAAACTAAGGTTTTTTTTTTTTTCCATACGTGAAAGAGGAAAGGAGGAGAGAGGGTGTAATGACCTGCATTTTTTAGTAACGATGTTAGCGGTGGTAACGTCGTAAACAGGCAATTACCAATCGATTCAACAACTGGAATTTAGCTAAACTCATGGATTAAACGGAAAACGTAAATATTATTAGTGAATCCCAAAAACAACTGTAGGAAATAACAACTAATCCCAAAAACAAGTTTCTACAACTCGAAATAAAACTACAATTAAAAGAACAGGAAAGAAAAACGGGAGCCTAGAACTCTCGTCTAACTCTTAACCCGACTCTAAACTTCATTCTGCTCACCTGCAAAATGAAAATGAGGGTCCACCATCAGTGGCGAGTAACTAGACTGTCCTACTTAGAAGTAGAACCATATTACATAAAATAACAGATTAGAAAACAGGAAGCAAAACGTTACAACATCAGTCATATCATCAAACAACTCCAAATCAGAAACAGCAGCGGAAACTTAATTAACTGTAACGCCCCAATTTTCGGTATTTTTTGCTATGTTTATTTGTCTATATTTATGTTTATTTTATGTGTGGTCCGAATTTATTTGGACTATATATTTTTTTGTTTTATTTCTTGAATATGATTATTTTATTTTATGATTAACTGTTTTATTATTTATTTTATTTTATTTTAATTAATTAGAATTTTATTTTAATTTTCTAGTTAATTAATTAATTTTGGGCCAAGTGCAATTTAGACATGATTAGTCATGCTTAAGTGTAATTAGCCCAAATGAACTTGTTAGCCCATTTGAGCAAGCCCAACTGGCCCCCTTATGTTAAGTGGCTTGATTTGCCACTTGCTTTGTATTCACACCTTAACTAACTTCTATAAATAGAAGTAGTAGTAAGGCTTATTGATCATTTTGCCATTCTAATCATCCTTTGCCACAACTAAACACAAAACCTCTCTCCATTTGCTCTCCATTCCACACGCCATTTTTAACTTGTTAACCCCAACCATTGTTCATCATCTTTTCAAAACCCAAACTTAAAGATTCAACCTCCATTGATCTTTAAGTATCAAAACACAATTTATTTATCATAATTTCATCCAAGATCCCTTATTCGGGCTTATTTCCGGGTTGGTTTGTGTTTAGGTTTGGGTTCGTGTGGTGGTGCCGTGTTGAATTGAAGACTGTGCGGTGGAGGCGTGCAACCAGGCCGTGCAGTGGTGGTGCAGCCATGTGTGAACCGTGTGTGTTGGTGGCCAGCCGTGGTGGTGGGCCGTGTGGTTACATTTTCGGGCAGCAAGTTTTCGTGTATTGTTGTATTATACTTCAATAAGGTAACATGCTATCCTATCCTAGTTTGTATACCATGATTCATAGGGTATATTAGATGATTAAATTAGACCAAAAGTTGATGATTATGACCTTATGCCATGCGTGATTTATAGGCTGATTTAGGTAGTTGTTTCGTAAAGTTCTTGCCTTGTTTCTATGTATTTTATGATTGGTTATGATAGTTTTATGTTTGATCATGTTCATGTTCGATTTTCATGTAGTATTGATGCATAGAACTGATGATTATGTTGTTGAAAGTTAGCCATGTCATGCGTGTGTTTTGGGTTGTATTGATGATGATGATTCTTGACGATCTTGATGTGTTGTATATGGTTCTTGAATCTTGAATTGATCAACTAAGTTAAAGATTGTAATCTTGATATTGATTCTTGATTTCTTGAGGTTTCTTGATTATGCTATGATGAATCTTGATTTTCTTTATTATGATTTCGTAGTCTTTAAGTATAGATCTTGTAGTCTTGATTAAAGAAAGGTTAAAAGTAATTATATTAATTAAAGAAAGTTAAAGAAAGTATAAAGATTGATTAACGAGGTTCCAATATTATGGTTTTTATAGTTAGTCTTAAGTAAAGGCGTAAGATGCAACTTAAGATTAACCAAGAATGTAAAGAATGTAATGATAGCTTGAAATTTACTGTTCGACGCCTGACCTTAGAGTAATATTCTAAGACTTGGGTTAAGACGTTGCCCCTATCCTAACCGCGATATTGGGATAGTGATTACTTACTATGTCGTCCTTATGATATGAATTTCCATAAGATGGGGTTCATGGGTTTGGGAGTAAGATTCTCATTCCTGGCATAGTAGGAAAGTTCGTTCACGTAAGATGCATTCGTACGAGCATAGTCTGGTCTAATATGTAAATGATAGCGATAAAGATTATGATAAGATTGGATAATTAAAGTCTAGCGAGTTGTTATTATTGTTATTATTATTGTCACTTTTACGTTGCATGTTTGTTTGTATGAGTGCCTGATTTGTTTGTTTGATTTATTCTATGTTCATGTGTATCCACTTTAGGGTGGGACTGTTATGTTACTCGCCACTGATGGTGGATATATGTTCATTTTCAGGTAACTCTGATGGTGATGTTGATGCTTAGCTTGGGTTCGGGCGAGTGTCAAATTTCTATCTATAGTTGTAGTTGTGATTTCCTGTTATTAGACTTTAGACTGTTAGTATGTTGTATACTCTAACTCTGGCATCTGTTTTGGAGTTAATTCTTTAGTGTTGACTATTTGGGACTTAGTTATGTACAACTTGTGGTTTTGTACATTTTGGTTTTATAATTATAAAATTTGAGGTTTTGTTTTTGGGTTTTAAGTATGTTGTATGTTAGTTTGACAATTCGACTCGTCGGTCTCTTCCGCGCCGTTCTATACGAGTTGGGTCGTCACAGTTGGTATCAGAGCCGAATAGTCAAAACTTTATGTGAAATTTTAGGATTCGAGTAAAACTTGGGAGTTGTGAGCTTTACCATTCCCGAGTGATAAACCCGATTAAGAATAAGTATAAGGGAGAAGTGTGTCGGGTAGAAGACCGGGATAGGACTCTTTTCTCTTATTTTTTATTTCTTTTGAGTGCTTGACTGTAGTTGTGGATTATTGACTAACACTTTCTTTTTATCTTTATTTTCTTGCGATGTTTTCAGCATGTCTACACCTCGCTGGTCAAGTTCGGGACGACAGAGGTTACGAGCGCTCGAGGAAGCGATTCTTACGTTAGCGCACCATAGTAGTCAACCATCGGGTTCGCAGTCGACGTTCGATCGTATCGCTCGTCCATCGACCACCGACTTACGATGGGGTTGCTGACCCTACGATTTTGGAGAGCTGGATCCGTGAGATGGGGAAGCTCTTCGACGCTACGTTTTGCCCTGAGCATGAGAAGGTCTAGATCGCCACCTACTACTTGAGAAGAGAGGCCGATAATTGGTGGAGCGTGGCTAGGAACGCATGCATGCCCTTGCACTCGATGTCTTGGGCCGAGTTCGTAGCTAAGGTCCAGGAGAGGTTCTACCCCGACGAGTTACAGTGGCAGAAACAGGAGGAGTTTCTTACTCTCACTCAGGGTAATATGACGGTTCAGGCCTACACCGATAAGTTTGCCGAGTTATGGAGGTTCACTATGTCTGTGGTTCCATCCGAGGAGGAGCGGGTCAAGCACTACATCAAGAAGCTAGATCCGAGGATTCGCGTACACGTTATCAGCAGTGGAGTGAAGTCATTACAGCGAGCTTACGAGGTAGCACTCGAGATTCAGGCGTCTGTTATCGAGGAGGATGCGAGCAGAAAGAGGACCCCGACCCCGATGAAGTCGCCATCTTTCAAGAAGCCCCGATTTAGTGCCCCTAGAATTACCCCTCCGACCACTAGTTCGTCTAAGGGATCAGGGAGTTCGAGGTGCAGAGACTGTGGCAAGGACTTCCATCCAGGAAAGCGTTGTGACGGGACGCCCATTTCGTGCTTTATCTGTGGGAAGGAAGGCCATAAGGCATCAGTCTGCCCCGAGAAGAAGCCAGGCACTGAGATCAAGCAACTACCGGCACCGACTAAGACTCCTGTGAAGAAGCGAGTCTATTGTATGACTGAGGCAGAGGCAGAGGTCCAGCCAGATGTAGTCTCAGGTAGATTTCTTATCTCTGGTATGTTAGCTTATGTATTGTTTGATTCTGGTGCCACTGTTTCTTTTGTGACTAGTAGTTTTTCCTCGAGGTCTAATCTTCGTGGCAGTTCTCCTTTAGTTCGATTATGACTCTCCCTTCTGGAGAGGATTTTGTTTGTCAGCGTGAGTTCCGGGGAGTGCCCATTGTTATAGCTGGGGAGCAAGCGACGGCCGACCTGAAGGAGTTCCCGCTGATGGAGTTTGATATTATTCTTGGCATGGACTGGCTACCAAGGTATCGAGCAATCATTCGTTGCCGAGATTAGTCAGTGACATTCCGAGGATCGAAAGGCAATCGAGTTACCTACTCTGGGATCGTTCTGAAGAAGGAGTAAAGGTAATTTCGGCCTTGAAGATGAGAAAACTTCGCCAGAAGGGCGATATGGTGTTTCTATGTCAGGTAAGGGACTTGACTGAGGAGAGTCTGTTGGACAATATACCTGTAGTGAGGGATTTCAGAGACGTATTTCCTGATGAGCTACCAGGAGTTCCACCCGAGCGCGATGTCGAGTTTAATATTGATTTAGCACCCGGGACAGCGCCGATTTCAAAGGCACCTTACCGGATGGCACCATCGGAGTTGCAAGAGTTGAAAAAGCAACTTCAAGATTTGATCGATAAGGGCTTCATTAGGCCGAGTGTTTCTCCATGGGGAGCATGCGCTTATGCATAGATACCGAGAATTGAATCGGGTAACCATCAAGAACAAGTACCCGTTGCCTAGGATTGAGGACCTATTCAATCAGCTGAGAGGAGCGGGAGTTTTCTCGAAGATAGATCTTCGATCTGGATATCATCAGATTCCAGTCAAGAGAAAAGACATCCCGAAGACAGCATTCCGTACGAGATACGGCCACTACGAGTTTGAGGTGATGCCCTTTGGTCTCACTAATGCTCCAGCCGTGTTCATGGATCAGATGAACCAGACCTTTCATCACTTACTCGATAAGTGTGTCATAGTCTTTATCGATGATATCCTAGTGTATTCGAGAGACGAGTCTGAGCATGCAGAGCATCTCCGGATAGTGCTAGAGATATTGAGGAAGCATAAGTGATTCGCGATGCTCTCTAAGTGTGAGTTCTGGCTTTGCGAGGTAGCATTTCTGGGTCATGTTATTAGTAAGGAAGGCATTAAGGTAGACCCGGCAAAAGTTAAGGCTGTAGTAGAATGGAGTAGCCTGAGAAATGTGGCGGAGGTTCGTAGTTTTCTGGGTTTGGCCGGATACTATCGACGATTCGTCTAGGACTTCTCCAAGATTGCTAGGCCGATGACTAGTCTCCTACAGAAGGAGATCCCATTCGTTTGGACGGAGGCTTGCGAGCAAGCATTTCAACAGTTGAAACAAAGATTAGTTTCTGCTCCTATTCTTACCCTTCCGAACGATGAAGAGGATTTCGAGGTCTACAGTGACGCGTCTAAGAGTGGCCTAGGATGCGTGCTGATGCAGGGTGGGAAGGTCATCGCTTATGCATCGAGGCAGCTGAAGGTGCACGAGCGTAACTACCCCACACATGACTTAGAGCTAGCAGCTGTGGTTTTCGCGCTTAAGATCTGGAGGCACTATCTCTATGGTGGTTCGTGTAAGGTATTCACGGATCATAAGAGTCTCAAGTACATCTTCACTCAGAAGGACCTCAATATGAGGTAGCGACGATGGCTTGAGCTGATTAAGGAGTATGACCAGACGCTTAATTACTGTGAAGGCAAGGCGAACTTAGTTGCTGACGCACTGAGTCGCAAGAATCGATTGAGCTTCAGTAGAACAATTATTTTAGGACAGAAAAAATAGTTAAAGTTGTTTGTCGGGTGATATGAAAATGTAAATAGAACAATTATTTTAGGACAGAAAAAATAGTTAACATTTTGGAACAAATCTCTATTATATAAGTGAAGGGGGAGCAATGGTGTCCCCTCAAAAAGTCTAAAATACCCTTTAAAATTTATTAAATATCAAACTACATCAATATTAACTAAAAAGGAAAGTTTTTGTATTTTTAAAATGAAAATATTATAAAATAAATAATTCAAACAAATAAAATAAAAAGACCAAAATTTATATTTTTGAATTCTCTACAAATAGACATCCATATTGATATAATTTTTACAAAAATATTTTACTTTTTTTTTATTATAGTATAAATTTGAAAGGAGAAAGAGTATAATGGATGAATATTTTATTTTGTTTTTTCCTAATTTTTTACTATTTCAAAATGGATGTGAATTATATGCAAACCTTATATCCGTTTGTGGTTTTTTTTTTATTTTATTTTTATTGTGAAAGGCTTTGCCAAAATTGTTTATTATTTATACCGTCTAACTAATGTGTTTTTAATTACTATTTATAAGTACAATTTTTTTTTTGGCATCGTAAAATAGATGTCAGCTTAGTTACAGAATTTTTGTTTTGATCTTTTTTACTACTAAATAACATTTAAGCTCAAAATACACTTACGCATAGCGTGTATAGAAAGCTAGTGTAGGAACTAAAAACAGGGTTGACTATTTTTATTTTTACCACTTATCATGTTAATTTTTTATTTACAAAAATTAGGTTTCTATTTGAGCCTAATAAATAAATAAAACTCTAATCCTAGGGCAACGTAATCATCTCTCTGTTTATTTCAACCTCCTCTTCTATTCTCTGTCGAACTAACTAACGTAACTGTGACTAGGTTGGTCGTGGTTTTTGTGGTGCCTTTCCTCCATTAAAGCAAGCAAATTTCCTCCATTAAAGCAAGCAAATTTCCTCCATTAAAGCAAGCAGAGTTTTTGAGGTAAGATTTTTTTTTTCTCCCGTAGAATCAATTATACAATAAAGTTCATGCTTTGCTGGGTAATTTATTTTATTACCAGAAGGAAAATGAATTTCCAATCGAATATTGTTGATAGATTATGTATGTGCTGTGCTGTAGACTACAAAAATGGAGGATTTCTTACTGGGCCCTGGGCGGCCGCCCCTGTTGCCCTGGGTCAGGTTGTCGTGAGTATATAAACTTTTCTTTTGTTTAAATTCTTGAATTAAGGACTTGTAAATTGTTATAGTTAATTAATTTCTGATTTAATGTTATTGTTTAATCATGTTTTAAACCCAAGATTTTCACTTAAATATGAGTATTATAAATTCAGATTATGAGTATTATAAATTCAGATTTTTATGGGTTTTTAATATGAAATTCAGATTTAATGGAAAATTAGAAATAACCCCTAACCTTTTCACGTACCCCTTGTTTTTATTTTTTTAAATTTAACCCCCTAACATTTAGCTCCGTTTAGCAAATCACCCCAATCACCAAAATCTGTTAAAATCTAACATTGAGGACCATTTTTTACGAATCAAACCCTCACCTTTCCCCTAATCATTCATTCATCTATCATCTTTTTCATTTCACCATCTCTAACCACCACCACGACTATTTCTCTCTCCTGGGCTAAATTACTGGTGGGGTGGTTCAAATTTGGGGTGAGGTGGGTTTGATTTCGCTGGGGTCAATTTGGATTGGGTTTGGTGGTTGTGGTAGGGTGGCTGGGGTTCGGATAATAAGGTGGTGGTAGCAGCAAGGGGTGCTCAGAGGAGAGAAAGAAAATAATGGTGATGGTGGTGGTGGTGGTGGTGGTGGTGGTAGGGGTGGTCAAAGGAGAGATAAAGACAATGGAGGATGAGGAGGAGGAGATGGTGGTGGTGGTGGTGGTGGTGGCAAGGGGGTGGTCAGAGGAGAGAGAAAGAAGATGGATATAATGTATTAATGACAACGATTAGTGTATTGAT
Source organism: Salicornia ramosissima (assembly GCA_951394345.1). NCBI lineage: Eukaryota > Viridiplantae > Streptophyta > Magnoliopsida > Caryophyllales > Amaranthaceae > Salicornia > Salicornia ramosissima. Next base: position 18,979,336 of record OX596235.1, read on the forward strand.
AATCCGTGTTAATTAGTGTGTTAATTATGTTTTGAGTTGTTAATTAACAAATTAAAGGTAATATTTCGTTAAATTTAACAGAATATTCTAATTTGGAGGTGATTTGCTTAACGGTGCTAAATGTTCGGTGGTTAAATTTAAAAAAATAAAAACAAGGGGGTAATTGTTAAAAACGTGAAAATGTTAGGGGTTTATTTCTAATTTTTCCTTTATCAAAACTTGTTTAAACCTTGATTAAAATTTGTTATTTGGGTTATTTTGATGTTTTAAGTATTAAACTTTGAGTATGGGAAGTATAGATTAATTTATTGATTTTTAGGGCTTTAATCATGGATTATTAGTGTTTTAATGATGTTTAAAGAATTTTAATTATTCTGGAATTGTAAATAAAACCATGTATTTTAATGGGTTTTGATTGTTTTCGCTTAATAATCGTAGTTAATAATAATTGTACCATTGTCATGAAGTTAGGAACCTAAAAATGAAGCGAGGTTAATTGATGGGATTAATTACCCACTAGGTAGAATGGTTATGGGATGATGTAGAGTTGTTTTCGGTGGTTTTTGGGAAGGTTTTGTTAAGGTTTTAATTCTGAATTTTTATTCGGAAAGGGGTTATTTATTGGTTTTTATTTGATTAATTGTAGGAGACTTCGAATTCGGAAACTTTAATTAGTCGTGGCTAGTCATAGCTACTACATAAGGTACATATGTACGCGAGAACTTTGAATTCATGTAGTATCATGCTTAGGAAAGTTATATAAATTGTGATCGGTTGAATTGTTGCGTGATTAATTGGAATTGGATTACATGTATGACATGTTTGGTTATTTAACTGGTTGGAAGGTTGATATGAATTACATTTAATATCATGAGAGCTATGCTCATATTCAAGGAAGATATAAATATTGTCTTATTGATTAAGCATGTATTTGGTAGAAGCAAACAATTGAAAACTCACATGTTGAGTTTGGGGCCATGGGCATTAAAGAATTAATAAATGGTTTATGTGATCACTAATTACAAAGATAATTAAACTTGATTTAGTTGAGTATATTGTGATTGTCATCCTTGGTTTGAGTGGTCGTGACTCATTGAGTGTTGTTGTGTGTGAGCCTCATAAGTTAAAATTGATTAAACAACATAAAGTGAGTCCCTTTTTCCCTTTTATGCAGCACTTACTCTCACAACATTGCTTAATTGCACCTTAATCCCTGTTTATAACCTACATTCTGTATGAAGCAATGTTTTCCATATTATAACAAGATTGAACATTGTTTAATTTAGGGTTTAATAGCATGGACTCTTGTGGGGATAGCAATGCCCTTATTTTGCCCCGTAAGGCAAAGAATCGTAAACAGAAATCGAATTTTCAGGTATTGATAATTCATACACTGCATACTTGATTTTTAGGTTCACTTCTCTTAGGTAATATCAGCAAACTTGATATGTATTTTAATGGATTTTTACTAGACCAGAGGCCGTCTAGATAAAAAATTGAGCAAATCCCAGCAAAGGAAATTGAAGAAATTGGAGGTAATTTCAGGTTTTCCCTCTCTTTATTGGGTATTTGTGAATTGTGATGTTGTTTTGCCACACTTTGAATGATTTTCTGGTTTTGCAGGAAGAGAAAGAACAACAAATATTGCTGTCAAAAAGCTTGGAAAACTTAGAGTATGCTTTTGTTGTTGTCATTTTTAGATGACTGATTTATTATTGGAATTTGGATTTTGTAATATATTCTTTATTTAATTTCAGGAAGTATAAGATTAGTGATGATGCATATTCGCTATTATGTTCCTCTGAAAATATTGGGCAGGTGAGTTTTGATGATGATTGGTTTTTTTTCCTCTCTATATCTGGAATAAGATAGACTTCAATTGTTTTAGGATTGTCTTTGAGCAATCTAAAATGAAAATTTGACATCTTTAAAATTTGGCATCTTATAGAATTTCTGTTTCCTTTATTTTTTGTTTTGGTTTAAAACGTAAATTTTGTTGCATTTCATGGCTTAAATTAATGGAAAAATTACAACATACAACCAAATAAGTATGTTATATTGCCTTTTCAAAAAAAAAAAAAGTATGTTATATTGCAAATTACAGCCACTTAGAATTTTCTTTACAACATTACAACCAATTAAGAGCATTTTATAGTTAAACTATAGCCAACCCTCATTTTCAGCGAATTTAAGCATTCTGTTGCAAGGAATAAACTGTATAAAAACCCCTAAAATCAATAAATTAAATAGAACTAAAAGTATGTCAATTGTTCTGTGGGTGTTTATGTAGTTATTACTCGCTTGAGAATGCTTTGAAACATTGAAAAAAAAAAAGAGGTTTTGTTGTAATTTGATTACAAAAAAATGCTCTTAAATGGCTTGAAGTCGCAAAAACAATCTAATTAGCTGTAATTTGAAAAATGACATGTTCATTTGGTTGTAGGTGGCAAAATTTTTTTTTCTTAAATTAATTTACTTAATTTCTAACATGTTCTTATTAAAATACTGTACATAGTATTAGTCTAGTAGTAAACGAATAATCCTTAGTCTTATGAAATCATATGAGCTATGTTACTTTGGCTGAAGTACTTGTCTTTGACATGCACTTACCTCCTATTATTCCTAGTTCAGACTCATTCTTATGAAGTATAAGTTCTTTATAGTGTACACGTCAATGTTAAAGTGTCGGGATTTGACTTAGGCATTTGAGGTAAACAAAGAGCAGGAGTAACATAGCAGTTTTTGAATTTGTGGTGATTAGATGAATGGCAATAATGTTTTCGTAATATACATTGGGACATAAAAAAAAGCTATGTTTTAGATGTTGTCTTTTTGTTTAAATCATTATCAGTCCATGGCGGTCATGTTAGGTTTCCTTTGCTCTAGGTTCTTATCTTGCTTTTACTGGTTTATAGGAAGAGACAATGCGGGAGAAACGTAAGAGGGTTATGCAGTTTTCTAAGGCTGGATTGGTTGTACCAGAAAGTGATATGGTTACCAAGAGAAAGAAAGTTGGTTCAAGTGAGAGTGAAGTTGATGCTTCTGAAAGCTCTCCACTGGAAACTGCTGATTATAAAGATGCCACTTTTAAACCAATGCTTGTTGAAAGAGCTAGCAGAAATTGCTCTGCATCTTCTGCATTTTCTCAAGGACCGGTTGAGACTCTTAGTGATTCTGGAAGAACTGAATCAAGTGTGTCAATCAATGAAATAGGAACTGAAGATTGCGGCAAAGTCATGAATCTGGTTGCTGGGAACTCATTGCTCACTCAGTCTCCTGAACGTGACAATAAAATTGTTACTGCAGTGGTTAGTATATCAGCTGGCTATATGGATTATTATGAATAATATTTTTCCTTATATAATATATGTGACAAGATAAGTGTCTAACATGATGGTGGATTAGTTATATAGTGGCTTAGTGCATCAAGGAATTTCAGTTGACGCTATTTCTACTACTATGGACCAAAAAGTGTTTGACTTTATTAGTTTTGTTTCTGTTTTTATAGGACTATTCACCTGGATTTGCTGATGAGTTACTATCATCTTTGATAGAATTGGTGTTATTTTAATTGAGTACTCGATAAGCAAACTCTTCAAATTAATTTAAATGAAGTTTTAATTTCGTTTCAAACTCAATTTCTTAATATATTTTGAGCATCTTGTAAAACTGAAATAAAAAATTTGAGATTGTATGTGTTTTAGAATTTTATGAACTGAAGCATGTGTAAGGAGAGTCGAGTTTAAATACATACATGATGATATGCTCCATTTGAATTTATAATGTTTTCCTTTTTGAGAAGTACTGTATTTATTTGCACTGTTTCCTCTTTTGTGAGAGGTACTCTAGATTAGAAACCAAAGAAAATTTGTTGTCTTTTACAAAGGTGGAATGAAATATTGTGTTATTGTTTCTGCGAGATCTTGATGAGCTTTTGAAACCCTGTTTTAACTCTTGCTGATAAGGGATGAGAATATAAGCTGAGTTTTTTCACTATTCAGTCATGTATTTTACAGTTCAATTCTAGAAGAGGCTTTTTGGTAACTTTTTGATCTACTACTTGACTCTTCTAGTATTTGTGGTTGTTGTTGCTGATTACTTTTTATTCTATTAGATTGCTCAATTCTGTAGTTTAATTTCCCTCAAACCTATATCCACCTTTTATCTTTAATTAAATACAGGATCAGGATGAACTTAAAGGTGAATCAAGAGCTGATTCTTATGCAACAACATCCATAGTGGCTGATCCCATTACAAGACCTCAGATTACCCCTACAGTAGTACATGTGTCAAGACCAAAAGATGTGGAAAATGGGAGAAGGGATCTCCCAATTATTATGATGGAACAAGAGATAATGGAAACTATTAATAATCATAGTAGTGTGATTATCTGTGGAGAGACAGGATGTGGCAAGACCACACAAATTCCACAGGTGAGTCTAGAGAAAGACTACTTTTTTCCATTTCTTCTTCAATGCCATGCTTAACTTTTCCCCTCTTTTTGGTTTCCATTGGCAGTTCCTTTATGAAGCTGGATATGGTTCAAAGAAATGCCCCATGAAAGGAGGTATCATTGGTGTAACCCAACCTCGTCGTGTGGCTGTGCTTTCTACAGCAAAACGAGTAGCATATGAGCTTGGAGTTCATCTTGGTAAGGAGGTTGGTTTCCAAGTCAGGCATGACAGAAGAATTGGAGAAAGCTGCTCCATCAAATTTATGACCGATGGGATTCTTCTTCGAGAGCTCCAGGTTTTCAGTTTTGCTAATTCTTTTTTATTTTTTTGCATTACTAAAAAGTCTATTCTATGAATTTTCTGAGGCATGACATTGGATAAATGATGAGAATAAGCAAATGAAACCTTGGAAAAGAATACAGGAAGCTCTCAGGAAAAGCACAAGACTTGTCTGTTTTGCTGCATTTTTTGGCGCTATCTCCAGTCTCCCCTGTACAACGAAATACAAGAAACTAAAATTTGTTATCTATATCTCTAGTATTCTCTGGGAAGGAAAACAACACAGCTGCAAGTCCAACAACCTTTGGATGTTCTGGTGCTGTACATGATGTATGAATAAATTTTGATAATATGTTTTTGTGGGTACAATTTTATAGTCTTCACTTTAGGAAAAATTGCTTTGCATCATTAGGTTCTGTTCTCTGCTTATTCAAGCAAGTTTCTGTAAAAGCAAGTTTATTTTAGTAAAAATCAGTTTTAGTTTTTTTAACTAGTTAGAGAAATTACCTAAATTAACATCAGTAAAACTAGGCTTAGCAAAAATAAGTTGAATTAAGTAAATATAAGTTCTGTTCCTTGATATTAATTTCCACAAGTAAAAATAATTTTCAGTTATATACAATTAGGTTGAGTTCAGCCAAAAAAGGGTTATATTTATTGAAATTCAGGTGAGGATAACAAGGCCTAACTAATTCCAGTGTCTCTAATAGTGTATGTGGCTTGCCTTGTCACCATTTGTTGCAATTTCTGTAAGGATGCTGAATTTATGGCTTTTTTGAATTTTTGCATGATGTTGATGTTTGACAACTAATTTTCCTCTTCTTTCATACTTCCATCCCTCTTCAATAGATGCTATTGCCTTAAATATTGGAATGATTTGGAGGAAAAATGGAAGTCTACCTCCCCCGCTCTTCCTGCTCTTTTCCTCTTCTTTCCCTTTTATTTTTTAGGTAAAAAATGATTTTAATACTCCAATCTCTTGGTAGTTTGCTTAAAATATTGCCTATCTAATAAGAATGGACCATTTAAGAAAATTAACGATTATTTAAGATTAATCTTCGGTTTTGATTGAAAGTTTTGAGCCCCAACACTCCTCTAGGCTCTAACGCATTAAAGTGGGACTATTTTGAGCAGACTGTTAAAAGTGGGAGTTTGTCAATTAAAGTTCCCCTTATCATTGGAACAAAGCATCAATAATGTAAATACAAGTATGAGCTGTTCACTGAAAAATTGAAACATCTTCCTGTATTCATATAAGGAAACTTATTCCCCTCTCCCTTCATCTCTTTCTCTCCATTTCTTCTTATCTAAACATTGTGGGATGCCTATTGGATCAACACCAATCATCACATCCATATTTAAGAAACAGTTGCACCAGCTTCATTGTATTATGCACTCGATTGCTGCTATATTATCTGCCCGTGAACAGTGATAGTTGCACCAATTTGATTAATTATATGCTTTCAACTATAACTAACCTTTATTACTCATTGAGGTATCTTTTGATTATCTTAATTAAGTATCAAGTCTTTCCCAAAATTATTTTCTGATTAAATATTTATTTGTGCATCAATATTTGGTTCCATTGGTCGTGTACATGATTCCTTGCTTTGCTGACTATTTTCTTTTCTTTGATGGTGCAGAGTGATTTCTTTTTGAAGCGTTACTCTGTCATAATTTTGGATGAGGCTCATGAAAGGAGCCTAAACACAGACATTCTTATTGGGATGCTTTCTCGTGTCATTAGGGTGCGGCAGGTAAATTTTAATTTTCAAATATATGGTGAGATAGGAGCATCTAGTCCACTTTTGTGTGTGTGTGTTTACTTTAAATGCCTCCTTTTCAATTGCTCATTAAATAAAAAGTTCCTTTTTCCTGCTTCGTGTGTATTTAGTATTTACATGATTTCTGCACTTCTTTCTCAAACTAGGTTAGTCTGTGCAGTGTGCACACATTCAAAAGGAGTTCACCATGAGTCCAAAAATGCATGAATTAGTCTATAGATTTACTCCATATGCACTGGTGACTTTGTGTGGATAAAACCTTCTGTGCATTTTGTTTATTGTCTCTGTTTTGCTTAATTTCATGTCAAATAACTCATAATATATTTGTAGGGAACGTATGAGGCTCAACAGAAGAAACTGCTTTCTGGGGAAGCAATTAGACCTGAAATGAGAATATATCCTCTAAAACTCATATTGATGAGTGCTACCTTAAGAGTTGAAGATTTCACTTCAGGAAGCCGTATTTTTGATGAACCTCCACCTGTTATAGAAATTCCAACAAGGCAGTTTCCTGTAACAACACACTTCTCAAAGAAAACAGTGCTTACAGATTATATTGGTGAAGCTTATAAGATGGTCATAAAAATTCACAAGAAGTTGCCTCCTGGTGGCATACTGGTGTTTGCTACTGGGCAAAGGGAAGTTGAAGATTTATGCCATAAGCTTCGTCAAGCTTCAAAGCAATATAAAAGCGGATGCTGTGATTCTAGTACACAGGCTGAGACATCTACAGTAACTGGCATGGGCCAAATTGACGGCTATAGTATGAAAGAGATTGATGAAGCCCTTGATACTCGTGCAGACTCAACGGAAGGTTATTACAATGAATCTCATGATGAATCAGACAACAATGATGCATCCTCTTCTTTAAGTTCAGAGTCTGATGATGAATTGGATATTGGGAGTGATTATGAAGATCTTGAAGTGGATGAGGAAGCTGTGGATTTTAATGAAGATGTAAATCTTGATTCTTTGAAGGCTTCATTTGAAACTTTGACTGCTCCAAAATCAGAATGCACCAAAAAAGAAATAGATTTTGTATCCCAAGATGTTCAACATTTTAGCTTACCTAGGCAAAAAGGAGAGAAGAAGGGTTCTGTTGTTGGTCCATTACATGTTTTGCCTCTTTATGCTATGCTTCCAGCAGCTGCTCAACTTCGTGTATTTGAAGAAATCAAGGATGGGAACCGTCTAGTTGTTGTTGCCACCAATGTTGCTGAAACCTCTTTGACAATTCCTGGAATAAGATATGTGGTTGACACTGGAAGGGAAAAGGTGAAGGAGTATAATCCTTCTAATGGAATAGAATCATATGAAATTAAGTGGATAAGTAAGGCATCTGCTTCTCAACGTGCTGGAAGAGCTGGGAGAACGGGACCTGGTCATTGTTATTGCCTCTATTCTTCTGCAGCATTGTGTAATGAATTTCAAGATTTCTCATGCGCTGAAATTTTGAAAATTCCTGTTGAAGGTGTTATCCTCGTCCTGAAATCCATGGCAATCAGTAAGGTGATTGTCCTCTTGCACTTGTATATTTACTTTTGATGAAATTTCTGATTTTAAGGGGTGTATCTGTCAACTTTTTATTCATTGCACATATGTGGTGTTTGATGATTGTTTGGGACTATGATAAATACAACAATTGCCTTTGTCTGGCAAGAGTACTGTGCATGCTCATTTTCCTTTTTCTTTTCAATGGTAGTTTTGTACTTGCCCATCTTGTTCTAAGAAAAAAATTTATTGGCATTCATTTGAGGCTACAGTGGGCATTAAGCTGATGGTTTTTTTGGCTTACTGTCTAGTAGTATTTTATTAGTTCTATTCTTATTTTATAGTAGCATTGTAGTTTTTAATCTGAGGCTACAGCTTGATTTTTTTTTTTTATAATTTTTTTTTTGTTTGTATATTTCAGGTTGAAAATTTTCCATTTCCCACCCGTCCAGATGTCACTGCTCTGAAGAAAGCTGAGGACTGCTTAGTGGCTCTTGGGGCTCTAGATAGTGAGGGTAGGCTGACACCTTTGGGTAAGACAATGGCTCAGTATCCAATGAGCCCACGACACTCCAGGTTGCTCCTTGTTGCTATACAGATCGCAAATAAGGAAGTAGATGTACGATCAAATCTGGTTCTAGGTTATGCAGTGGCAGTAGCTGCTGCTCTGAGCTCGTCAAATCCTTTTCTCTTCCAGTTTGATGAAAGTCAGACCAAATCTGAGCAGGAAGACAAATCTGATTCTCCTAGCAACCAGAAAATTCAAGACCAGCAGGCTAAGTTAATGAAAAAAGAAATGAAAAAATCCTCTAAGCTTTCTCGTAAGAAATTTTCCAGTCGTAATAAGAGTGATGCTTTGATTGTAGCTTATGCCTTGCGGGGTTTTGAGCAATCCAAGGACCCATCTGAATTCTGCAATGAAAATGCGCTACATTTGAAAGTTATGGTAGAAATGTCCAAGCTGAGAAAGCAACTTCTGCAATTAGTCTTCAATCAAAAATATAGTGGAATACGGCAAGAGTTTTCCTGGACTCATGGAACCATAAAAGATGTGGAAGATGTTTGGAAAGCCAGTTCTGATCAGAATTGCCTCTTCGAAAAAGAGGAGGATATATTGTGCGAGGCGATATGTGCTGGATGGGCAGACCGGGTTGCCAAGCGTATCAAAAAAATTAGTGCATCATCAGAGGGAGTTAGAAAAGGGAATGCCATTCCTTACCAGGCATGCTCGGTTAATGAACCAGTGTTCCTTCGTCGCTGGTCACCTGTTTCCAGATTACAACCAGATTATTTGGTTTACAATGAGATGCTTCGCACAAAACGGCCTTACATTCAAGGAGCAACTCATGTGGAGCCAAAGTGGCTGGAGAAATATGCAGGGTCTTTGTGCACATATTCGGCACCTTTGACCGACCCATCACCTTTCTATGATCCTCATCTTGATCAAGTGTTAAGCTATGTTGTTCCATATTTTGGTCCTCAATCATGGGAACTCCCACGAAGCAAAGTGCCTATTAAAGATGCGAAACAGCGAATTGCTGTCTTTGCTTATGCTTTGCTCGATGGTCAAGTCCTGCCATGCTTAAACTCCGCCAAGAAATACATGGCAGATCTCCCTCGCAACTTGTTGAAGCCAGAAGCAGAGGGTCAAAAACGCGTGGGCAATCTCTTAAGCAAATTGAGGATTCGAAAAATTGATTCCTGTGAAAGGCTAAAAGAAGCATGGAAAGAAGATCCACTACTGCTGTACTCTGAAATTATTGACTGGCTTCAGGATAAATACCGTCGTCAGTTTGATATTTTGTGGAAGAAAATGCACAAAGAAGCCTTTTTACTACCTCAGGATCGCTTTCGTAAAAGAAAAAAAAGAAAAGAAAAAGAAAGCATAGTTTGAATCATTAATTATAAGATTTATGGATAATAAATCTTTTGGGTTTCGATCCATTTCTTGTAGTGAGTTAATGGCCTTGATTTTAATTGGTTTAGAGTAAAATTGGATAAAATTAGTGGGGTTGAGAACATGAGATAGATAAGTAAGAGTAAAAATGTAAAAAAATGATGGGCCCTGATACTAAAAAAGAAAATGGAGCAAGTATTTGTGTACGGACCAAAAATAAAAGTGGAGCAGTTTTTTTGGACGGAGGGAGTAGTTTTATTTTATTTTTATTTTTTTGAGGGGAAGGGAGTAGTTTTATTTATAATTTTATACGGAGTATTTTTGTAGAATCAGCTGTTCGGCTTTTTATAATGGATATTCACACTTTCGACGTCCTAATATTTTCATCAAGAAGTGTAGGAGAGTATTTTAGGAAGATGTTCATAATCATATTTTTCTACTGCTCCATGCTACTATATATATTAGGAAAAATTGCCAAGAATAAGTCAACCTTTGGGCGATCTTCCACAATTAAGCCAACCTTTTGAAAATCCGGAAATAAGCTAACCTTGTTATCATTTAAGCCAAAAATAGGTCAAATGATTATTTAATCTATTAGTTATCTGTTGTTTTAAGTTACTGTTATCATTTAAAGCAAAAAATAGGTTGAATGATTGTAAAATAGTGATAAAAACAATAGAAATTAACATGTTAAATAATCATTTGACCTATTTTTGGTTTAAATGATAACAAGGTTAGCTTATTTCTGGATTTTCAAAAGGTTGGCTTATTTGTGGAAGATCGCCCAAAGGTTGGCTTATTCTTGGCAATTTTTCCTATATATTATATAATCTCTCCGTAACGAATTAATTTCACCATTTGTTTTTTCACGTATTTTGAGAAAGCGATTTAAGGGTGTAAATGAAGGAATTAATCAAAATGCTTTTAGTACAAGCAAGAATGTGATTATATATATCAAAATTATTTTGATTAATTTGGTCGTTTACACCCTTAAATCGCATCCTCAAAATGCGTGAAAAAACAAATGGTGAAATTAATTCGTTACGGAAGGAGTATATATATATTTCCTATTGCGTTTTTCTTTTTTATTTATTGACTTTTTAATAATTTATTTGTTATCATATTATTGTTTAATTTTTTTTTACATAATTTGATGACATATTTTTCTTTTGCGTATTTTATCAGTAAACATATTTTCTTTGTTTTTTGTAAGATTTATTTTTAAGACGTTTTTTGACCTTTATTTCCTTTGTCGAAAAATAGATGAAAAGTGTGTACAATTAACTATATAAAAAAATACAAGGATTGATTATAAAAAATACAAAAATTGGTACAAAATAAATTAATAAATGCAATGTGTTACATACTTTGTAATTACAGATTGGTAGGGTTGTATTTTTGATGTATTTGTTATCCAGATCGGGTCACAGGGTACTCGGCTTATTTATTACTCCCTCCGTCCCATTTTACTTGCTACATTCTATTTTAGAACAAATTTTTATGCAAATCAATTTTCATGTGGGCCCACCATTGGTAAAGGGTAGTGGAAGAAAAGGATTGACTTAAAGAGGATAAAAATGAAAAAAAAAGAGGGTAAAAATGTAAAATGTGTGTGGGGCCCATAGACTATAAAAGGAAATGTAGCAAGTATTTTGGGACATCCAAATAAAGAAATTGTAGCAAGTAATTTGAGATAGAGGGAGTATCTTTTTTATAGCTACATCAATTTTAAAATAATTGCCTTGACCCTTGGGTGTAATTGAACCATACCAAATAATTTGTTGTCATTGTTGAATGACAATGAATGTTGACAACCTGGCAATTGAGATATTAAGTTACAGATTACTAATAACCTTAAGTTTTAAACTAAGATTAATGTACCAAATTAATAAACTAAAAGTTCAAAGTACCAAATTAAATTACGCATTACAAGTTAAAGAACTTCAAAACAACTATTTAAAATAATGGCACAACGCAATAAGGTCGCAAAACAAACTAAATAGGGGATCGTTTCATTCACTTGTGAGAATTGATACTTCAATCGTCTCATCAATAACAATCGTTGGTTGATCCGAAACTCAGTCCCTTATTCCTACAAAACACAAAATAAAAAGGAAAAATTGCCAAGAATAAGCCAACCTTTGGCTGATCTTGCACAATTAAGCCAACCTTTTGAAAATCTAGAATTAAGCTAACCTTATTATCATTTAAGCTAAAAATAGATTAAATAATCATTTGACCTATTTTTGGCTTAAAAGATAACAATGTTAGTTTAATTTGGATTTTCAAAAGGTTGGCCTAATTGTGGAAAATCGCCCAAAGGTTGGCTTATTCTTGGCAATTTTTCCAAATAAAAAATTAATCACACATCACACATACATACATACATATGTATATATATATATAAACAAAATTTTGAAAGATGTAAGTTGATACTGTAGGGCTGCTCATTCGGATCAATCCGATCCGATTCGAAAGTTCGGATATCCGAAAATTTCGGATCAGCCAAATCATGATCCGAATCCGATCCGAAAGATCCGCAATTTTCGGATCGGATATCGGATCGATCCGACGATCCGCAATTTTTTTTTTAAATACTTGTTTTCTATTTTTTTCATTATTTATTATTAAATATTCAAAATTTAAAATGTGTTTTCCTACCTTATTCCAACTTTCAACATATATATATATATATATATACATAATCGCTAGGGCAGAAATCTTTTTATCTCCTGAAGGAAATGTTACTAATGTCAAGTATCCTCATGTTTACAATATAAGATATCCTGGGAAAGAATCTTTTTAAAGAATGAAAATGCTCCCATAATGATTGATCCTTATTTGAAATCAGCATATATATAAATAAATAAAATCAAAATCAGCATATATATACCAAAATAAAAAATCAAAAACAGCATATATATAATTATATATAATCGAAACTTGCAATTCAGCATATATATATCCGAAAATCCCAAAGGGAAAAGCCAAAAAAAAAGCCCAAAAATTTTCGGATCGGATCGGATATCCGAAAATCCAAATTTCGTGATCCGTATCCGATCCGAAATTTTTTCGGATAGTTCGGATCGGATATCCGAAATTATTTTTTTATAAAAAAATTCGATTTTTTCGGATCGGATCAGTCGGATCGCGGATCGGATCACTTTGAACAGTCCTAGTTGATAGAATCATGTTCTTCTTACATAATTTCCAACTCAAGCAAGCTTTCTTCTATAGTAATAGGTGCATTAGAACTATGCATCCAATCTTGACCAAACAAGAACTTCTTCCATTTTGTGCATAAGGAAGTACGAAAGGGCTCTAGAACATGTCAAGCGGACTCCGATGCAAGGAAGAAACCAGAATAGCAAAAATATCACGAGCCATTGTCATAAGTATTGGATATGTTCTTCATTGTGCACTCCACCATTACAAAATATCAAAACCTTTGACATTAGCAGACGTTAGTTTATCCCCTAAATACTTCTCTAATTCGGTCTTTTCATTAGAAGATTCATCATTCCCAGTCTCCCTTACAAAACTATCTCTCTCAATCGAGATTGAAGAGGTGCACCATCCACATTTGTTTGTTCATTCACACCCATTTCACTTTGAATAGCCGAGGTAGTATTAGCAGAAGATGACCCCACTTTTTGTGCATAACAATCAAATAATGAGTTCAATGCATCATGAATCCGTGGGCACAAAGTATAGGAATTGCTAACATCATAAGAATTACGCACAATATGCTCCGTATAATTGATCTTATTCCCTCGATCAAGAATCAATGCAATGAACATTAATATATTAATATTATGAACATTTGCCCAATAATTGTCCAATTTCAACTTCATTTGTTTTGCCATCTTCTCAACATCATCATTTGGGTCATTAGCATATTCATATATGGTGTACCCAATACATCGATCTCTTCCACAAAAGTATTTCCCGTCACATATTGAGATCCGGACAATTTCAACATAGCATTATAAAAAGTTCAAGGAAAGACAAGAAACATAATATTTTATCCCTATCACCATCATCAGGAGCAACCCCTACCGGTTGCTTCATAAGCTCTTTAGTGTAAGGAGAGAACTTTGTTTTCATATTCTTAAAGGCTTTCCTAAAAACTAAAGCGGTCTTAAGCATCAAATATGTTGAATTCCACCTTATTCCAACATTTCAGGAAACAAGACCTTTACAAGTGACGTTCTCCTCTTCAACACAAGACTTGAACTTTTGAAGCCTAGAAGGGGAAGACCTCAAATATTTCATAGCAGCTTGAACTTTTAAAATAGAATCACTCACATCTTTCGCGGCACACTTCATATGCAAAACCTTAGAATCCAACACACACCCATCCCAAAGATTAAATATTTTTTTTCAAGTATTTTATAACTAAATCATTTGAACTTGCATTGTCAACCGTTACGCACAAATCCTTTTTCAAATTCCAACAAACACTTTTCAACAGATTTTCCAATCAACTCCTCAGAATGATCATCAACTAGACAAAAGTTAATGATTTTCTTGTAATTGCCAATTATCATCAATAAAATGAGCAGTAAGACACATATACGACAAATTTTGGCCTGAAAACCATGTATCCATAGTAAGTGTAACACCCCGATATTTCAGATGCCCTTAAGAAGGATTACTATAGGTCATCCAATCGACCTCGGGTTCCGAAATATAGGAGCGTTACTTAAAAATAACTCATTCACTAAGGAAATGGTTTTAGTTGAAAATTCCAAGGTAAAGTTAATATTTTAAACCACAATTACAATAAGGACTACATATGAAGTACGTAGCGGAAATTCCAAAATTACAATACAAACCAAGAATAATTTAACTTAAGACTCCCATGACAAATGTTTTAAACAAATATAAAGTTCTAAACGATTTTTATAGTAATGGGTCCACAAGCCAAGGTCTAATACATCCTCACTCAACGATGACCACCAAACCCACCTGCACCAGTCAGAGAATAAAAACAAACAAGAAAGGAACGAAAATCAGAAAAACTGAGTAATTACGACTCCATCCCGTAAAAATAACTAAATAAATAAATATTTATGTAATTGGTAAATCTAGAAAGAAAATTTACTAACATATATAGTGCAAAATATTTTACTTTGTCCAACGAGGTAAATTAATTTTATGTCGTCCCAAAAATATAAATCTAATGCTTTAGGTTACACCAATCACAAATGATAACATAATAAAATTAAATTAAATTAAATAACCAACAAGAGGGAGAAAGAGAACGCTAGTGGCCCAAGTGGCCACCTACTTTTAAAGGGTTGCGCATCACCCTACAATTTTGGCCATAAAGTATGTTGACAGAAAGTCCCTAGTGTGCACACCCCTCACTAATCTAATGGGTAACCGCAATTAACTGCGCACCAAAAGACTTAGGAGGAAGACTGAAAGCAAATTAGATATAACCTACTAGAAGCCTATTGGGTATCCACAAATGTGCACCAATAGAACAACATCTAGCAGGGCAACCTGTTCATCACCCTTTTGGGTTTCTTTCTCCTCTCAAACAATATACAAAAATATGTCTAATTTTATAGAAAAATGAATATATCAAAATAATTTAGTCACCCAAACTTTTTATAGAAGGTATAAATCATACATGATCCCAAAGTCTACATCTATAACCATCATAGCAATTTTAATGTAACACAATTAACATTATAATCATCCGACAATACTTGTGTATATATATATCTATTATATAGTGAAATATCATCACAAATACTACCATTCGACAAAAATAATTGTTACGATTCATGAAACTTATAAAAGTAGACATTTCGTATACACATAAAAGTCACATAACCTACATCCTAACGGGATTCTAAAGTTGATGGACATCGAAAATTACCTCGTAAGCGCGTAAATTAACGATCTAACAACTTCCTGAATAGCTCCTTACTCAACGTCGGTCTACAAATAAAACAATTCTAAAATTAGACGAATTCCCCACCAATTGAACAACAATACAACATGGTGAAAGAAAAGAAAAGAAAAAAAAAGCTAGAAAAAGAAAAAGAAAAGAAAGAGAATAAGAGTATCACGTGGATGAAGGGATTTAAATAATCCAAATTCAACTTTGACTAAGGAATAAAGTGAAAAAAAAAAAACAAATTGAACTTGAACTGGAGAGTGAAACCCGGTACGGTTCACCCTGTTCGTTCAACCCCATCAATTTTTTTATTTTTTTTTTTCAAAAATACAACTCACAAGTAAATGTCTGAAGTGATTTAGCAAATAAAGTAGATTTTTGAAGATAATATTACAAGAATCGGCAACAGAAATTGAAGTGAGTCAAGTGACTCTTCAATGGGAAGCCGTTGAACAACAACAATTTAACAATGGTGGATTTTTTTGTGGGTTAAGATTAGACTTCGAATTTCTGAAGGAAGAAGAAGAAGATTTCCTTACCTTTCTGCAGAGGCCAGAAGTAGTGAAAAAAATGGTTAAAGGTGTGGTGGGAATGCCATATATATATACACAAATAGATTTTAGGAACTCAGATTTGTAACTTATGAATTGAAATTCAACTGGGAAGAAGATGAAATGACAATTAAAATTCACTGTGGCAGGTAGGGAAGATCAAATGAAGAGTTGTGATGATAGGAATTAATATTACTATTACTTTTTTTTTGTCTCCTCCGTGAAACAGGAAGAAGAAGAAGGTGAAGGGGTTTATTTATTTATTTATTTTTTTGCTTTTTACTAAAAACTATTTTTTTTTTTTGAATTAAATGTATTTGATGTTTAATTGATTTATCAAGTACATTTAAATAATTTATTTTCCAAATTTGTTTCCAAAATTTATATAACTACATATAAAAATACGTATTTTTGTATTATAATATAGTATAAAAATATGTATAATTGTACAGAAATACCAGGTATTATAGTAAGACATACTCTAGAAGACAAGTTCTTGAAAAAAGCCTTTAAAATTTTCATTTGTTCAATAAAAAGCCCATAACAATCCCTTGTTATAGTAGAACGTGATGGAGGAACAAAATTAGGAATAACAACTTTGCAAAATTGACGAAAAAACCTTCACGTTCAACAAAAGCAAAAGGCAACGCGTCTAAAACCAACATTTTAGCAAGTGATTTCCTAATCTCTTCATGATTAAATTTCCATAATTTGGGAATGTTAAAAGTCGCAACACTCCCATTAGTATTAATCTTAGTCCTAGACTCAATCTCTAAGAGTGTTTTTGACTTATCTAAATAATAAGGAGAATTTTTACACCTTTTAGTGTGTCGTACCATGGCATTAGTTCCATATATTTTTAGAAGAACAAGAAATTTTGACCCCATAATAAAAACACTAAGCATAATTTTCATTGTTAGGAATCACAATAATTAAAATGATCCCTAACATTAGATATTTTTTCCCTTTTTCCTCCAACATTTTCATCTTTTGGTTTCTTCACCACTCTTTTCTTCTTCTTATTCTTTGAAGAAGCATTCCCCATGATCTTAGCATTCTCAGGTGCATCAAACTCATCAATAATGTCATCTCTATTTGTACAATCTGAATTGCCACCCATGAACTTCAAGTCATCAGAATTAAAAGCTGACATTTCTGGTAACATAAATAAACAATTACTAAATACACAATAAACAATCACTAAACCAAATAAACAATAACATAAACATAAATACACATACTAAATAAATTAATCGGAAGCATTTGATATTAACTATAAGATGTATAGCCATTCTTCTCAAATTTTAATAAATTCATTCCTAAACTCATTTATAAATAATACCCATAAAGGAAAATCTCATCTAGACATATAAATTCACAATATATTCCAATAAAATCTCTGTTTTAGTATATTGAATAATTTTATACAAATAATTAAGTTAAAAGCGAATATGGCATAGAAGATCACATTTTTTTCGAAATAATAATGACACTATCTCTATAAAATTAGTATGAACATTTTATATAAATAATTAAATTATGGCATTTGCCTTTTAGCATTTATGTTATAAACATGGTTATCTAAATCTAATATATATAAACATTGATTAGTTTGGTAGTGGGATAAAACATCTCATTTAAATAAACAAAACAACAGTTATTCTTTATTATATTATAAATGAAAAACCCTTAGAATCTAAATTAAACAAGAAACTGAAATAATGTTTCCGGTAATCTCATGAACATAATAACAGTTATTCAATTCTAAAATTAAACTAGAAGACAAAGATAGACTATAGGATCCAACAGCTAAAGCGGCAATCCTAGCTCCATTGCCAACCCGCAAGTCTACCTCTCCCTTTGCCAATCACCTAGTCCTTTTTAGTTCCTGCACAAAAAAAAAAAAATTATATATATGAGAACCACATCCAGTATTTAATACCCATGAAGTAGAACTAGCTAAATTAACTTCTATAACATAAATACCTGAAGAGGATGCTACATAATCTTTCTTCTTGTCTTTCAAGTGTTTGGGGCAGTTAGCAACAACCTTTTGCTTTTTTAGGAGGAGCCTTGGACTATGGTTTGGCAACCATAGCTTCTTGCCTTTCCCTTTGTCAGCTACTTCCTTTTTCTTTCCACCCTAAGCCTTCTTGAAACCTTTCCCTTTTTTGACCATTAGAACCTCCTTCTTAGGCATAACAATTCTAATATTATGTTCTACATTTTTAAGCATCCCAAGCAACTCAACTAAGGTCTTCTCCACTCCACTCAGATAATAGTGAAGATGAAAGTCTTTAAATTCATCATGAAGTAAGTGAAGTGTAATGTTAGTGGCAAGCTCAAGGCCATAGTTGACTCAAAGTCTCCTTAACCTTTCCAAAAGACCACTCATTTGGAGCATATGATCTCCGGCCTTTTCCCAGGTTCAAGTCTGCTCTCAAGAAACTCTTTGGAGGTCTCATACCTCATCATTCTTACCAATTCCTAAAACACTGTTTTCAGGTTTTGGATGATTAAATAAGAATCCATGGCCTGAAACATCTTTTGAAGGTTCGGTTCTATAATTGCCAACATCAAGCAAGTTACTAGGACAAACCTTTCATGAATGCTTCTCTCAGTTGCTCTTTCGGCAGGAGTTGCATTCTCAGTTAGAACAGGGATTTCAGTGTCAAGAACATCTTCTCTTGCCTCAGACATGAGAACAATTCTCAGATTTCTTTCCCAATAAATAAAGTTGTTGCCATTCAGCTTATCCTTTTCAAGGATTGAACGCAAATTGAAAATATCGTTGTTACGAGACATATACATATTATGTTTAAATTTTAATAGCTCAGAATCGTAATTATAAGCCAAATTATTATACTATTTTATTTGGATTAGTCCTCAAATTATAATTACAATTCTGAGTTATTAAAATTTAAACATAATATTAATTCTTATAAATTTTTCTATATGTAGATATCATGCATTATCTTATCAACGATATTTTCAATTTGCGTTCGATCCTTGAAAAGGATAAGCTGAATGGCAATAACTTTCTTGATTGGGAAAGAAATATGAGAATTGTTCTCAGGTTTGAGGGAAGAGAGGATGTTCTTGATACTGAAATCCTTGTTCTAACTAAAAGAGCAACTCCTGCTAAAAGAGCAACCGAGAGACACATTCATGAAAGGTATGTCCCAATAACTTGCTTGATGTTGGCAACCATGGAACCAAACCTTCAAAAGAGGTTTGGGACCATGGATGCCTATTTAATCATCCAAAACTTGAAACGCATATCATGTTTCATGAATTGGCAAGAATGGAGAGGTATGAGACCTCCAAAGAGTTGCTTGCGAGAAAACTTGAACCTGGCAAAAAGATCTATCGAAGACCATATGTTCAAAATGAGTGGTCTTTTTGAATGGTTGAGCTGACTAGGAGTCAACTATGGCCCTGAGCTTGCCACTGAAATTACATTTCACCCACTTTATGATGGATTTAAAGACTTTCATCTTCACTATTATATGAGTGGAGTGGAGAAGACCTTAGTTGAGTTGCATGGAATGCTTAAAACTGTTTAACAGAACATGAGAATTATTGAGCCTAAGAAGGAGGTTCTAATAGTCAACAAAGGGAAAGGTTTCAAAAAGGCTTGGGGTGGAAAGAAAAAGAAGGTAGCTAGAAAAGGGAAATGCAAGAAGGCTGCCAAACCAAAGTTTGAGGCTCCTCCTTAAAAGCAAAAGGTTGATGCATGCTGACCACAAGTGCTTCTATTGCAATGTGATTGGCCATTGGGTGCGTAACTTCCCCAAATACTTGGAAGACAAGAAGAATGGTTGTGTAGCATCTTTTTCAGGTATCTATGTTATAGAAGTAATTTATCCAGTTCTACTTCTAGGGTATTAGATACTGGATGTGGTTCTCACATAATTATTTCTGATGTGCATGAATTAAAAAGGAATAGACGATTGGCAAAGGGAGAGGTAGACTTGCGGTTTGACAATGGAGCTAGGATTGCCGCTTTCGCTGTTGGATCATATATATAGTATATCTTTGCCTTCTAGTTTAATTTTAGAATTGAATAATTGTTATTATGTTCTCAAGATTACCAAAAACATTATTTCAGTTTCTTGTTTGGATTCTGAGGGTTTTTCATTTATAATAAAGAATAATTGTTGTTCTGTTTGATATGCCAATGCAAAATTAATCAATGGTTTATATATATTAGATTTAGATAACCATGTTTATAACATAAATTCTAAAAGGCAAAAATCAAATGACTCAAATCTTACTTATCATTAGCATTTTCTTCTAGGATATATCAGTTCAAAATGCATTCAAAAGCTTCCTAAAGATGGAATTTTAACATCATTTGATTATGAATCCTTTGATGTATGTGAACAATGTTTAATGGGAAATATGACAAAATCACCGTTTACTGGAAAAAAAGAAAGAGCTAGTGAACTCCTAGGATTAATACATGCATATTTATGTATGTGGACCAATGAACACTAATTCTAGAGGTGGTGGTGAATATTTAAGCCGAATTTGATAAACAACTAAAGAGTTGTGGAGTACTTTCCGAACTAACTGCTCCAGGGACACCACAACTTAATGGTGTGTCTGAAAGGAGAAATCGAACTTTATTAGATATGGTTCGGTCCATGATGTGTTTTGTTGATCTTCCAATATCCTTCAGAGTATATGCCCTCGAAACTGCTGCTTCTACATTAAATAGGACTCCATCAAAAGCTGTGAAAAAGACACCATACAATTTATAGACTAGGAAAGTTCTTAAATTGTATTTTCTAAAAATTTGGGTTTGTAAAACTTATATAAAACGTTTACTTTCTGATAAGCTCGTACCTAAATCTGATAAATGTTTCTTCGTTGGTTTCCCAAAAGAAACAAGGGGCTACTACTTCTACAATCCAAGAGAGAAGAAAGTGTTTGTTGCTTGTAGTGGTGTCTTTTTGAAAAAAGAATTTGTGTTCAAAAAGTCAAGTGGGAGTAATATTTTACTCCAAGAAGTTCGAGATGAACAACACATGGACGTGGGTCACACCTTTTTAGAGACGAAATGATAAGGCGAAAGTCAATTTCAGGAGATGACGCATTCCACACGTGAAACTCGTACTGGCCCACTTGAATCTAATTCCAATGAAGATTTACAAACTGTTGTAAATACTTCTTTTGTTGTTGTAGATCCACGTAGGTCAGATAGGCCTAAAGTTCCATCAAGGAGATATGTTGATTTCTTATTGACAGAGAGCTCAACCCTTCTACTTGAAAGTGAATTGAAGAACCTACCACCTACAAAGAAGCTATGATGAGTCATGACTCTGAAAATTGGCATGATGCCATAAAATCTAAGATGGAATCCATGTCTGAAAATCAAGTATAGAACTTGGTTGTTTTGCCAGATGGGGGTAACACCTATAGGGTGCAAATGTGTTTTAAGCTAAAAACAAATAAGGATGAAAATGTAAATGTTTTCAAAGCAAGATTGGTTGCAAAAGGATTCAAGAAAATTCATGGCATTGACTATGATGAAACCTTTTCACCTGTAGCTATGCTTAAATCCAATCGGATATTATTAGTCATTGCAGCTCATTATGATTATGAGATTTGGCAAATGAATGTAAAAACTGCCTTTTTAAATGGGTCTTTGAAAGAGGATGTGTACATGACACAACCATAAGGTTTTATAGATCTTGGAAATCCTAGCAAGGTATACAAGCTTCAAAAATCCATTTATGGATTGAAGCAAGCATCTCGGAGTTGGAATCTTCTATTTGACGAGACCATCAAACTGTTTGGTTTTCTCAGAAATGAAGAAGAATATTGTGTATATAAGAAAACTAGTGGGAGCAATGTAGTCTTCTTAATCTTGTATGTAGATGACATACTTATCATTGGAAATGATGTTCCTATGCTTGAAACTGTGAATGTTTGGCTTGAAAATGTTTTTTCTATGAAAGACTTAGGAGATGCAAAGCATGGGCGGATCTACGGTTGAGCATAGTGTGGCACATGCTACACCTAGTCCAAACAAATCTATATATATGATTGTTTGCATTAACATAGTACAAAGTAACAATTGCTTTAGTGGTGAAGGCATTATACTACCACGCATGACATTTGGATTCAAGTCCTAATACTAGCATTTATCTTTTTACTTTTTTTGGTGTGTTACAACTTGTAATATCTCCAATTCTTTAATCATTTATATGTAATTCTTTTTTCCTTTTTTTTCCCAATGAATTAAATCCCATAGACTTAGAAATTATCATTCTACATTTTTCAATCATAAAACTTGATCAACATTACATCATTTTCGATTAGATAATTATTATTTATAACAATAAAACTTTTGAACTAAAAGTATGAGAATATTAATTAAAAAAATTGTTGAACTAAAGTAGAAATGTTTTAATATTTGAATAAACATAAGCAAGTGAGTTTTTATGCAAAATTTGGAAAAGTTTTATTACTCCATCAGTCCCTTTGTTCCTCAAAGATATGCACATTTACTATTTTGATGAAAAATTAAGAATAATGCGTTATAGTTGTGTGGTAAAAAAAAAATCGATCAGAGATAGAATGTTTAAAAAAGAAAAAGTAAGGAAAAGTAATCAGACCACCTTATTAAAAAAATAGTAAAAGTATGTTTCAAAATGAAATAAAAGCACAATGTACAATTCTTTGAGCAATGTGCATTTGGGGAATTGTCTAAATATTTGAAGAAGGGAGAGAGTATTTATTGTGAATAGTGATTTTGGAAATATTATTGTAATTTTGCAATAATATAATTTAAATATCAAAAAATAATTTTTCTATACCAAAAAATCACGTAATATATATAAAGAATCTTTTGTAGGCTTTAAGTCATTAATTGTTATATGTTGTCAGATTAGAAAATTGGTGCTACACCTACTCTAAAATCCTGGATCCGCCCCTAATGCAGAGTACATTTTAGGGATCAAAATTTATAGAGATAGGTCCAAACGATTAATAGGTCCAAGCCAAGGAACTTATATTAATAAAGTTCTTAGAAGGTTTGGCATGAAAAACTCTAAGAGAAGATTCTTACATATGCCATGTGGCGTTTCACTCAGTAAGACTCAGTGTCCATCAAATTCTGATCAGCTGAAACAGATGAGTTCGACCCCTCATGCTTCTACTATAAGATCCATCATGTATTCAACGATTTGTACTAGCCTAGATGTTTCATATGCTTTAAGCATGTGTAGAAGGCTCCAATCAAATCCAGGTATAGCACACTGGAATATAGCTAAAAACATCCTTAAGTACTTGAGAATGACTAAGGATAATTTCTTAGTGTATGGAGGTGAAAATGAGTTAGTTGTTAAGGAATATACTGATGAAAGCTTCCAAACAGACAAGCATGATTCCCGACCACAATCTAGTTTCATCTTTTGACGGAGGAGCAGTGGGCTGGAAGAGTTCAAAGTAAAGCATGGTAGCCAATTCTACAACAAAAGTTGAGTATATTGACTCCATAGAAGCAGCAAAGGAAGGTGTTTAGATCATGAAGTTCGTTAGTGAGCTAGGTGTGGTTCCAAGTGTTGTTAATGGAATAGACCTTTATTGTGACAAGAAAGGTGCTATTGCTTAATCAAAGGAACTAAGGGCACATAAAAAATCTAAACATGTGCTTAGGAAATTTCATCTCATCCGAGAAATAGTTGATAGATGTAAACATTTACAAGGTACATACAGATGAAAATATTGCTGACCCGTTGACTAAACCACTTCCACAACCAAGACATAAAAGTCATACTAGGTTATGGGAATCAGGCACATTGGAGAGTGGCTATGATTTTGTAGCAGTTTAAAGTTATGAAATATTGTTCATGATTATGAACGTATTATATTATGTTTATCAAATAAAATTTGAAATTATTTAATTATGGTTTAGTATGAAATAAAATGTCCAAAGTAAATCGTAATATTCAATAGGAATGTCAAATATGTGATTTGATGAATGAAACCCTATTAAGTGAACAATTTTATGAATTATTAGTTGTGCCTAGTCCAAGTCATTAAATTGGAAATAAATGACTTATTAAGGGACTAATTTGTGAGTTGATTGATAGCGCTGTTTCATGGGCTATAGAGACATGTGGCTGTTTAATCAATTAAAAATATATATTAAGAATATATATTGGATAGACCTACTTGAATTCTTTTAATATTTTTTTCAAGAATTTCAATATGATATACATGAGTATGACATTACCCTCATGCAATGGATAGTATGTCTTTAACACTGTTGAACACCGTGCCATAATAGGAGGTTATAAAAGCAGTGATAGGATTGTGATTGCTAAAAATTTGAGGGGGGGTCTTGGTTGTACAAGATTGAATAAGTCATCCCATTAGATAGGATTTGTGTCATAGGCCACTTGAAGAGCAAAACTGAAAAATGCATGGCCATTCTAAAAATGGACTAAAGAGTTAATCGTTATTCTACAAGTTTGAGCTCATATTTCAAGGAACAATTTGACCTAGTATGGTTGACATTAGATGTTTTCATACTATCAGATTTGACATTAAGTGACTTAAGGAATTTGAAGATTACACACTTGTTCTTAGACAAGTGGGAGATTGAAGGAAATGTCCTTCGATCATTGTGTAATTATTAGATATAAATAGGATTTTTTATGGAGATAAATTAATATAGTTAGATTGGGTGGTCATAGCGTTTTTCTAGAAACCAACTATAATTTGTGAACTAATAAGGAGTACACTACTAATTTGACTAAATCGTATGAGGTCACACATAAAGTATTGAATCGGAATAAGATGCACCTATACTCAATATTGGGCATAAAACATAGTATTAGGAGTACGTAGTTAATTGGAGTAAATATCAAAGAGTTCTATTTATGTCAATAGAATGATATCCTTCCTGTAATATGTATGCCGACATATTATAAAAGGGATGGCTACATCTCTTTATGATGAAGACACATTGTGACGACCCGACTCGCTTAAACCGGCGCGGAAGAAACCGACGAGTCGAATAGTCAGAACTAACAAACTAAAATACTTAAAAATAAAACAAAACCTCAAAATATTATTACTATAACCCAAAGGTACAAATACCCACAAGTTTGTACACAACTAATCCCAAACGTCAAACCACTACTACTAACATACGTAACTCCAAATACATGTCAGAGTTGTAGTAAAGTATACAAGTACCACTACTATAGTTCAAAACTAACCAAAATCATAAAATATTAGTAATACAACTATATAACAACATCGGCGCTCGCCCAACCCAAAGCTAAGCAAGAACCTCATCATCAGAACTACCTGGAAAGTAAACAACAGTCCACCGTCAGTGGCGAGTAACATAACTGTCTCACCCTAACGGGAATACACATGAACATAGCATAAATCAAACAAACCAAATCATAACATCAAATCATGCAAACCATACAAATATACATGTTTGACTCGACTAACTCAACCAATCTTATCTTTGGCGCAATCATTCGCATACTAGACCGGACTACGCACGTACGAACGCATTTTATGCGAACGAACTTTCCAACTATGCCAGGATTGAGAATCTTACTCCCAACCCTATGAAACCAATCTTACTGGAAATCCATGTCAAAGACGACATAGTGGTAATCACTATCCCAATATTGCGGTTAGGATAGGGGCAATGTCTTAACCCAAAAACATAGAATCTTACTCTACGAATTAGGCGTCTAGTAACGAAATCAAGCTAATCTTTACAATCTTTAACATCTTTAATCCGAAGTTTACATTCTTAGTTACTTCTTAAGTTGCATCTTATGCCTTGACTTAAGAAAATAACATGTAAACCAATCATCTTACAACATCTTATCACTTTCTTTAACCTTTTCTTTAACTTTCTTTAACTTTAAGACTTAATCAAGAACTCATAAAGAACCTTAAAGAACTCATCAAGAACTCAAAGAACTCATCAAGAACTCATCCAAGATTCAAGATCTTCAATCAAGAACTCAATCAAGATTCAAGAACTTCAACCAAGAATCAAGAACTCATCCATACATACACAAATCACACGCATACTTTAACCAATTCAACACATGAAATCATCAACTTTCTAGTATCCAAAATTCACCAAACTTGAACATGATTAACACTAACTTAATACTAACATAATCAATCATAAAATCCTCATTTTAAAACTCAAAATCATCATAAAACCATTTCAAAATCAGATTTATAATTCATACTCAAAAACATGATCAAAACTTCATATAAACTAATCTTGTTCATTTAATCTATACTATGGAACATAGTACACCAATTAAGTTGAGAAAGTATGTGACCTTGATGAAGATTAACAAGGTAATCACTAAAAACTTGCTGCCCGGAAGTGCAAACACACGGCCCAAGCAACACGAACACCACGCACGGCACACACGGCTTCACCACGGTTCTTGCACACTAACCCACGAACCGCACGGCTGCCCAGCACGGCCACCCCACGGCTGCACCAACACGAACCACCACCGTGCACCACTTCTTGAACCACGAACAACCCACACAAGTCCCAACCCAAAACCGAACCAAATACCTAAGTCTTGAAAGATGGCAATGAAGGTTAATTTGTGTTTGATTACTTAAAGATCAATGGAGTTTGAATCTTTAAGTTTAAGTTTAGTTTTATGATGAACAAATTGGTTGGATTGAGGAGCCAAAAATGGCGTGTGGAATGATGCAAATGGAAGGAGTTTGTGTTTAAACTTTTGATGGCAAGAGCATAAGATGGCAAATGAGCAAAAGAATCATTAAGCCTTACTAACCCTTCTATTTATAGAAGTGGTTTAAGGTGTGAACATGAGGCAAGTGGCAAATGAAGCCACTAACCATATAGGGGCCGGTTTTCATGAGCCAAAATGGGCCAAATTGGGCTCTCGTGATCCATTGGGCTAATTTACAAAAATTGCATGATTAATCATGCTTAATTCGATTTAGCCCAAAATATTAAATAACTAATTAGAAAATTAAATAATTAAATTCTAATTAATTAAATAATAATAAAAATAAATAATAACTAATCAAAATAAAATAATTCGAATTAAATCGAAATTATTCACATAAAATAAAATAAATAGTTCAAAAATAAATTTCAACCATACATAATATCACATAAATACACATAAACATACGACAGAAATACCTATAAAATCAGGGCTGTTACACACATAACTTCTGAATAATATATTCTCCCAAAAAGTAAGAGAGTGATTTTCATACTCTTCCGTAGTAACATACGTGGAGATCCAATTCATGCTGGTGGACTGAATAGAGGAGTCGCGTTTGGGGCTCCTAATCTTTGGTAGAAAAGCTAGTATCGCTGGTGGAATTCACGCTTTGAAGGTATAATTTTATGCTTCTTTTAGATTCTATTAACATATGTAAGTGATGCACTGATGCTGTGCTTAGATGTTAAGAAATATAGATAAAATGATAAAGTTAAAAGATACTAAATCAAAATATTTAGATACACAATTAACACTTAAGCAAAGAATATTGCATCTTAATTATTCCCCATCAACTTTCTTAAAGAGCAACATGAGAAATATAGCATTTACATAATTTAATTCAATTAAGATTCATATATGGGTATAATCTAAATTATTCATTTATTCTTAAAAAATTGCATGATTGGAGACATACTCAAAAGTCAAAAGGGTGAAGAGTAAGGTAAATAAATAAATAAATAAATAAATAAATAAATAAATAAAGGAATGAAATGTTTTTTCTTGGTAAGTAATGGAAGGAAATGTTGAAGGAAATCGCTTGAACTTCTTTCACGTAGTTGGCCTGCTTGACCACTTGCATAAAAGGAATATTATATTTTATATTTTATTTAAAACTTATTTACCTCTTTTTTTTAATTTAAAAAAATAAAATAAAATACTCCCTGCAACCAACGTCGCACCACCCCTGACCCCACCCACCGTATGGTGGTTCGGCCACTCAGCTGTGGTGGTCAGTCAGGTCACTCCATTAAATCAAATTAAAACAACAAGTTTTTCTTTAATTAAGGGCGTTACTAAATGGGGTTTAAATCAAATTGGGGTTTTGGTTTTTCAATTACACAAATTAAAAAACATATCTCTACAATTTTCAATCAAGATTCAATTTTATAGATACAATCATATTGTTATGTATAAGTACTGAAAGAAGTGTGAATATTAATTCTATTTGTTTTAACATAAAACCAACTATTTTAATGCTTAAAGCAACTTTTAGGTAATAAATATGATATTTATTGCATAATACTGAGCCAATACAGTAAAGTTTAATCTAGCAAAATCATATTGCGTAAGATTAATCAATGTGGGAGTCTTTGACTATATATCAATAGTTATATGCAGTATATTTATATATTCTCCAATCATACAAATTAACCCATACAATAAATTTCTACCTTAATTGAATTAAGTGCAACAATAGTAAAAGGAATAATTAAATTAATAGTTACCAACTATTGTACTTTTTATTTTATAGGTACCAACTTTTGATTATTCACCAGCAGCACGAACTATTACATAAAGTTGCAATTATAGATATATGACCTAAATATTATTGCAACTTATAGGTCATTCATACCTATTTATAGGTCATCCATATCTATCATTGCAACTTTATGTAATAGTTCGTGTTGCTGGTGAATAATCAAAAGTTGGTACCTATAAAATAAAAAGTGCAATGGTTGGTACCTATTAATGTAATTATTCCTAGTAAAAATCAAATTAACATAAGTAAGAGGCTAACTGATACCACAATAAGGTTTTAGCTGCAATTAGCGAAATTTCAAGAATCATCATATGCTTAACATCTAAACACAGAATCACTTGCATACATTAATATGAATCGAAAAGAAAAATAAAATCATACCTTCGAAGCATGGATTCCATCAATAGTACTAGCTTTTCTACCAGAGATTAAGAGCCCCAAACGCGACTCCTCTATTCAGTCCACTAACACGAATTGGATCTCCACGTATGCTAGTAAATATTAGTATGAAAATCACTCTCTTAATTACTTTTTGGGAGAATATAGTATTCAGTAGTTGTGTACTTCCATAAAGAGATGTAGTCATCCCTTTTATAATATGTCAGCATACATGTTATAGGAAGGATATCATTCTATTGACATAAATAGAATTCTTTGATATTTACTCCAATTAACTGCATATTCCTAACACTATGCGTAATGTCCACTATTAAGTATAGGTGCATCTTATTCCAATTCAATACTTTATGTATGTGTGATCTCATTGGATTTAGTCAAATTAGTAGTGTGCTCCTTGCTTATTAGCTCATGGATTATAGTTGGTTTCTAGCAAAATGCTATGACCACCTACTCAGACTAAATTAATTTATCTCCATAATAAATCCTAAATATATCTAATAATTGCACAATGATCGAAGGACACTTCCTTCAGTTATTTCTCATCTTTTATTCAGCAGAGGGTGATTGTAAGAAGTGGAATTGTTCTACTCCATTTGCAACCTATTAATTTCAATAATTTGACATTTTTCAATATATGTTAGTTTTATGTCAAATCGTTACAATTAATATATTACGGATGAAGTAGAAATGTTTTTTTAAGTATCAATTGCTGGTGGAGTGCTAAGTATCAATTAATAAATTTGTCTTCCCTTCCTAAGGATTTTTTTCTTTCTAAATCACATTATATTGATATTGATGAGTACGTAGGTTTCAGCAATGTAATATTAATATTTTATTTTAGTGTGAAATTAAAGATATTCAGTAATAAATAAAAGCGAATAAGAAAATATGACCTGATATATTTTTTTCCTAATATGATTCAATTTACCTTTTCTTTTGGCAATAAGAAAACGGGTGCTTAAATAAACCTATTAAGGGGAACTATTTTTTTCCCATTTGATGAACGTGGTGATTTTAAAAAATAAATTGAGAGATAATATTATTAATTTGAATCAAATTGTTTTAGTTTTTTAAATAAGGTTTAAAATGTATAGAATTTAAAATAGATTAATTAAGTATTATTAAAAGAAGTTTAGAGATCTAATTATAAATGAAGGGGTGATCGAGTATTAGAATTGTCTTGAGTAAAAAGGGAAAAAAAGAGATGTCATTAAGCTTCAAAATGACACATGGCAAGGCTAAAGCAAGGATTAGCAAAGGAATAACACGTGACAGTTAAAACTTCCTATTTTAAATATTTAAGCATAAATATAACCTTAAATCTTTAACCAATGCTTTTATGAAGGAAGACTACTTACATGAAATCATGAATTAGAACTAGGAGTATATGAATTGGTTCAAAACATGACAGCCATCAAAAGAAAAAAGTCCATATTAGAGGCTCAATTTGCCTAAAATATTTGCAATAAGTTTCTACCTAAGTATGTTCAAATAACATACAAGAATATTGTTGATACTATATAACAATGCACGCCCCAATTTTACGAAAAGTTGTATCTTATGGAAAATCCAAGTAAAAACTATAATAAAATGCAAGCGAAGAACCGTTTTTTTTTCTTTTTTAAACAATAGATAAAAGATTGGTATGACTTATTGGAGGGTATAAAAGTTGGGCCGAATAAATGGAAAAAAATATGACATTTTATTAAAAAAAATGAAAGGAACAATGTAAAAGTTTCAAAACTTTGAAAACACAAAGGCTCTGTAAAATATTGAGAGTAAAAACATTTTCATATAAAACTATTTCCCCTCATTTTTTAATTTACATTGTTTACTTAGCAAAGTAGTGTAAGATCATTTTCTTTCGAACTCTTACATTGATGGAAAACTAATTTCCCTTCAAAATAAAGGGAAAACTATTTCCACCTTTTTCTTACCTTACCTCCTCCCTTTCCCTTGCTTCCACTTTCGTTATTTTCTATTATTTTTCTTACATGATATTAAACAATGAAAACCTTATTTTGCAACAGTGTTTCCATTGTAAATTGCTTTGTATGAAAATTATTTTATTTTGAAAAGGTTTACATCTAAATAAACAGAGCCAAAATGAAAACTAGTAAAATGCTTATGGAGAGAAATGAATATATAATTTACTACCCTTTTTTTCCCTAAAAGTTTCCCCTACGGCCTGTTTAAAAAGTGATGTAGGATGGGATGCCAAAACATGCAAAAAAAATACACAAAGAGAACTAAAATTCGTATAGCCCTATGAAAACCCAACTAAACAACCTTCAAAACTTCAACAAAACACAGATATGGAATTGAAAATTAATGCACCAAGTATTAATCATCAAGAACTGGCCATACTCTACTCAAAATCACTAAGTTAATGACTAGAAAATGGCTTACTAATTAGCAAGGTTGATAAGATTTGAATCCACAAAGGAAGCAAACTCACAAATTAAAGGACTCAATAGAAATAATCTCAGCATTTTCATTCAACAAAAAAAATCTACAAAGAGGCAAAGAAGGCTATTTATAGAACTAAGCATAGCCTAATGAGGGTTTAAATCCAAACCATTAATCCTAATGCAATGAAGGACTAAGATCTAAATATCACTAAATATAAGTAAGGGGAATAAGCTAGTAAAATAGCAGGGTCGAGGAGTTATCGTGGGCAGAGACTCGATCGTCGTGCCCACGTTAAGATTCCTCTATCCACGACAAGAGCAATTACCAAAGTTCTCCAGTCGCGCCTGTGCCAGGGCCTAGTCGCGCCCGCACCGTTTGGAGCTCGTGCCCGCTGGTTCAGCTAGCAACCCATATTGTCTTCCTTGCTTGTCCACTAGGCCATAGCCTACTCAAGCCTCGAGGAAGTATAAGGGGACGACAGTCCTGTGCACCCTTGTAACAAGATGGGGGTATAGTTGGAATTTTGCATCTTCAAGTGAAGTCACTTGTAGGTTCACGTGATGACCTTTTTTTTTATTTATTTTGCATCTTATTTTGTGAATTAAAACAAAGAGAGAGTCTTAGGAAGAGGAAGCAGAGGCGAAAGAAGAAGATGAAGTGCTGAGGAAGACGAAGTGCTGAGGAAGACGAAGGTGGACGGTGTCGGTGGCGAGTGACAATGTTTCGGGTTGCGCGAAGGTGGGCACGGTGATCCAACCTCCTCCTCACTCATACAACGAAACCCTAATACAATTTGGAGTACGAAACCTTGATGGTGTCGTCGATTTACATCAGTTCGTCGGAGATGCCTTAAGTAATGGACGAAATGGGCTGAAGTGGGAGTGCAACCATCTACAACTCAGGGTGAATTTGAGGTAAATATTTGGCTATTATTTAATTAGTTAGTAAATTATTTAATATTTAATAAATTCTGAAATTATTTGTAAATTTATCTTGAATTTTTCGGTGTATGCACTATGGATTTGGTGTTATTTTATTCTTGAATTTTTCATGTATGTGTGTTTTATTTTTAATTTTATTGGAATTATAATTAGTTTTGAGTTGTGAAGTTTTGTTAATTTAGATGTTATTTGGTCATTTATTGATGATGTTTTGATTGTTGGATATATGCCTTGGTTTAGATGAATTATATTATTGAAATAGGTTGGGATTATTTTGATTTTTTTACTTGTTATTGTTTGCCAATATGGATCTTATTATGTATTTTTTATATTATGATTGGAGGACATACGGGTTGCTACTGCTATAGGTGAATTATATTGATATGGAATTAGAAGACATTATCACGAAGAAAATTCAGGAAATTGATAATGCTGGTTTGGTAGAAGGTATAGGGTAGGGACCGGGAGTAGATAATAATGCTGGTGTTGAAGTTGTTTTTAATGAGTGTAGTGAAGGTGGTGTTAATAATGAGGCCGGTGAAGGTGGTAGTAATGATGGTGTGGAATTTTTCAACAATGAGTCAGTTGATAGTGGCAATAATGAGCATGGTAATGATGGATTCTCAACACCGACAAAAGGTGGAGGAGATTGTGGATTGGTTGCAACACCTGAGGTAGGAATGGTATTTCCGTCAATGGAGGAGATTGAGAAGTATTATAGGAAGTATGGAATTCAGCAGGGGTTTGATATTGCTCGGGCATTGACTGCAATATATAAAGCCAAGGATGTTGTGAAGAAGAAGATACGTAGGAATATGTTGTGGACATGTGATCGATTTGGTAGGCCGAATCGCAGGCGTAAAGCAAATTCGAATAAGACGATTGCGAAAAAGACCGTAACTGAATCACAAATGGATGAGGAGGAGAGTGCAAAATCATCAAAGAAGTGTGATTGTGGTGCTTGTCTATATGCTAGCGTGAATAGCGAAAGTAATGAGTGGGTGATTCGGAGGGTAGTCCTTGAGCACAAGAACCACCATGTGTCACCATCGAAAGCCAAATTTTTAGCGGCAACTAGAAAAGAGGAGATGACGGAGGAAGTGAAAAGGAAGGTGAAGCTATGGAAAGAAGCTGGTCTAATTATTCCGCAAACACATAACCTGTTGGCGAAGGAAAGAAATGGTTTGGTAGAAATGGCAATATTTGAGAGGGATGTTCGTAACGTGGTTGATAAGGGGAAGAGGTTGAAGATGGAAGAAGGTGATGCAAATGCTATGCTCTCTTATTTTGATAAGATGAAAGAGGGGAATCAGAACTTTTTTTATAAGTTCAGACTTGATGAGAACGATAAGTTGTTGGATGTAATGTGGGTTGATGCGAGGTGTAGAGCAGCGTATGAGGAGTTCGGCGATGTAGTTGTTTTTTATACCACCTATTTGACAAATAAGTATGAGTTGCCTTTTGCTAATTTTGTGGGTGTCAATCATCATGGTCAAACAATTCTGTTAGGATGTGCATTGGTTTCGCATGAGACAGCCGAGACATTCACATGGGTATTTCGTCAGTGGTTAATTGCTATGAACCACAGAGCTCCCGGTGCTATTTTGACTGATCAAGCTGTTGCGATGCGGAGAGCATTGTTAATACCGATGCCTGAAACACGACATCGCTGGTGTATTTGGCACATTACATCGAAATTTGGAGATAAGCTTGGTAGGTACAAGGAATATAAGGAATTGAAGGAGGAGTTGTTGGTTGCCATATACGATAGCTTTACCATCGAAGACTTCGAGAGTAATTGGAATGAAGTGATTGAGAAGTATGGACTTGGAGGAAGTGAATGGCTTAAAGGTGAGTAAATGAATTTATTAATGTTTCTTTATTCTTAGTTAATGCTACGTGGATAACCGGTTATAAATTATATGGTGTAGAATTGGTTTATTTTAGAATTATTGATGATTATTGAATTATTACATGTTTTTATACCAATAAATAATAAATTAATGAAACAGAACATAATCAGAAGCAATGTAACGAAAACTAATTTCTTTTTTGTATTTATTATTATGTATGAAGTAGGTGAGTGAATTTATATTGTTGTTGACTATGTGTTGGATTTTATATAGTGTTGTACAAGGAAAGGGATATGTGGGTACCGGCGTTTCTAAGAGATATATTTTGGGCGGGGATGAAGACTACCCAAAGGGTTGAAAGCATACATAGTTTTTTTGATGACTATTTGCATAAGCATACTCGGTTGCGGGAGTTTGTCGAACGATATTGTGAGGCTATGGAGGTTAGAGCCGAGTCTGAGCTTCAGGCTGACTCCCAGTCAGCAACAACTGTACCTCAACTTGTCACTGGATACACTGTAGAGGCAGTATTTCAAAAGTGCTACACCAATATGAAGTTCAAAGAGTTGCAGCGTGGT
Organism: Salicornia ramosissima; assembly: GCA_951394345.1. NCBI lineage: Eukaryota > Viridiplantae > Streptophyta > Magnoliopsida > Caryophyllales > Amaranthaceae > Salicornia > Salicornia ramosissima. The sequence continues at coordinate 19,014,435 of OX596235.1, forward strand.
GTTCTAGGACTTCACACACAAATTTTGGAGTCTCTACAAAGTTATCTGAAACTGTGGTTGAGTACTTGATTGATGATAGGGTATGGTGTAGGAATAGACATACAAGGAAGGAGTTTGTAACGAAGTACAAGAGATTTTATCGAGTGGTTTATGATTCAAGTACAAATTTAGCGGAGTGTGAATGCAAGATGTTTAATTCGACGGGGATAATGTGCCGGCACCTCATTAAGTTATATGATGATATATTAGGGTTGTTTTAGATACCTGAGGCATATGTTTTGAGGCGGTGGAGGAGGTATATACAAAGGAAACACACTAGGATGAAAGTTGCATATCATGACCCATTGAAAACTGAGGACGTGAGGCAGTATGATAGGTTGCAAAATGTTTTCGAAGGGATATGCTCCAAAGCATGTATGCACATGGGATGGTGAATTTAGCATTGGAGCTGCTAGGGGAGATGGACGTCCGGTTAAATGAGAAAACACTAATGATTCAAAAGGATTTGTGTACCCAGACTCCGTCGTCGGTGAGGCAAACTAGTCAGCCTGAAAGCATGCCAACACCTCATTCAACCACCGCAACACCTAAGAGGAAGCCTCCAGCCGCACCTGAAAATGTGGAAGCTTCGGCCGAAGGATCTACACAAGGAGGAGGCAACGGAAGGAGGGGAACAGTTGGTGTTCAGGATCCTCCACTGCCCAAGAGGGCTCACCGAACAACATCGCACAGATATTATTCAGCTTCGGAGAAAGCCGTGGCGAATCAAAGGTCTAAGAGTGGAAAGAAAAGTGTATCGAAATCGTGGACCAATAATGGACAAGAATTTATGGTGTGTATACTTTTAATAGTTTTTATTGTGTGTATACCGTTAATAGATGTTATTTATAATGGTGATTTATTTTTCATATCCTTGGTAATAGGCAAATGATTTTGTGCAACATCAAAAAAATTATGGAGGTCTTCGTAATGATTTCAATGCTTGTGGTGGATGGCAAAATTACTAGGTATGTGACTTCATGGTTCTTTCCATTGACAGTTTAATACATTTATAAATTCATAGATATTTATCTCGAGTTTACAATGTAAATTGTGAAGCAGGTACAGATCCCACAGATGGGTTATTTCAAACCACAACCATTTGTGCAACCTCCTCCTGTTTGGAGGTTTCCTGCCCCAATGGTTGGTCAGCCGCATTCGGGAAGTGGTGTGGCTAATCAATTGTCACAGCAGGGTGGTTACAATGGTTGTCCAAGCATGTCCATGGTTGGAACTCAGGGATCAGTTATGTATTATAGTGAAGGAGAACACCCTCGAAGGGTGTTGTTCCCACAGACTGGCGATGATTGTTAAGCCTCAACCTCTGGCAGTCAAAGAAATTCTTCAGCACCAAAAATTTTGGACATGAATTTGAGGCTTTGATATAGTGACATATGAGTTAATTCGTTAAAATATGTTTGTGTTGCCATTAATTTTTTTAAGGAACTTTTTATTATAATTTTTTTAATTAATTTGAATGGACCCAATGTATTGTAATAGACAAGGTGCTTTATTCGAATGGTGTTGTTCCCGCAGACGTCTGAGGATCGTCAATCATTGACTAGTGGTGGTCTATGGAATTGTTAGTTTCATTTGTACTTGATCTTCAAGCCTTTGTAATAAGTTGACATAAGTATTGTAATAATGGATTTATTGATGCATTAGTTTATTTGTATAATATAAGTTTGTATTTGTATTAAAGAGGTATGATAATAGTTCAATTGTGATATGCTTCAATGTTTCCCAGATTTGAGTTTAGGTGTATGAGATATGATAATAGTTCATTTGTGATATGCTTCAATGCTTCCCAGATATGACTTTGGGTGTATGAGATATGATAATAGTTAAATTGTGATATGTTTCACTGTTTCCTAGATATGACTTTGAGTGTATGAGATATGATAATATTCAATTGTGATATATTACAATGTTTCCCAGATATAATATGGCGTTGGGTGTATCAGATATGATAATATTCAATTGTGATATGCTTCAATTTGTTTCCCAGATAAAATTGAATACATTTCTTTTGCTTCCTTTAAAAAAATAGGTGTTTTTAATAATTAAAAAAATGGCGTACATATGTAAAAACTTTCTAATTTAACATTGATTAAGTGACATTTTATACGAACATATTACACAATTAATGAAAATCATATATGTTAATGGAAATATACAATACTTAATAAGAAGCCGAATTAAAATGGCAAATACGGGACAAGCTTCCAATTTACACTACATAATTAATAGTTAACATCCAATAATAAGAATTCTTAATTAATGTAATACAACCAAGCCGAAATTGTAATTATCATAAGCTGCAGGAGTAGGACATGTAGTCGAACTGTGTGGCTTGTTCAATAGGAGGGCCCTGGTTGATTGCTCCGTGCATTTGCAACCTGTACAACATACTATATAGTTAAATAATCATCAAGGAATGTAATTAATGAAATAAATAATGCTAACTTTTTTCGAGAAACCTGCACAATTCCATTCAGTGTAACACTCGGTTGCTCATCATCCTTATCTATGTTGTAGAAATCAAACCAGCTTGAATTCCATAGTAGCACCATACCTCCGGACACCCCAACAGGCTCAACACAATGATATGCATTGAAGTATGGTAGACTTTGAAGGATGTGTTGAGCCTGTTTTTGTGATACCTTCGTCTCTGTTAGAAGCATGACATGGGGGTAGTGGTTTTTCCTAAGATGAATCATGTTTGTCTCGAACATAGGTCGTGAAAAACCCCTAGTGTTCCACACCATGAAAGTAGTAGGAGCATCAATACATCCCCTTGAGTAAATGTCACTCCAATCCTCTTGTGTGGTGGTGTTTTTAGTGACAAATTTCATTCCCTTCATACTGTACACAACATCGGTTAGTGGAGTCGCATGCACCCTTAACATTTTTCGATTGTTTTGGTCATCCTTAAAAACCTCAACCCAAATGTGAAGCTGGGGAACACAAGATGACTGTATAGTCCCTATGTATAGAGCATTTGAAACAGCAACAATATCTAGTTTGACACCCTTATCGGAAAGAAAATATGCGGTTCTCTTTTGAGGCAAAATTGGAGCAGGGTCAGCTAGAAACCCAAATTGTGGATCCATTACAATATCCTCTCTTATGTCCACTGCTTTAAACCATTCAAGCCAAGAGGATGCTGATTGTGGGGACAATTCAGCTATGGTATCCAAGCTTGGTAGATGAACTGGAACAGATGGACCCCCTTTTTTGGGTACCATCCACATCTCCATGAATGGTGCGTTGCCTTGATATGCGTATGCAATTATGTTGCGAATTATTTGAGGTTCAACCAATGATTGTTGGTCATTTTCTTTTATGGTGTAGAAATAGTATTCGTTCGGGTCTACCTCCCAAAATGTCGGGATAGGGTGCTCAATAAATTCTAGTTGTTGGGGATTTTTCATGACATACTCACTTATGACAGGAGTTGGAGTTTTAATGGGAGGAATCTGGTTAGGGGTTTTGAATAACGGATTTTCAATCTTAAAATGCAATGCCTTGATAATGTCTTCCATTCTGAAAGAATACACACACATCCTCATTTTTAAATCAATTACTTCATAACAAACATCCACATCAACATACAACCACATTCTACCCATATTCGATTCTACAAAAAAAAAAAATTAAATTGTTTCATATACCCACACACTACCCAAGTAGTGGAAAAATCGACACAAATACCCAGTAAATTCAAAAATGAATTTGAAAAAATGGAAACATCCAGTAATATACCCATTTAATCTTGTGATTGTATAAATCAAAGAATCCCAGTAATTCCCACTAAAACGAAATTTGAATTTTACATCTCCACAAAAAATGAAGACATATACCCACATAACAGAAAGATGAATTCCAGAAATACAAAAAATCAACAAATATACCCATTACATGGAAAAGTGATTTAGAAAAATATGGGAATTTCTACAACTCAAACAAATAACTTCATTAAAGCAAACAAATACCCACATTATACTCAAATATAATGACATTATACCGACAACAATTAAAACCAATTCGAACATATACTCACATTATACCCACATTACACGCACAAATTGAACATATACTCACATTATACCCACAAATTACTTATATACGTACAGTATAATAATTATTCGAATATAGTGTTAAAAATGTGAAATATTAAACCAATAATTTTGAATCTGTCGAAAATATGTTATTAGTTAAATAGTTATACACAAAAATAAAAAATCTCGAACACTAACCTTGGGGAAATGGTTAAACAAGGCTTGGGTGAAAGAGATAACGAGCAAGCAAAGATATTAGTACCTATTCGAAGACAACCAAGAACGCAAAATCTCAGCACTATAATTTTGAATTTCGAAAGGTGACTTCTCGTTAGGGTAAAGCAAAGGTGTGGGAGTGGAGAACTAAAATGAGAAGTTAGTAAAAATGGAGAAACAGGCCAGCGAAATGCCGTTCAAAACTCTCTCTTGTCAAACTAAAGGGAAGTGAAAAGTCAGTATTACCCCTACGTTTTGTATTTTAAGATATACATCCCTCCTTTTTAGATATGATAACATGGAAATGAGATATGCTAGATGCTCCAATAACGTCAAGTTAATTTGTCAATAACTTTATCATATAAATTAAATACCAAATAATTTAAATAATATATGCTTGAGTTCCAATAAATTTATCCGATAAATTGAATCGTTTAAATCTTATAACGTTGCGAAAATATTGAAGATATGTTCATAACACGTCAACATGAGTTCCAATAACTTCATCCGATAACTTAAACCAGTTATTCGAAAAAATGTTCCGATAGAATATATACATGCGTTCCAATCGCTTTATCCGATAACTTGAATCAGTTATCCCTAAAAACGTTCCGATAATATTTAAAATACTATATATAATACATAGATGAGATCCAATCACTTCATCCGATAATTTCAATAACTTCATCCGATAATTCCAATAACATCATCCAATACCTAAATCAGTTACTCGTAAAAACGTTCCGATAATATTGGACATAGTTTAAATAATATATACATTTGTTCCAACCACTTCAGCCGATAACTTTAATCAGTTATCTCTAAAAACCTTCCGTATAATATTGTAAATAGTTTAAATAATATATACATTTGTTCCAACCACTTCATCCGATTGAATTGGATATCTCTAAAAACATTCCGTATAATATTGTAAATACTTTATACATTATGAAGAGGATTTCCAATAACTTTATCTGATAACTTGCATCAGTTACCCGTAAAAACGTTCCGATAATATTGTGAATACTTGATATAATGTATATAGATGAGTTCCAATAACATCATCCGATAACTTGAATTAGTTACCCGGGAAAACGTTCCGATAATACTATAAATTAGTTATCTCTAAAAACGTTCCGATAATATTGGATATAGTTTAAATAGTATATAGGTTAGTTCTAATAACTTTATCCGATAACTTGAACCAGTTACCTGTAAAAACGTTCCGATAATATTGTGAATACGATATAATATATATATATAGATGAGTTCCAATAACTTCATCTGATAACTTGAATTAGATATCTCTAAAAACGTTCCGCATAATATTGTAAATACTTTATATATTATGTAGATGATTTCCAATAAGATCATCCGATAACTTGAATCAGTTACCCGATAATGGATATAGATGACAATAATATATAGATTTGTTCAAATCTTTTGTCAAACTGAAGTGGAGTGAAAAGTTAGTTTCTTCGCCTCTACATTTGGTATTTTTAAATATACAAAAACACTTTTAAGATATGATAACGTGGAAATATGATATGCTAGATGCTCCAATTACGTCAAGTTGAGTTCCATTAAATTTATCCAATAAATTAAATCGTTTAACTCTTATAACGTTGCGAAAAAATAGAGAATATGTTCATATAACGTCAACATGAGTTCCAATCACTTCATCCGATAACTTGAATCAGTTATCTCCTTAAAAGTTCTAATAATGTCCGAAATACTTTATATAATATATAGATGAGTTCAAATAAATTCATCGGATAATTCGAACAACTTCATCCGATAATTTGTACAACTTCATCCGATGATTCCAATAACTTCATCCGATAACTTGAATCAGTTGCCCGTAAAAACACTAGGATAATACTGTGAATACTTTATATAATATATTTCGAGAGTTCCAATAACTTCATCCGATAAATTAAATCATTTTCCCGTAAAAACGGTCCGATAATATTGTAAAGGAATATTTGATTTTAATAATCCAACCTTTTAGCCATTCGCAAATAATAAACCAACCTTTTGATTATTCCTGAATAATTCAACCTTTGTACTAAATTTCATAGAGTGAACCAAAACCAAATTTTAGGTGTGATATTGAGGCTAATTTAAGTGTTGTTTGTGTCTTTAGGTAAGTGGTCAACAACGCTAGCGTTAAACTACCCAAACACTACTTAAACCAACTCCAAAATGACACCTAAAATTTGGTTTTGGTTCACTCAATGAAATTTGGTACAAAGGTTGGATTATTTAAGAATAATCAAAAGGTTGGTTTATTATTTGCGAATGGCTAAAAGTTTAGATTATTAAAATCAAATATTCCTATTGTAAATACTTTATAAATTGTAATTATGAGTTCCAATAACTTCATCCGATAAATAAAATCAGTTACCCGTAAAAACGGTCCGATAATATTGTAATACTTTATATATTATATAGATGAGTTCCGTTAACTTCATCCGATAATTGAATCAGTTGCCCCTAAAAACGCTCCGATAAAATGCTATATAGTTTAAATAATATATAGATGAGTTCCAATAACTTTATCCGATACATTAAATCAGTTTCCGGTAAAAACGGACCGATAATATTGTAAATACTTTATATATTAAATATATAGATGAGTTCCAATCACTTTATCCGATAAATTAAATCAGTTACCAGTAAAAACGTTTCGATAATATTGGATATAGTTCATAGAATACAATATGCTATAAATACAAGATATAATGTAAAAGTTAAACAATGACAATATGCTAACTTTGTCAATGTGATATGCTAACTGTGACAATGTGATATGCTAATTGGATAATAAGATATCATTACCACTCTAAGAGAAAGCAGTGAAATAAAACGTACCAAATTAGCCAATCTTACATGCACCATTAATTTCCCGCCAAAAATTCACCTCAACTATTACATTTGGCGCGGTGGAACAGGGGATATTTAAGCATTTCATCCCATCCCTTCCATCTATGCAAACCCATATTTCAAAGAAAAAAAATAGTTTAAACATGGCTATCACTCCATTATGGCTACAACCTCCTACATTTCGAGCTCGTAAAAGAATTATTGCGGAGCTAAGTTCCACCATACCTCTAAAGATTGTCCGTCCTTCAAAGGCCATTAAACCCGAAATTAACAAAGTCAATATTATCCCTTCATATGCTCCCTTCTTGCAAAATATACCACTTTACAACAACCACAAGGAAGATGAGAAGTTTGGTGAAGCGATTTTCGGGTTTATCACTAACCATACTTACGAGTAGAACAAGGCAATGGCAACACTGACTCATCTACAACCACATGAAGTGAAGGAGATGATTATTAACCCCGACTTCGTCCAATCAGATAGATGCGGTATTGTACGAGTAAATGATGATGGATATCTGACTCCAACAAGCCTTCCTGATTTTGGGAATTTCGCTACTCTCCCTCGAGCATTAAAGATTGTTCTCAAATGGATCTTCGAAAACTATGAAAGAACACCACAAACACTGCAACAATTATGGAGCTGCTGCAGCCCTGTTCTTCCATCAAAGAGAAACGAGGCTCGGCTTTCAATAGGTACCTACAGCTGAAAATGTCACAGCATGTCATCGAGAATTCGACTATTCAAGGTATGTAATCCCGTCGGTTTGGATATTGTCATATCTACGTGGTGCTCGGATGCTAGTTTTTACTCAATTGATGGAAGAAATTATGAGTTCAATACTGAATGTCATGAGAAGCTGAAAAAGGAAATTGAAGGTAGTAAGTTTTGTTCAATTAAAAACCGGAGATTCGGTTTATAGTGTGGAATTGCCAAGGTGTTGGCCGTGCTTCCTTCACGGGTAATTTAAAGCATCTTTTTCAAGCACACAAACCAGACATCGTTGTGTTGCTTGAAATAAGAACTTCTAAGCATTTGTTGAAGATAATTATTAACAAGCGGTGTTGTAACAAAATAGATGACATTTCACTAAAACAAATATATGGTGGAATGGCAGTGTTGTTAATGCATAAAGGAATTCAGTTCAACAACGGTTACGAAGTAATCAACGGTATACGCGGTTCAATCAACGGCATCGCTCCATAACGGACCAACACAAATTTAAAAAAAAAACAAATAAAAGGCATTAGCCTTAAATATATAAGTATTATAATGGTATGAACTTTTTGTAAAATCTTTTGGCCCATAACTCGAGCTTTTATAATTATCAGTCAATTAACTCGAGTTTTTGTAATTAAAGGGGGAACTTCAATTAGGGTATCTACAGCTTTTCTAAGTAGAAGTGAACTAAAAATTGTATTAGAATCAATTACATGCTTTTTGTAAATGAAAAAGCCGATTATGAATTAAAAAAATCAGTTATTATTACATTAAGTTACTTTCATATAGTCGCTATAATTACATTAAGTTACTTTCATATAGTCTCTACCCATTACATTTTGTTTCATATACTTTCATTAATATACATTAAAATTTAAGAATGTTCATTTTAACAATGAGATACAAAAATTATGACAATGAGATATGCTTACAATAACAATGAGATATGCTTACATTAATAATGAGATACGTAATTCATTATATATCCTACATTGACATGCTACATCAACAATCCTACAAACATACAAATTACATTTTCCCAATATGTCGTATACATAAGTAAAGCCTTGTACCGCATCTGATTCCAGGCTTCTTCACTTCGATCATCACCAAAAGTACAAAAAATTGAGATACAAAATACATATCCCACATTGAGATATGCTACAAAATACGCATCCGACATTGACATATGCTACATCAACAACAATAATCCTACAAACATACAAATTACATTTTCCCAATATGACATATACATAAGTAAAGCCTTGTACCACATCTCATTCCAGGCTTCTTCAATTCGATCATCGCAAAAAGTACAAAAAATTAATTACAGTTATGTACATTGACACTAAATAAATATTAACAAAAAACAACTAAAACCACTTTGCATGTTCAATCCAATTCTAACTTAGTTGATTTTACTAACTTCTTCACTTCATCCCTCAATTCGTTCTCATTACAAAGAATGTCCTCAGCAAGAAGCCAACCGCGAGCTTCTTCGACAGATGAATTCTGCAAAAATACAGGCCAACTATAACCTTCAACACAACCTTTCAAAATAAATAACTTAAAATATAAGAAGCAAAATTTACTTACTAAGCGAAAATCACTTCTACATCGGTCGGCGCATGTCTTGATACAAGCAAGCATCTGTATGCCACAGCTAAACCTATGACTCATAAAAGGTGGAACACAATAGATCATGACACTCTAAAAAACTAATTCGAATATTGGTTCAAGATTTCAATACATACCCATCATCTTGGGGATCAGCCATAACAGCTTTCCTATCCCAATTTGTGATTTGGCCTTCCTCCCAATCAGAATCAACACTCTTAAAATATAAATCAGTCGCCATACACTACAACATAATAGTCTTAAAATCTAAATCAATTCAATAAAATAAATAAACAAGTACTGCATATTTCATTAATTAAAAAAAATTAACATAAAATGTTTTAAAACCAAACCAGCTTATCAATAGAAAGGTGACGTGATTCCACAGGCCTCCTCTTCAATGAGTCCATGACCCATACCTCTGAAGTGTTGACACTGACTGCGACACACCACCAATGGGCATCTTGCAAAATGGGGACAAACACCTTCAAACATTAAACCCAACATAAGACACATCTCAACCATAACCAAAATGATTAAGATATTTACAACTTGAAATCTCAATATAAACCTAGCAAATTCTTAACATAATTACCACTTGAAATCTGAATGCAGAAGTATCGGGATATTTTTTGGCGTATCCCTTGCACCTCCTCAAAGTGTTGTCCCAAGACGAGGGTGGACCATTCTCTTGAAGAGCCATCATCTTAAAAAAATATTAATTAATAAAAGACACATGACCCAATCACTAATCATAATAAAAAGGCAACTGAGTATAGTTCAATTTGAACATACCCCAAACGACGGGTCCATCATAAGTCGAATGCTGCTTGACTTGCCATATTTGTTTTTCCATACCTCAGTGTAGAGAACAGAAGCCATACTAATGTACTACAATCATAAGAGAATGAATAAAAACTTATCAGCCAAATGATACAAAAACAAACATACAGAAATATTATAAAAATAAATAATCAACCACCTCAACAACCAATAAACATATTCCTCAACAACTTACAGTATTACGGACACCTACACTCTTCTCACCAACAACCGTGTAGCAGTCTAGTACATCAACAGACATAGCACCAACCTTAATCAAATGTGGTGTATCCCTGCGAAAAAGATAAAATATCAATAATATCACAATTCAAATCACAATTCAAATCACAATCTCAACAACATAATATATTCTTAATCAAATTCCATACAACAAATTTTCTCGGTGTGCCTTCTCTCCTGCGGCCCGAACATACTTGACAATTTGAGATTTCAGCTTTGGGTTCCGCCTTGTACCCATATCCACCTCCCACTGCTTGTCATTCAACTTCATGTTGGTTGTGAGACCTCTTCTTCGCCTACTGCGACAAAGTTTCTTCTCTTTATTCGCATAATCTGCTTCTCTTTCAACATCATCTCCCTGACCCTCATCATTACGTGTTAAAGGGTCTGTCTCAAGTTGTCCATTTAAAACGTCAGCGTAATTCTGACAATCCTCATCATTAAAGTTATTCAAAAGTTTCAACCAATCAAATGAGTTCCCACTTTCAGTGTCAGACTTGTTTTGTGGACTTCTATCAAGTACCTGCGACAACTCGGATTTTTTGTTTTGATTTTTTCCCAGATTTGGATTTAGAAACAGGATGTGACTCCTTCTCGCTTTGTGTAATTTCTGGGGCAACATCATTTACATCACCTCCAGCATCACATTCCATCTCCGCAGCTTGAAGCGCCCTCTTCGCTTTAGTTCTTTCGTGAAGATTGGTCTGATCTTTGGGACCTTTCCTCCTTTGCCTCTTCTTAGAAGGGCCGCCTTCTTCAAACAAATGGGGTTCACCACAGCCACGACCACTAAATTGGTTTTGAGCTATACCCAAACCACTCAACACTAATTTTGCAACCTGCAATTACCAATGTTAAACACAGTTAGAAGAGAAATAGATTGAAAGATTAGCAAACACACAACTATGGATGCTGCTCTAATTACTTACGTTAAACGCCAACGATTGAGGGCCCATGGTATCCCTCGCACCATTAGGATGTCTCTCGCCGTAAGCAACACCAAGAAACTACACCAAAACCAAAATAAAACTTTCAACATTGCATAATATATATAAAATTAAATTAAAACAATTCATGATCGATTCAGTTTATACCCCTAACTTGCCGTAATCAGAACATGATGCTTCAGCATCCACCTTAATTATCTTCATTCTTTGCATCCACAACATCAAACTCATCCCACGCCTTAATCCGTGGATACTCATCCCACTTAACTGGTCGGCGATCCAAACGGTCAAGGTAATATATCTGAATTTCAATATATAACCACCAACATCATCATACAATTTAGCTACATTACGTGCCATAAACTCAATTTTTTTTGTTTAACAGATAAATTATAATTCATTTGAACATAATAAACATACAGGAAATATCTCATATAAACCTACTCACAACACAAAAAAAAGAAATAATTCACTTACAGCTAAAAAATATGTGCACCCACCACAGCCATTAGCATACCCAAACTTATAAAACTTCTCGCAATAAAGTCTTGCGCAACTTAAAAACCACTCATATACAAGGGCACACCAGTCATACTCTACAGCTTGGCTCACAACAGACAAACTAGTTAAAACATCACCCAGAGCAAGTGCTAAGAAGGCTACTTTAAAGTCACTCTCATCAGCATTAGTGCACTCACCTTCAACAACATCCATAATACGCGACATTAAAAGATCCCCCTTGGACCCTCCGTATTTCTTATGAAAGGCATCTACGAATGCTTTCATTTCCTCACCTACAACTTCCCTTGGAACCTCCTTATTCCCACTAGGAATCCCCAACACCCACTTCACCTGAGCCTTGGACAACGCATGCTCATAACCGCCAGGAGCTGCAATGAACACCTCCTTCTCAGGGTCCACCCGCGTCATTAACCAATAACACAGCCCCCGTGGCAAGTTCTTCTCCCGTAAATACATAAGGGAGCCCATCCCCATCTCTTGAACCCACTGTTTTTTCTTCTCATCAAAATTGCTAAGAATTCGGCCGAACGACTGCACTCGACAGTTTACATTCGGCTGCCTACCACCACGCGCATCAAATGCGGTCCTGAGTACCTCACCCCTACCCTTCACAAGACCTCCCTCCATATCTTCAGTATCCTGCAAATAATTAAGATCTTTACCAACATCTATTTAATAACATAAATTTTTTAAACAAAACTATATCAATTTAGTCATATATATTACAAGATAATCACTCGAAATACCTCTTCACCCAGTCTCTTTCTACGATTACGGTTGCCACCCTATTCAAGAAGACAAATAAAATCTAACATAAATCATCAAATCATTTGTCTAAATAGATTATTAATTTCAATATTAAAAGCATAGTTCCCTTCTTGGTCTTGTCACGCGAACCATTGTTAAATTAATTCTTAAAACCTAATAACAACATCCAAAATAATCAAAACATCATTCAATATTTGACTCACAAACTTATAAATAAAACATCCTAATCACTTACTTCCTCACGAAATTAATATAGGTCATGAATTTTCATTTAAAAACCATAACAGTAAAAAAATTAAATTCTACATTCATATAAAACTTATACATTGAACAAAAATGATACTTAGACTTTCACACAATTTCTGCCAAAATTGGAGATAGATAAAAAAAAACGTATCACAAATACCAGATAACTTCAAACAAGTTGAGACAAACAACCTAACAACCATTTAATCCTCAACTAACCATTTCATTCGAAATTTCTAAGAATGTCGACAAAACTCATAGAAATAAAAAAATAAATTCCATTCATTTCATAAATTAGGGTTCATATCATATCATCAAGGTCACAACTCACAACAATGGAAATCAAAAATATAAAATAAAAAATATAATTTTATTCAGTGTAATTCACACGAACTCACAATTGCTTTGCTTTTTAACCATTTCAATCGGAATTCTAACAATAAACAAAGCACCAATCCTTTAAAACCAATAAAACAATTCTAAATTGTCACAATCTACTCACATTATTAAAAATTTAAACTTTATTACCTGAAATTTACTCAAATTGCAATATTAGGGTTTTCATAATGCTCGTTGTTGTTCTTCTCTCAGCCAAACAAAGCACGATTTGCAACCTTCCGTCGTTGTCGTTCTTTTCGCAGCCACTAGGATTCACTGAGATACTCGCCGCCACCCACCCATTGCAGAGGAAGTTGAAATTCGCGAGCTCGCCGCCTCGATCGCCCGTGCTTCTCCACAGCTCCTTCTCTCACTAACTTTAAACTCAAACTTACAAATGAAGGTTTATTTTTTCCAATTACACGGCTCACGTGATTGGAGTAAAACTCACGTATTATTTTTTCCCAATTACACCCTCATCTTGTTACATGCTCAATCAAGACAGCTCTCCCCCTATCAGCCCTCCTCAAGCCTCAAGGTTTTTCCCACGAATGTTCTTGAGCACTAGCTCAACTAGCATCTATCACAAGTTCAACCAACCATTATCCTAACAAACCCATACAACTACAAAGCAACTAAATATATAGTTTCACTACAAAAAATTGATCCAATAACGACAGGTACACATTAATGAAGGGTCTAGATACCGTCGCAAATGTAGATCTTTTGCAACAGTTTTTTAGCCCGTCGCTAAAATTTACCGAATACCTAACCCAAACTCTATTAGAAATGGCTCATTTACGATGGGATTGCGACAGGAAAAATCATTTGTGACTCCCCTTTTTTGCGACGGCCGGGACATATTTTTACGACGGGAAAAATCATTTGTGACCCCCTTTTCTGCGACGGGATCATATTTTTGCGATGAGAATTCCCGTCGTAAATAGCATCTTTTTTAATTTAGTAGTGTTTTAATTTAATTATTACAAGGCAAAAATGCACACAATAAGCTAAAATGAAACTAAATCTAGAAAAAAGATAGTGAAAGAGAAGTCCTTAATCGTAGAGAAAGTGTCATTAACCATCTGGCCTGGTTCGGTATAAAAAAATGAACTGTCAAACACTACCCGCAAATTATTTACGTACGCCCACATTATTCCAAAACCACCCTTATTCTAAAAAACACACTATCTCTCTAATTAAAACAAACATCTCTCTTTAATTAGACCACAACCTAAAATCATTAATGAATTTTATAACAAGATTAATCATTAAATAGAACATATTCTGTACACTAAAATCATGAATTAAAAAATAGGAAAATTTTGAAACAACCCCCAGCAACTTGTGTCACTTTTAACAAAACTCCCGGAAACTCCATGTAATATCCCGAAATTTCGGGATATTTTAAATTTTCATAATTAATTAAATATATAATTAATTAACTATTTAATTGATTATTATTTAATTAATTATTAATTATATGTGTAGCAATCTAATTATTTTACCCTGGCCCGAACTTTAATTTTATCTTGCCAAAACCCGAGCCCAATTATTTCCCTTAGTCCATGTTCCCCGGCCCCCTTTTATATTTTTCTTTAATTTAATTCCTTTTGTTTTAATTAATATTATTATTAACCTTTATCTATTTTTGACTAAGCCTATAAACCCATCTTTGTTTACCTATTCTTCTTGCTAGATTTTAGGAGAACACCAACCCTTTGATTCTAGTTACCTCACGGTCCCCACCCCTTTCTTTTTAATTAATTTATTTTTCTTAACCAATTTTATTAATTAATATACCTATATTGGACCTTTTCTTAAAAACCCTATTTTTATTCTAACTTCACCTATTCTTGTTACTAAGTTATAGGAAACCAAAACTCCCTATTTTGTTTCCCCATATACGGGCCCCTTCTTGAGTTTTCCTTCAATTGGTTATTTAATTTAATTCCACCAATATTACAATTTATATCTCTTTTGACCTATTCCTAAAAAACCTATTTTTATCCTAACTTACCTATTCTCCCTACTAGATTTTAGGGATCATCACCCCTTTGTTGTTGGTACTCCACGGCCCCCTCATTCTTTTCCCTTTAATTAATTCATTTATCTTGTTTAACTAATTCTAATAATTGTTATATCTGTTTGACCCTTTCCTAAAAACCCTATTTTTATTCCAACCCTTCCTATTCTTGCTACTAGATTTTAGGAAGTCAAAACCCTCCCTATTATTATTCATTTCACACGGCCAAGAGGGAAAGAGCAACAACCAAATTGTTTAATTATCTTTCCTTACAAGATCAATCATTAAATTGTTCCTAACCCTTTCTTATTGCTTCAACCCTTAAAGATTGATCAAGAAACCAAAGAAACTTCAAGAAAACCGTATTCCTTAAAATATTCGAACTCCATCCATAATCAAAGGTAATTAGATTTACTTTACTTAATTAATATGATAGATTAGCAATATAATTGTTAGAATAGGTTAAATCATGTTCGGAATAGGTTGGAATAAGCTTAGAATCGTGTAGAAAGTATTTTGAACTAAATATTGTTTCATGTTTAGGATTGTCGAGTGATATGATTATATTCAAGAATTATTTCACAAGATAATTTCATGTTCTTGCCCTGTTCCATAATTATTATATGATTCTTGCTTCATTAAATTGATGAACTAATTATTGGACATATATGTATGTGTGCCGAGTGTAGTACAGGGTTGATCGAGTATTTTCTTGATTAAAAATATGATTTTTGTGATGTAATCTTGATCTTTAATTAAACTTTGATGTTAATCTTGAATATGATCTTTAAATTAAGCTTGTTATGATAGTTTCTTGAATTAAATCTTGATAGTGAATAAGAGCCCTAAAAGCCGTGTATATTATGTGCCAAAAAGGAATTGAATTTGATCTTGTTTAGTCCATGTTGACGATTTATTGTTTAAAGTATAATTTTATGATGTATTGATAAGTTATATGATTAATTGATGATGATTGTATCTAATTATTTGAAAGTGTTAATTTTGGAATTGTTTAAGGTGAATGTCGAATGGTGATGTTTGATAAAAATAGGATTTTTTTGTTTTGTTTAAGCAATATCTGTTGATGATTGTTGGTTTATATGATTATTGGGTTATTTGGTTGATTTATTAAATTGTTTATAAGCTTATTTGAGGAATTGATCTGATTATGGTTTATTATCGAGTAAAAGTCGAGTGGATTAAGAATTGGAATAGAGTTTGAGTCAAGTTAAGATGAGGTTGAATTGAATAGAAGTGAAGTTGAGTCAATAAGGGATTGAATTGTGAAAAGGAACCAAGAACAGAACAGAACATAATTGAATTAAAAAGATGATTAATTATGAAGTGACCGTCTATCTAGTGGCACAAGTGCCATGAACATAGGTATAGTCGAAGCCACTGTCCTATCTTCGGATTCGGGACAGTTCTTGATCCCAGTGCTTGGGGAGTAGATCTTCGTGGTTGACCCGGCATGAGCAAGGAAAGTTGGGGGGAGTAGATCTTCGTGGTTGACCCCTTACGAGCATATGACTGGTCACGGATTAGCACCTGAACTGAATAGAATAGAAGAGTCAATAGTGGTGTCAAGAAGTCTAGAACTGAATAAGTTAGTATAGATGGTCTTAGTTTATTATGTTGTTATGATGAATTTTCCGCTGCGTACTTGATTGATGATGTTTATGTATGATTACATGATGATTTGTTGTCTGTTTGATTGATCTGCTCTAATGATTATGTTTCTAATTGTGTTCTACTGATTAAGTAGAACAATCTAATTACTCACCACTGACTATAGACCCCAAAATCCTTTTTCAGGTACAGGTGGTGACTGAATTGGGTTACGCAAGAGCTGGGATTGTGAGCTAGCCAGCTTAGAAGTTAACCCTGATATTTAGTCTAGCCCATGTTCTATTATTTTTAGTGGACTATTCTTTATTTTTTATTAATAAGGGACTCTGAATTATTAACTATTTTGGATTATTTAATAGTTTTAATGAATAATATGATTAAGTTTAGAGCTTCCGTTGCAGTTTATGAATTTGATCTTAAAGGTTTTTAGAAGTTAAAGATCTGTAATGTTGTTTACCTCCGAAAACAACGCTGCTAAATTACGGGTTGTTACACTCAACTATTTAAATAAAAATCCCAAGTACTTAAAAATTGTTTTATACAACTCCCAAAAACTTGAACCGTCTATAATAACACCTCCAACTGTTAACAACGTTAGTAAGCAAACTTAACACCGTTAAAAAATAGCGTTAAAGCTGGTTCTCTCCCCTCCCTCTCCTCTACAACTCTTCTTCTCCTTCAAATCTCTGATTCTCTCTATTTCTCACTCACCCTTTTACTCTCTTTCTCTGATTCTCTCTATCTCTCACTCACCCTTTTAGTCTCTTTCTTTTTTCTTTTTACCCTTAAACCTTCTTTCTCTGTTTCTCCATCCTCTGTTTTCTCTTCTTCTTCCTCAGTTTTTTTTTTCTTTCTTAAAAATGCACACCAACGTAATAGAGGATGGAGAAACAGAGAAAGAAGGTTTAAGGGTAAAAAGAAAAAAAGAGAGTAAAAGGGTGAGTGAGAGATAGAGAGAAACAGAGAAAGAGAGTAAAATGGTGAGTGAGAAATAAAAAGAATTAGAGATTTGGAGGAGAAGAAGAGTTGTAGAGGAGAGGGAGGGGAGAGAACCAGCTTTAACGCTATTTTTTAACGGTGTTAAGTTTGCTTACTAACGTTGTTAACAGTTGGATGTGTTATTATAGACGGTTCAAATTTTTGGGAGTTGTATAAAACAATTTTTAATTACTTGGGGCTTTTATTTAAATAGTTGAGTTTCTGGGAGTTTTGTCAAAAGTGACACAAGTTGCTGGGGGTTGCTTCAAAATTTTCCTAAAAAATATTATATATACTAAAATCTAAATTGATTCTACAACAAAATTAATCATGAAGTAAAAAGTTAATATAACAACCATTTAGAGGAATTAATCATTAATTTATATATTTTTTTTATAAAAAAAACCAAATACGGAGCATAATGGCGCATACTCCATGCGCCCTTACCTAGGTAGGGGTACATGGGCCATGCTCCCTGATATTCAATTTTTTTTTATAAAAAATATCACCACTTTGTTCGCCGTCGCCACCATAGCATCATTTCTCGTCGTCATCGCTTCTTTTGCTGGCCACTGAGTCGTGACATGCTAGGATGAGAGAGTGTGTAAATGTTGAAATGAAATATTTTTACAATGTAAGGGTATTTTGGAAATATTGTAGGCTTTAGTAAGTAATCTGCGGGTAGGAAATCACCCATTTAAAATCTTGACACTAAGTATATGTAAAAAACTATATATATGTAGGCTTTAGTACAGTAATCTGCGGGTATAAAATCTTGGCACTAAGCATATTTAAGGGTTTTTTTTTGGAAACATTAGAGATAATATTCTAAATGACTGACAATATATATATGTAAAAAAAAAAATAGTCATCTAGGGGAAAGGAGTCTTTGAATTTGCCTCGACAAAAACTATAAGAATATTAATGTTTTGATATATTTTTTTAGTAGTGTATAGTTTACAATATTAAAAGTAGAAAATATACATTACCATATATGTAAAAAGAAAATGGAGAGAACCTTTAAAAATAGAGAGAGTAACATTTTATTTTATTATTTTTTTGGTGCAAATTAATAAACCACAAAAGGCGGGGTTATAATAAGAATCGATCCAAGTATCATCTGAAATTGGGAGGGAATCTATAACCATATGTGTTATCACTTGCTTTCGCAGAGTAACATTTTACCTGCGGGCTTGAATTTAGAATTATCCAAGTTTACAATAAGAATTTTATTGTTAAAAACATAGAATGGCTGCCTATATTTTTCCGTTTGAAAGTATCGAAACTAGCAAGTAGATACCTCTCCAAGATTCCATTACAAATCACCGATTGACAATTTGACATACTCCCTCCGTAACATATTAATGACAACGATTTGACATTTTTTCTCTCTATTTTAATTATGTCAAATCGTTGCCATTAATATGTTACGGATGGAGTATTAGAAAATCATTAAAATAATATAGTTTATAAAAATTTGATCAATGAATTTTTTTGAAAATAATTATGCAATATATACTATGGCTCTGTTCTTTAGGACTGATCTGGTCTGATCTGATCTGATCTGAGTTTTTCTGATCTAATCTGATTTTATTTTTATTTTTATTTTTATATTTAGTTTTAGTTTTAGTTTTATTTTAATTTTAATTTCTAGTTCTAGTTCTATTTTTATTTTTATTTTTATTTTTATTTTCCTTTTTCTTTTTCTTTTTTATATTTTCTTTTAGTTCTATTTTTATTTTTATTTTAATTTTAATTTCTAGTTCTAGTTCTATTTTTATTTTTATTTTTATTTTTATTTTTATTTTCCTTTTTCTTTTTCTTTTTTATATTTTCTTTTAGTTCTATTTTTATTTTAATTTTAATTTTAATTTCTAGTTCTATTTTTATTTTTATTTCTAGTTCTATTTTTATTTTTATTTTTATTTTTATTTTTATTTTTATTTTTATTTTTATTTTTATTTTTATTTTTATTTTTATTTTTATTTTTATTTTTATTTTTATTTTTATTTTTATTTTTATTTTTATTTTTATTTTTATTTTTATTTTTATTTTTATTTTATTTTTATTTTTATTTTTATTTTTATTTTTATTTTTATTTTTATTTTTATTTTTATTTTTATTTTTATTTTTATTTTTATTTTTTATTTTTATTTTTATTTTTATTTTTATTTTTATTTTTATTTTTATTTTTATTTTTATTTTTATTTTTATTTTTATTTTTATTTTTATTTTTATTTTTATTTTTATTTTTATTTTTATTTTTATTTTTATTAGGGACGAAAATTAATGAGCCCAAAGCCGCAAGCTCATTTCATTTCACCTCTTCAGTATTTTACTTTTCATTCTTTTCAAACCCTTCATTCAATCTCACTCCAAATCCGTCACCGAAAAATTCGAGCGAATAATCACCGCCGGAAAAGTCATTCCGAAAACTGTCGTCGGACAAGTCGTCCCGAAAACCGTCGCCGAAAAACGCGGCCTGAAAATCTTCGTCGAAAAAGTCGTCCTGAAAACCATCGCCGGAAAACTCGTCCCGAAAATCGTCGCCGGAAAAGTCGTCCGAATAATCAACGCTGAAAAAGTCAGTCCGAAAACCGTCGTCGGAAAATGTCGAGCGGAAAAACAATGCTCGAAATAATAATAATAATAATAATAATAATAATAATAATAATAATAATAATAATAATAATAATAATAATAATAATAATAATAAAGATTAATAATGTCTGATCTGATCTGATTACTGTAGCTTTTAAGTCCTAAAGAACAGGGCCTATGTTTTATATGTTATAATTTTTGTATATATATATATACTTCCTTGGCTACTATTTAGTTGCAACACTACTTCATCTTTCGTACATACCAATGTACAATTTATATCGCAAATATCTTAAAATGTGTTTTGATAAAAATTAGAATTTTTTTTTTGATCATAAGACAAGAGATTATATATTAATAAAAAGCCAAACGGCACTTACAAATCGATATCTCTGCAAAGACATTACATTTAAAACAACAATACATATTTTAACTTCAACTTCACTAATTGCTTCGCTTCCGCCCGATTGCGGAATCACCTGGTGATTTTTGTTCGACTTCAATATGTCTTGTCCAACTGCAACCACCTCCTATATAGATCCGAGGAAGAAAATTTATATTTGAAGCCCTAAACCTTTGTTGACGATAATCATACACCTCCAAATCAATGATGGGATGTAACTCATTTGACGATAAAAGTTAGATATTAATAAAGTGCAATTTGAGACGAAGCTAATGAGATCCCACATGACAATATTTTTCAATTCATACATAAGAAACACAAAAGCTAGTCAAACAAATGATTGTGAATAGTACACAAATCAAAGTATTGGAGCAGATGAAGTATTTTTTTCATTTGATATACAAACACTCATCTATTGTGATCGACTGATCGGTACTTCACATGTAAACCATAACCCATAGTTAGTGCTTTAGTCAGATCACCCTACCTTGAAACATAAATTTTATGCAAGCTAAGGGTTTCTCCCAAATTTCCAAAACCCTAGAATTAAACTACTCTTTACTCATAATTCAACTACAATTCATCATTTAACAAGTCATGATAATAATTAAGCATTATTTATGTCAAAAATCATTTCTTTTACATACCAAACAGGCTGTTAATGTGAATGAGAGGGGTGATGGTATCATGTTACCTAGAAGGTACATTAGATTAATGAATATTTATGCTTAAGAGTTTCAAAATTGGCCCAATATATTTGACAAAGCAATCGTCAATGTTCCGTAATGGCATATTTATTTGCTTTTGACCTGTATTAAATTCAAATTGTTACAGTATGTGCTACCAACTGTCTTAGCTTATACCTAGCAAATCATCAGTCGGTCAGTTCGGTATTGATCGATGAATAACACGTTTCAGTTATTTTTAGGTCGGTCATTTTCCGGTAATGCGTCAAATTTTATTGTTTATGATCCAAAGTTTTCGGTAATAAGTCGATCGGTCGGTCAAGTCTTTTTTAAATGATTTTTTTCTTCGATGTTTCATAAACGATAAGATTACTAATTGGGATTTAAGAGTTGAAAAAATATGCTATGTAACTAAACTAACTAGGAGTTTTTCATCCTAATACTTCGTTTGTTTCTTTTAATTTCAAAAAGAGGACTTATCCACTATTTACATTTATAACTTTTATTATTATTTGTGATTTGTATATAATGAAAAATATATTCAAGTGGGATTTTATGGAACATATATCTTGTGGCCTGATATTATTTGCATGTGTATATGATTATATTTGCATAGTTGTTCATGATGGTAACAGGTCGATCACAAAGTAATATTTTTGTTCGGTGAAAAAGGGTTTCGGGTTCTATTTATTTTATTTTTTTGCTCATGATGACCCAATTTTTCTAGATTGGTTTGTGTTGTATGTGTACAAGGAAATATTCTTAAGCGGGGTGGAGAAACATGTTTGAAAATCATGGATATCCACAACAGGCTCAATTTGTTGGTGTGCTTCAAAGATATGTTAGTTTCTTAGTTATAAAAATATTATGTTGAGTAGATTTTTAATTAGTCAAAATTAGGTACCATAAATTGGAAGTTAGTTAGTAGTCAATAATGCTTGGAACGAAATATCAGTGGTCAAGTATCATTGGGCTAGTGGAGTAATTAATGTTAGTGAGTGGTGTTTCTAAAATATTGGACTTACTAGTTAGGTATCTTTTTCTATTTAATGCCTCTGTTGTACTTGATTTCATAATGTACCTATGGTGTTTGAGCTTTAGCTTTCAGTTTAAACTATTATTCTTTGAATTCATTCCTTTTATAAATTCAACATGATATCAGAGCTTTAGTTTAGATCTTAGGTAAGGGACAAGCGCGAAAGCGAAGGGGCAAAGATGGATCGGAAAAAACAAGGACGAGAGAGATTGAGTAATAAAAAAAAATGAGAAAGTGGAATAAGGAACGCAACATGATTTCAATGTTTGTGAGCAATAATAATAAAAAAAACTTCGAGTTAAATTTAGGTACAAAAATATATTACATTAACAAATTTAAAAGTAACTAGGTTTTTGGCCTGTGCATAATGCATGGGTTTTGTACATATTACATTGACAGTTGTATGTAGGGGTACTTATTGAGCTGGCTAGCTCGCGAGCAGCTCGAGTTCGACTCGGTCAAAGCTCGGTCAAAAGTCGACTCGAGTTGGCTTGAGCTCGCTCGAAACAGCTCGTGATTCGATGATTTTACAAAAAATAAATAATTTTCTACGTTAAATATTTGAAAAACAAAATTAACCTTGATATTTAATATAATAAATTAATAAACTTTAACAATATATAATTTTCATAAAGAAAAGAAAATATAATCAATGATTTTCTCTTGAAAAAATTAAGTTTCAAGAGGACTAAAACATTAAACGCGCAGCTCGTGATCGGTTCGGCTCGACTCGAAACCTAATGAGCAAGAGTCGAGCAACCTCCAGCTCGCGATCGACTCGCTCAATAAGCACCCCTAGTTGTATGCTTTAATTTTTCATTTATGACAATTTTTGAAGACTGAAACTCAGACTTAATAATTTATAAAAAAATGAAAAATGTATCAAATTTATAATTATTTTAAAAATTATAACATATACATTTTGGAAAAATAATTCATATGGATGATTATAAAATAATGGAAAATGATTTTGTAAATATGAATTGTAAGTTCATTTAAAGAAAATTTTAAATTGGGAAAAAAAATTTAATTGGGTAACTTAAAAAGGAAGTGATATAAAATGACATTATTTGAGAGAAATTGAAAAGTTTTATTAAATGTAAATAAGTTATTAATTTAATTGTAATAGGAAAATAAAAATAATTTTTTACAAAAAAAAAAATATGAAAAATGAACCACTTTTTATAAAGATGACACATGGTAATTTTTTTTTTGAGATATCAAGTACATATGTCAAAATTATGTGTGGGGAAGATGACACGTGACAATTTTTTTTAAATATCAAGTACATGTGTCAAAGATATGTGTGGGGGTGTGTTTTAATATAATAGGTATAGATGTTGGTGATAATGTGCATCAACAGGAGTTATCGATTAGAAGTGCATTAAATTAAGTTTGTGACAACAATATGAAAGCTAAGTACAAGTTCTTGAAGATCCCCACTTGGAAGCAAGGGGTGTGTTGGTGTGCTTCAAAGATGTGTTAGTTTTCTTAGTTATCAAAATATTATATATATATTCAGAAGATTTTTAATTAGTAAAAATTAGGTACCATTAATTAGAAGTTAGTTAGTTAGTAGTCAGTAATGCTTGGAACGTCAGTGGTCAATTATCATTGGGTTAGTGAAGTAATGTTAGTGGTTGTGTTTTTAAAATATAGGACTTATTAGTTAGGTATCTTTTTCTATTTAATGCATTAATTAGAAGTTAGTTAGTTAGTAGTCAGTAATGCTTGGAACGTCAGTGGTCAATTATCATTGGGTTAGTGAAGTAATGTTAGTGGTTGTGTTTTTAAAATATAGGACTTATTAGTTAGGTATCTTTTTCTATTTAATGCATTTCATCATAATGAAAATATTAATTAAGTATTGTGTTTGAGCTTTAACTTTCCAATTAACCTATTATTCTTTTCATTCATCCCTTCCACAAATTCAACACAGTTAGGATGGTTCAGTTCTATCAACATAATATAGTTTACAAATAGCCCAAAAGGAAAGATGCAAATAATCAATTTTCCAAAGGAAGAACAATTGTACATCTTCCTTTCCTGCATAAGCATATTAATAAAATTAATGTTTGATTCGCCGATAATGATGAATAGTTAGGCAAGAGTTTGGGGTTATGGAACTGAGGATGAATTGAATTAAACAAAAACCTATTTATATTTAACTTAATGATTTACTTAATTTATATTTAACTCGATGATTTACTTTTTATTTGCAGTTTATGGTCCATAATGGTTCCATGATATTGTCATAGACTTTATATTATGCTTTGTGTTCTTATGTTTGTGGTTCCATTATACACATCATTTGATTTTGTTTTGTTTTTTTTTTTTTTTTGAAATTAGGTATAGTTTAGTTTGTTTCAACCGTTATGCATATCACTTGAAATTGGGAAAATGTATATATGCAAATATGCAATGCCAATATGTTTTCTTGACGAGCTACTCAAAGTTCTAGACCGAGTTTGTGAAAAGTGTAAGTGTATTTTAGGAAATTTTAATGTTTTGGTTATTTTTAGATCTTTGCTTAGGCTTTTTAATGTATTTTGGAAATTCAATGCATGTGTTGATCAAAGCCAGTTGTGGATGATTTTATATTTTTTACGATTTTGAGGGTATTTCAAGGATTTTGTGACCTTTGCATGTTTTTATGGTAATTTTGAATGCTTTGTGTTTGGTGTGAGATCCAACATATTAAGATCACATGTGACCTGAACTTGTCGAATTAGATAGATTGTTTGTTTCGACATAAGGTTTAAATAGTTAGGGAGACAGTTTTTTAATTCGCCATTATAGAGCTATCATAAGAAGACACATAAAATCAGAAACCTAAATGAAAATAAAAAAGCAATTGTGTAATTGATTTTTCAACGAAAAATAGATAGTATTATTCAAAGAAGTAAAAACAAGGAATTACATTCAAACAGTTGGTTGGTCGAGAATCAACCCAATTAAACACTAGTACAAAAAGTACATTATTGAAGCTCAATAAAAGAAACTAAAATAACAATATAGTTTGCTGTGAACAATTGATAAATCTCCTTTATATTTTTATTGAGAAGTTATATTAATTGAGAACAATTAAGGATATTAGACAAGAAAGTGGGATAATATTGAAGTGAGTGAAGCCAGCTTTATTCACCAATTTAATCCACTCAGTTTCAGTTCTTACTTTGCCACCAGTGAATGTGGTCATTATCAAAAGATCAAGAGAAACAGCAGCATCATCAAACATTTCATAGCCATCAGGATGGAGAATTGTGTCCACAATAATCACCTTTCCTTTCTTCTCTGATACCGCCTTTTCACAGTTCTTCAAAATCCTTATGCATTGCTCGTCCGGCCAATCAAGTAAAACTGACTATATACATTACAATAATATATTTATGGGTAAGTTTAAGTCTTTTATGTACTCCATTCGTAATTTAAAAAAATGCAATAATCATATATTTTTTTCATGTTGAGACAAAAGTTTAAATATTAGTATATTAAATTTAACTTTTCATATTTCAGGCATGTTGGTAGGGTGTAAAACGTTCTCATAAGAAAATGATTTTAAAGAATTTTTATTGTTTGGTTGAACTAAAAATCATCAATTACTTCAATTGTGATGGAAAATATTTTTGTTCCAATTGTGATGTAAAATATTTTCCTTCTAATTTGGGGGATTGTGTAAGCCGGCTTTGTTTGCTTCCTTCAGGTCTGGTAGATTGTGTTTCAAAATGGTGTAAAATGGTTTTAACCCCAATTACATTTTAGCATTTTGCTACAAACCAAATAATGTAAAATAATTAATGGGAAAACAGTTTTTCAATGAAAACCTTTTACATCCTACCAAACGAACCCTTGTTGATACACAATTTGAACCAATAATATCTGTAATCTGTTATTGTATAAACCTAAATATTATTAAAAATACATATTTGAAAAATATATTTCAATATTACGTTATTAAATTTTAACTTATGCATAAATTAACAACAATCAATGGTCAAAGTAATTAACTTCGATGAATATTATCAAAAATCAAACTTGTTACATCTATTTAAAAAACAGATGGATTATTGATTATGATAGTATGCTATATCAATCATACATTTATGAATACTTGGTGGGAAAATTTTAAAAAAATTGTGGACATATACCTTAATAATGGCATTATCAGCAGGAGGAATCTCCTTAAACATGTCACCACCAACATAAGTGACACCAGGATATTGAGGTGCATTTGCAAATGCAGAAGGCATATCAAAATTAATCCCCTTAATATGAGGATAAGCCTTAACAATTCTAGCCACCAATTTTCCAAGATTACCCCCAACATCAACAAGAGTCCCTTTCATTTGACTAAACCCTTGTTTATACCCTTGTATTATTATATCTAACTGTGGTTTAGTAGCTGCAACCATACCCCTATTAAACAAATCACTAAACTCAGGATTTTTAGCAGTCATATCATAAAAAGACTTACCATATGCCTTCTCAAAAGGAATCTTACTCTCTTTTACTGAGGGGCTAATTTGGTACCATGGCTTTATCATTAAAGGGTCAGTAAAAGTCAAAAGCATTGGAGCAAGACTTAACTCATGGTCATGTAATAGCCACTTTGAGGCAATAGTGAGGCCATACACAGGCTCAGACTCAGACTCAGACTCGACTGTGAATATTTTTTTACGTACTAGCAATCGCATTACACGCCCAAGGTGTGTAATGTCGACCGAGGGACACTCGATTTTCGACGCGATTTGGGATAAGCTCATTGGTTGACCGTTAGAGTGTATGATATCCGCAATGCGGAGCTCTACAACAGACCTTAAAACTAAGCTGTCTGCAAAGGCAAACACATGTTTATACACATCTGCTTGCCCTTGCTGCAGCTCTATATCCTCACTAACATTTCCTATTATGCTCTTCATTTTTATTTTTTTCGAAAACTTAATTCTTTGGATTATTATTACTATATACTTTGTGTTTTTAGCTTATTGGTTTAATACATGAACCTATCTATTTATACTACAAAAACAATCTTATTAGTTTAACTGTTACTAGTCTACACTGGCGGATGGACTGAATACTAACTCCCATGTGGGGGCAAATGTCCAATTGACGTCACATGCACAAAAAATATGAATGAATAAAAATCTATATATACCAAAAATATATAATCGTACTTTACACTAAAAATGACAAGGGATAGATCTTCCAAATAAGAGTTCTTTTATTGGAATAAGTCAACTTATTTAGGATCCTACGGATCCACTTTTTTCGTATTCAAAGATCAGCCCTGGCACTTAATCTATGGTTTTTTTTAGATGCAAAACCTCACTTTATACACTCGATAAGCTAATTTTTATTTTTATTGTATGTTAAAACATTGAGACAAATCATGTACAAAAACTACACATTGACACAAATTATGTATGACCATTTACAAATTTTTCTTATTATTATTTTTTAATATTTTGCAAAATTCAAAAGAAAATTCCTTATTTTCACTTATCTTTCTATATTATTGTCAGCTTTTGATTATTCTTGAATGATCTAAATTTGAACGCCATGTAACCTTTCTCAAAGTAATCAAAAGTGTTAATTTTATTTCTTTTGTTGATCCATGGTGGTATTTTTATTGATGAGGAAAAAAGTTCATACGAAGTATTATTTTTTAGAATATACTTACTAATGTTGTGATTATTCCGAAATACTCAAAAGTACGTTAAGACTATTCTCAAAAGATCATTTAAAGTTGGGATTAGTTGTAAACTTTTTCTATTTTTTAATGCATGTATAGAGTTTTGGTTACGTATTAAGTGTATTTTAGCGACGGTCTCAGAAACCATCATAAAAGATCTACATTTGCCATGAGATTTAGGTCTGTCATTTATGTGTACTCGTCATTAATACGTTACGTTTTTGTAGTGCTTATATAATATTTATTTAATATAGTTAAAAAGTAATAGTCTGTCTATACTCTACGCCTCTCCTCTTTAAATAAAACCTAAAGTCTTTTAGAGCCGCAAATGGCTACCATCATTCTCTCTTTGATGATGCCCCAATTCTTTCCAAATTTTCTTTGGGAGTGTTTGGCAAAGAGGTGTTTTGGGTAAAAACAGAGTTTTGAAGATAGTTTAAAGTTTTGACTACTCAAAACTCTAATTTGGGTGTTTGGTAGAATAGAGTTTAGTTAAAAGAGATTTTGTACCAAAAACTCTAATCAAAACTCTCTTTGGAGAAAGTTGGGTTGAACATCTTTTTCTTCAGAGTTTTGGAGGGAGAAAAATTAATTGACTAATATGTCCACTTATTTAAAGCTAATAAAACCTAAAAAGTCGTTATTTTTAAATGTCCATGAATGTCATTTTACACAACAAAACACTAAGCAATCAATTATGCATTACCAAACACCTTTACACAATCAACTATTTAAATCAGCAGCCAAATCTTAAGAACAAAAAGTAATCATCTAACCATAAACTCTAAATTCTAACATCTAAACTCTAATCACCAAACAAGGCCTTTGTTAGTTGTTTTTTAGTCATTAATAATTTTCCTTACTCTATTTTTATGAGAGATTTCTTCCTAATTGTTCGGCTTCTTCTCTCATTCTTTGGGAGTTTGGTGTTGGTCTTTCACCTATTCTCTCTTATGGAAGATTGAGATTTATTTAAGGTTTTATTTGAAAGATTAGATTCATTCGTTGTCAGTCGTACAATTTTGCAATTTTCATTAGTATTAATGCTGCTATCTACATGGTCGAGTAATAAATTTTCTTCCCAAAATAATGTCAAGAAGATAGACTTCCTCATTGAAGGTTGCACAATTCTGCGAACAATCGGGGACTACACTTCACCATCAGATCTAGTTTCTCATCATTACCATAGTTACTTTATAGAAGATTTTTACTTGATTAATTTAGATTGTAATTTACTTTTTTTTATAATGCTTATTATAAATGTGGTATGGCGGTTATCAATTAATGAAATTTTTTCTTTTTCTTAAATTTTTTTTTTCAATTTATCTACTTATTACATTGTTCAAATATAATAAAGTTTTATTCTCCTAAATTTATTTATTTTTCTCATGTTTTTTTTTCTTTCTATACCCTCTCTTATTTTTTACTAATCATAACAAAATTACATTTTTTTTTCTCTTTTTTCGACATTCTCTTTCTTACTTTTTTATAAAAAATTTAATCATCATTTTTTTTCTCCTACCCCAAATTAACCTCTTAATTTCGATGAAAACACAGGAGTATATTTAAAAAACAGAAGGGTATAAAGTTGTAAAATATAAGGTTACATATTTGTTCCTGTTCAGGAACTTCTCTCTTTGATCGAGTGTGTTTGACTGTGTTTGAGTTGACTTCGAGGCTTCTCCTTGAGGGTCTGACTTGCAAAACAATGAAAGGTTGCTAACCTAGGGGGTGAAACCCGGGAACGCTCCTCTGATGCTTAAGTCAGAGATCGGAGTGAAAAGGAGTCAGAAGTATTGAGTTTGTGAATTATGAATTGTGTACCCGGCAGGTAACCTGATTGGTCCTTTAATTTTTATAGGCGTATCTTCCTAATATTATGGGAATGCTGAGTCATTAGCAGCTGTCATGTGCTTAGCCCACAACACATCTCATTTTGATGCTATTTTTGTATAATACCAGACCTGGTGTACCAGGGTAGTAGCTATGACGACCAATGGGTTCGTTGATTGTTTTCATGGGTTGGAACAATATCTATGATAAAATTCCAAAAAGAAATAAGTAATGTTTTTAATCATATTTTAAATCCAACTAAATTGTTTCTTAAAGCTAAAAATCCCACCAAAAAAATATTAACCATCTCAACAAAAAAAAATACATATATATATATTAACCAAAAAAATGACGAAAACAATAACAACAAAAACAGCATTGGATAAGTGTATTACGTAACTATTAAATGACCCATCCCTCAACCAATCAAAACCCAAATAAATGTTTTAAACTTTTAAAATGAACCCTATTTAGCTTCATAATTTTTGGCTTGGATGGGGCTTGGTTGAGATTTTTGATTTATGAACTAGTGCAATCAAATTTGGCTAGCTGCCTAGCCGTTTTGCCGCTAATAAGTCGGTTTGGAGTGTTTTGTGTCTTTTCCATGTTTTTGACAGGTTTTTGATAGAAGATGCTCTAAATGGGACAAAAACCATCAAAGTACACCAATCTAGGCAAAGGAGAAGCACTAGGATGTCACGGTGAGTGTTGGAGAGGTTCTGGTGGCAATTAGTGAAGAAATGGCTTGAAATTGTTCGATTCGGTTCGAATGATTTTGACCACCTCTCACTCTTTTGGACATAACTCGAGCTATGAATATCGGATTTAAGCGATTCCAGAGGCATTGTAAACTAGATTCAAATTTCTTTCCAACAGTAGGTCATAAGCTCAATTCCGACTTGAAACGAAGGAGTTATGGGCGTTCGAAGTTAGGGCATCAGACCAGACCCCCAGCATGTACCCCGGTACAGGGGTTTGTGCAACCCTTACCGGGGTTCATGCACCCCGACCGGGGTACATGTACCCCGGTACCGGGGTGGTTGCTGCCCCTGCTTCTCTCCTTTGCTTTGAAGCTAGAGTTCCCCCAGCATCGGCCCCGGTACGGGGTACATGTACCCCGGACAGGGGTCTCTGCACAGCTCTTCACTCAACATTTTCCAGAAGTACGTACCTGACTCCAGCGACAACCCCGGTACCGGGGTGCATGTACCCCGTACCGGGGCCAGCGTTACGGGCTTCGTTTAAGCCCAATTTTGCCTATAAATACCTGTTTTAATCCCTTGTAAAGGGGGGATGCTTTCTTTAGGTTTTCTTTCTGTTTTTAGGGTTTTCTTTCTCTCTCTTTTATTGTAAAAACAACATTACATTCAATTGAATTCAAAATTCATTAAAGATTCAATCTTTCTCCAATTCTGGTATTATTTCTTTTCTATTTATTTTATTTATGCCTTTTATTATGATCATGTTTATTTTTTTGATTCTTTTAAATATGTGTGAGTAGTTCTTTAGATCTAGGGTTTGGGACATTTATGCTTGAATGATTAGATTAATTGAATCCTCCGTTCTTTAATTCATGACTAGTTTTAATTCCCTAAAATCTGTTTTGATCATATAAATTTGAGTAATAATCTAGTCGGTAGCCGAAAGGTGAAAACTTCATTAAGACTTAAGATTTTAGGCAGATTTACTTAATAAATTGCGAAAACCTGTTATTTAAATCTGTAGATCTAATAAATTGCGAAAGCCTGTTAGATCTTGGTTAGAATTTGTTAATGAATTATCGAACATTGGAATTCAATCAGTTTATGATTTCATTCATAAAACCCTAAACCCTAGAATTTCCTTCATTCATTAAATCTTATAAAAATTAAATTTTTATTTCCTGTTATTACATTATTATTTTTTTTTAGGATAATTCAATCACAAAGGCCCTTTATATAATTCATACTTTTTAGTAATAAAAGAAATTAAATTGCTTCTCTGTGGATTCGACCCTACTTATCACTGCTACATTAGTTTTGATATTTAGGTTATTTTTGACGGGTTGCGATGCCCTGTCACTTATGGCGGTAGGTAGTTTAGCATTTCCTTGTAGTGTTCAAAACAGTTCGGATAATATTGTATCATTTTTTATTCAGTTTAGTAATATTCAAATTAAATTAGTTTCAAGTCTTTTTTAGTTTCAGTTAGATCTAGTTATCATCTTTTCAATTCAGTTTCAGTTAGCTTCAGTTATCCTCTTTTCAGTTCAGTTTCAGTTCAGTTTAGTTATTTTCAGATACTCGATTTTCAGTTCAGTTTCAGTTTAGTTATTTTCAGATATTTAGCTGTTAACTCCAGTTTTAGTTGGTTTCAAATTCAGTTCAGTTCAGTTCAGTTTGATATTTTTCAGTTGACTTTCAGTTATCAGTTCATTCAGTTCAGTTCACTTTCAGTTTCAGGTAATTTAAAATCGACCCAAAACAGTTCAGTTTCAGTTAGTTCAGTTCTGACCCAATCTGACAGAACTAATCTACATGATCCTAAGAGTGTATCCTAAAATTTCGTGTTTTAGCTTTTGTGTTTGAACACACGTAGAGAAGTTATGCAAGATTTTAAGTACAAGCAAGTTGTGAGAAGATGAGAGAAAATTAGTTTTTTCTTGTGTATCCAACTTGTGCACAACCAAACCTACTTATAGGCATGAACTTGGAAGAGAATCAGCTCAAAAGATTTGCGTTCAACCCCAGCCCATTTATAAGCAAACACAATAATGCTAATTTAATTATGAGATTAATTATTTAACATAAGACATGAATATATACAATTAACACCACTTAAACAACATCATCAACACATGTTTAATTTTCCTTAGAGTTAAACACCCAAAGCATCCGAGAAGGTATCCAATGGAAACAAGCCAAGAACATGAAGGATATCAGAGGCACTCCTGTGCGGTGAGGTGTTGGTCGCGTGGCGCGATTTCACCTCTGATCTTGTCTTTTGTTCCAGTGGCTTCTCGCGTGCTGTGAGGTATTTTCACTTGTTGCAATTTCCTCACATTTCTCGACTCCTATATATGTTCACAAATTTAAGTCTATTTATACATAAATATTACAATAATTATCGTGGATGTGTTTTGTTTTACATATTATATCAATTGGCTTACGACCGGCTCTTGAGGAGAATCAAGCTCTAGCGTAAATATGCATTCCAATAGATAAGTTGTGAGTTTAATTCTCGTCACGCTCCCCTTATATTACGAAGAATTTGATTGGATATTCATATGATAGTAGCGTTCGGATAAACCCCAACTTACCTTACCATGTGATGTGACAAATTATTTTGTAATCATTTTGTAAAAAAGTCTACATGCATGTATTTAGGGATGTAAAAATAGGTAAAACGGTCGGAAATAGGTCGGTCAAAATCAGGTTCGGTAAAAAACGGTCGGTAAAAAAAGGTCGTATGAGTCCTTTCGGTATCGGTCGGTAACGGTCGGTCTTATTTGGTATCTGGTCAAATTCGGTATTTTCCAAAACAGGTGTCGATCGGTTTCGGTGCGGTACTTATCGGTCCGTTCGTTTTTCGGTAACAAGTCACATTCGGTCGGTCAAAATCGGTTTTTTTACAGGTTGTAACCGGTACACGGGTCATAATCGATCGGTCAAAATCGATATGTAGGTGAGCAGGTCATAATCGGTCAGTTAAAATAAGCCAGAAGGTTATAATTAGTTGATTGCGGTCAAATATATGTCGTAACTTGTCAGTCTTAAACGATATCACAATACAATCGGTCAATTCAAAACTTCGGATCATATTTTGATATTTCGGGTTAGTTGGCCTATAATTTTTGGCTAAGAATTAGGATCGAATAATTATATTTAATTTTAATTTATATTAAGTTTAAATTATAAGTTTATTTATATTATGTTTAATTTTAATTTAATTATATTAAGTTTTAATTAAATGAATTTACAAAAATTTCATCAATTTTTGTCAACATAGAGAAATCATGTAAATAAGTTCGGTAAAAAAGGGTTCGGTTGTAAACAGACAAACGACTTCGGTGATAAGGATGATCCAAAAAAGGTTCGGAACAGTACGGTTTCGGTCAAAATCAGTCGGTCAAAAATAAGTTTTTGGCAGGTTGAAAACAGGTTCGGTAACGGTCGGTCTTGGTATAATAAAAACAGGTTGGTAACGGGTTTGGTTTTGAATGGGGTCGGTACCGGTCGATTTCGGTATGCGTAAAAGCGGTCGGAAAACGGTTTCGGTATAATTCGGGTTTGGTAGTGGTCGGTATTCGGGCACTAAAAATACGGTCAAAAACAGGTTCGGTATCGGTTTGTAACGGTCAGCCAAACAAGTTTCTGACCCATATTTACACCCCTACATGTATTTATGTTTTTAGTTCTTAATTATTGTTCACAAGGAAACTTATAATTGGTGTAACAAAAACACATTTGCGAAGCTAAATAGAAAATGACCGCAGGACTAGTGAAAACAACCTTTAGCCTATCAACTCTATACTTATCTTCTATTTTTTATTGAAAACAACAATCTTTCGTTGATTAATGTTTTGTAGTGCCTATTTACTTGACCCTAGAACATTCATCTCCTAATGGACAATAATATTCAACACTACCCTTCATGATTTCCCTCCGGTGACTTATTCACACTTTAATCGTAATGAGACGGACTACACTACTGATTATATTACATCTCTTGGTTACCGAAATCATTTGCATACAAATATAATAACATTATATGCTAAATTTTCTTATTTCGTTACTACGAACAAATTAATATTTATCTTTGGTAAAAAAAAAAAAATTCTAATTTCCTTATATACCTTTCTTTAGAAAAGTGACAGTTCAATTTAGACAATATTAATAATATATGAAGTATTTCACCTTTCAAACCGTCATTATAAAACTTTTAACTAAAAATTAATCAATCTGTACATATTATAATCCCCGATCGAACATCCGAGCGCAAAGTTATGACCTTCTAAAGTTTTTCGTCAGAATAACTGCGTATATTATATATTGTCATGTCAGATGGTCTGACCCAATACTTTCACAACAAATAATTGCATCATTTATTATTACGCTTTCCCTTAATAAGTTGTTTCCATTTAATTTTCATTCCTCAATTTTTACCGAACACATCCTTAATATAATAGGGTGACAATGTTAATTCAATTTAGTAATTCCATTTAGTGCACTAATACTATGTTTGGATAGCAATGGTAAAGGGAAGGGAGGGAATGGAAGAAGAGTGAAGGGGAAAGAAATTAAGGAAGAGGAGTGAGAAATTGAGGTTTTATTTTTTCTCAAAATTATTCCAGCATGTGAAGTTCATATTTGATTCATTAAAGAGGGAGAGAAAAAATATCAATCCTCTCATTTCTCTTCCGTTATCTCCCTCCATGTGATATCCAAACAAGGCAGCACGAATCCCTACCTTTCTCTTTCTTTCCCTTTCTCTCCCATTCCCTCTATCCAAACACATTGTAAGTGTGTTGATTTTGTATTACAGAGAGCCTCTTTATTTGTATAGTGAAAATTCGTCGATAATTTTTTCCTTGATAACGTGAAAGGACCATCATCTTGAATTGTCCAATACATGCATGTGAATAGAGAAGGACAACAAAATTTTCAAACGAAGAGTTTTTCATATACCAGGCGGCATTCAAATACTAGCTAGCTTAGCATTCAATAATGAATGACATTAGTACATTGTTAACCATGACTTTTCCCGTTGATGACAAATTAAAATATCCTTCTAGATGGATTAGGAACAAAATTATAATTACAAGTTTTAAGTGTACTAGACTATTAAACAAAATATAATGATGGTTGAAGGGCACCTATTAAAATCTCGAGGGTTCGTTTGGTAACTTGTTATAAATGATGGTAATAGACTAATACCTATAAATATATAAATATATGTGTGAATTTGGAAGGAAACTCACCATTTATTTCCATGATAGTGCAATCTTACCTTTGATTTATCAAATTTTCTTCAAAAATATCCATTTTCATACGTCCCATACCAATTTTCCCAATTGTAATAGATGTCATATGAATATAAATTTAAATAAATACACACAAATTGTGTAGGGTTAGGCTTGGCTAAACTTAAACTATAAAGTTGCTGAAATTTGCCAAAAACTAAATAAAAATGGTACATTAGACGTTAAAAGGGTTAAACGTGGTTTTAAGCTATTAAAGTTGCCAATATTACGAAAATATCATTAATAATTTCACGTGCACTATATAATCTATAATGTCCATTTAAAAGGCATAGTCTTTCATTACATTATTTGACCAAATTAAACATGCACCATGGTTTTGGACATATGATATTTTTACAACATTATGTCATTTTGCTTTCATATATATATAATCTATATCTATATAATTTTTTAAAAGGCGTAAGTTTTTATGAGAATTTGCCATCTGCCTCTCCATCTTAACATTGTTAATGACACACCATATCCTTCTTACTTTAAAAAACACAACAAATAACTAAGTTTCGAACTCATGACCTCTTATTTTCTAATGCTATGCTCTAACCATCAACCCATTTATAATTTGTTGTAAGTAATTATATAGGTCTATTAAGTGTCAACGACAACCAATTTTGTTTTTATGTCGGGGTGATCCATTATGGAAGCAAGCTATTTTTACGACAAATAATGGAGTTTTGTAGGGCAAGGACGAAGGACGTACTTTGGTGGATAATGTTAGAGAAGGCATATATGACAAGATGCCAAGAGATGTACTTTGGTGGATAATGTTAGAAGAAAGGTATTCCATGAAAGTATATTGATCTAATCATGGATATGTATTGGGATGTGCCAACAAATGTGAAGACTTGTGATGGTCGACAAAGGGCTTCTTTATAACAATTGGATTGCATCAAGGGTCAGCACTAAACCCTTTCTTTTATGCATTGGTTACAGTTGAAGTAACAAGGTCATTCAAAAATGAGGTAGTATGGATGATATCAAATTAATTTAATGAATGAAATTAGAATAAGGCCAGGGTTAATGCCAAATTGGAAAAATGGAGGCAAAAGTTGGAATCTAGAGGGTTTAAGCTAAGTCTGAGTATGAATAATTATTTGGAATGTCGTTTTGGGAAATAGACGGGAGCAGATGATGATGTGTGGCGAGGTTGTATGGGAAGGATATGACCATGAGTGAGTACTTTACATATATTGGGTCAATCATTCAATAGAGTGACAATATTAACCAAGTTGAGGCTCACAGAATTAAGTCGATATGGCTTAAATGGAGAGTAGCCACAAGTATTGTATGATCGAAGCATTCCTTTAAACATCAAGGGGATATAGACTACTATATATGAATGATGTTGATCTATAGTACAAAATGTTTGGCTTCTAAGAAGTAGCACATTAAAAAGGAGCAGACACTCCTCTACTGCTAATACCTGCCTAAAGTAGGAGTCATCTCAAATACCCAGCCAAGCGGTTAACCCACATTCCTCTCCAGTCAACATTGACCTAAAATACGGAATTTCATCTCAAGAACATCGTCAGATGATCATCAAGCACTTCACTACGACTAATACTTGCGTAAAGTAGAAGTTGCCTCTCATACATCGCCACACGCTCATCAAATATTTCTCTACGGCGAAACCTTTCCTAAAGCAGAAACCATCTAAAGTACATATGTCCCTACGGCTAAACCTTGCCTAAAGTAGAAAATCTGGTCAAACCCCCCCCCCCCCCCCCGCGGCCAATGCCCGCCTAAAGTGGAAATAAAACATCGTCAGACGATCATTGAATATTTCTCTACGACAAAACATGCCTAAAGTAGAAATATCTTCTCGAGAACATCATAAAAAATTTCTCTACGACTAATGCTTGCCTAAAGTGGAAATTCAACTCTTACATCCCCAGACGATAATCAAACATTTCTCTACGACTAAAGCTTGCCTAAAGTAGAAATGTTATCTCGAGAACAACACTTTTCCATGTGGCTCATTCTACCTAAAGTGGAAACAAACAGAAAAAACCTCATGAGACACACTTCAGGTCATGGCTCGACAAAAAGCCCCTAAGGCACACTTCAGGTCGCGGTTCAATAAAAATCCTCTGTGACACACTTTAGGTCACGGTTCAACAAAAGGCCCCTAAGACATACTTCATGTCAACATTTCCCTAGGACCTAAGTGCCTATAGTGGAATTCAGCAATCCCAAGGGACGACGAGCTTCTAGAGGATAACACTCAGACACCAGTGAGACTAACCATTGTTTTGCAGGTACTGAGTTCTTTGACTATCATCTTACAGAACTATTCGTTCCTATAGACTTAGTCAAAATGGGGGCTTCTGTAGACACCTACATTTGTCCGCAAATATAGGCCGATGATTATCATATACCACATCGTTATTAGTTGGAGGACTTTGATATAAGAGTTAGGATAAGTATTTCAAGTTGCTCAAAAGTAATAATGATAACCACACAAGTGCAAGGACCCAAAGTGTAATAAACTAAAAATTAAGAGATTAATTTTGAATGTTATTTTAATATTTTATTTAATTTTTGGGGTTTTCTTTCCTAATTAATTAATTTTGGGTCAAGTCCAAAATTAATCATGATTAACCATGCTTGAGTACAAGTGGCCCATTAGCAATTTTGGCCCATTTTCGTTACCCATAACCAGCCCTCTCTCTCTTTTGGCTCCATTGTCACTTTTTTTATGTTCACACAGAGGTGTTAGTAGGCATTTGGATCATTTTCTCATTTTATTATCTTTTGCTCACAATTAAAACTCAAACACAAACCTCCATTTCTCACGCCATTTTTGGGTGTTTTCCACCATCAAATTTTCATCATCTTTCTTAACCCAAACTTAAAGATTCACATCCCATTGATCTTTAAGTTGAGTAAACACATTTAATTTCTAATAATTCTATTCAAGATCATTAGTTCAGGTTGGCTAGTGTTAGGTATTCGTGTTGCGGGTTCATGGTGGTTCACGATTGAGGGTGGTGCGTGTTGGCCAAGTGCAAGTGCTCGTGGTGGTGGTTCGTGGAATCGTGGCAGAGCCGTGTGCAAGTGTTCGTGGATGGCCGTACGATAGTGGGTCGTGGTGATCGAAGGGTGCCTTACGTGGTGGTGCGTTTTCGAGTGGTACTGCACAGTGGTTCGAGTGGTGGTATCGTGGTGACCGTGTTGTGTCGTGTTGTGCTCGTGCTCGTGTTCAAGTGGGTATTCAAGTGGGACAGGTTTTCATTCTTGTTCGTTTCGTTGATTGATTATAGTTACTGCATTTATCCATGTAACTAGATTGTCTTGTTTGAATATATAATTTGACCATGTAGTATAACATAGCAAGCAAGTTTAGAATTCATGATTAGTTTTATAGTTTATTTATGATCATGATTTTGTGTATGTTTGTTGTTTGAATTCTTGTACATGATTTGTTGGATTTTTCGTGTATTATGATTTGTTTTGGATGATTCTATGTTGAGTTTGATGTATGAACTTTGTTTAAGATTTGGTTACTTTGGTGCCTTGGTTTTTCATGAATTTCAAGTATATTTCTATAAAAGTTTTGTTAGGTTAAAGTTGATTCCTTACAATTCTTAAAATAAAGATTTTGGTTAAATTGTTTCTTGAATAGTTTTGATGGTTTACATGATGATTCTTGAAGTTCTTGGTTTATCTTGATGAATTTTGAATGTTCTTGATGATTCTGGTTTTTTCATTGATATTCTTGGAATGAATCTTGATTGGTTCCTACGTTCTTGAAAGGTTTCTTTAAAATCTTGTTTTATGAGGTTTTCATGGTTGATTTTCGAATTAAGATAGATTGGATTTCTTGATTTTCTAGGTTTGACTATCGGTCTTGATGATCGTGTTGATAAGTTGTCGAATTTATTTTGGAAATTCAGTCGCCTAACTTAGTGAAACATGAGTAGCTAAGAAGGGTTAAGTCGAGGCCGCTACATTGTGTTCGATCCTGGGGTAGTCAGTGTCCTAATTAACATATGTTGTCATCTGGTTAGTTAAACATGAGTAGCTAGTCCAGGGGTATTGATCATACTTAGGCATAGTTCTTGCAAAGTAGGACTACGGGAAGACGCAAAGGTTGACCAACAAGCATAAGACGGTACTGTCATAAGATAAGATAAGATATGATATGATATGATATGATATGATATGATATTATATGATATGATATGATATGATATGATATGATGTGATGTGATGTGTTTCGTTAGTTTAGTCTTTCGAAATTGTGTTTTGGTTTTATATTTGGTTTTGGAGGAAAGGACACAAAGTGGTCGGATTATGTTATTTGTAGATTCGGTTGCAGACACCTAGTACTTCTGTTGGTCTTCTATTTCATTGGTTTTGGAAAGCATGTTTTGGTTAAGTTTTGATTTGGATTTCGTTCTACGATATGATGTGGTATGTTTGTTTTCGTGGCATTTGGATGCCAGGTATGTGACTATGTGTTATTTTGCATGGCTTTGTCTATCTTATGCTGTATGCTTGAGTTCCCTATTTGAATGGGGCCGTCTACTTACTCGCCACTGATGGTGGAACTCCATATTTTTCAGGTGATGATGTTGAGTATCATTTGTTTAGTTTGGCCGGGCTTGGGCGTGTGTATCTGCGATATTATAGTTAGACTTAGATTTGTTTTTTAATGTTGTTTAGTATTTCAGTTTAGTACTATAGTAGTTGTGATACTTTGGATATTTTGGGATGTAGTATTACTGGAACTATGTTGATTTTGGAGTTATGTTAATGATATTCGGATTTTAGTTTGAAGTTTTTAATATTTCGCATTTTTGTTAAGAGTTCATTTCGGCTTTATATCGTATTTCGATACTTTGTAAAAGTCGGGGTGTTACACAAAGTCACGATAATCGCCTCCCGAAAACCGATAAAATGCTAGGAACATTATTATAAATAATTTTAACAAAATATTTATGATTTTCCAGACATTTAAAAATGAATTTCTTATTTTTCTTAAAATTAAATAATTTTCATTAATTAATGATTTAATTATGAGAATTATTTGTTTTTCAAAAATTACCGAAACACTAGGGAACGGTTATGAGACACGAATATTGGAAACGAATCAGGGCTCCTCATGTGCACTAAGGTGACACCCTTGTGCACACTAGCACATAGGTTGTGCTAATTAGCTCAAAAAAAGACCTCACTTGTGCACTCCAGCGCACAGGAAGACCTCTCTTGTACGCTCCAGTGCATAAGTCGTGAGCTCCAACACACAAGAGGCCTTCTTTGTCCGCCCCAGCGCACAAGCCGTACATGCGTTCCGACGCACAAGAGGCCTTATTTTTGCGCCACAGTGCACACTTGTACTTATTCTGACTTCGATTACTATAAATAGGTTGAGTTCATTCGAGCAAAGGGCACCAATTTGAATTCTCATTCTCTCTACTCATTTTCTCTAGTTTTCATTTTTATTATCGAAACTTCATTTAAATCATTTCCCAATTAAAACAAAAAAAAATCACAAAACACTTTCAACACCTTTAGAGTCGTCATTTGATGGGTTGCATGCAAGGTATCTAATATGAGGTCACCGACGACTTAATTCCCATTACTTTTTATTTTCGTTATCTAATATGGAGTCATTAAGGTCTTTGACCATATGATTAATCGGGTTCCGTGTAGCCCTAAATAAGGCATGGTGGGGACTTCTTGATTTGAGTATCTATAATCACCCCCAAAGCCAAAACAAACTCACCCTATGCAAAGGGACAATTGCATTGCCCATAGTAGCCGAGAGGTCAAAATTCCATATAGACTTGAGATTTTACTTGAAATGTATTTAGTAAATTAAATTTCGAGAGCCTACTAAATTAATTATGTAGATCGAATAAATTGCTAGAGCATGTTATATCTTGCTTCTTATAAATTACTAAATGTTGATCTTTAATCAATTTCAGGATATTAATTATTGTGAACATAAACGCTAGTCCTCTAAAGTTTTTTCCCTGTTTTATTTTCTTTAGTTTAATTTTCTTAATGTTTTTTTACATAGTTTGAAATTTTTAGATAGAATTAGGATAAAAATTTTACCACCTTGTAGATTCGACCCTGACTTACAACTAATTAATGCAGTAGTTTTAATTAGCTTGATATTTTTGTTCGGTTGTGAGGGCATAAATAACAGCAAACTCCAAAATGGTTTGCAAACCCAAACCATTTTTTTTGTTCTTATCAACAAAAAATAAATGGTTTGTTTGCAAACCATTTTGCAAAAGTTTGGAAAACCAAACTGGTTTGCAAACTTTGCCAACCAAAAAAAATAAAAATAAATTAAAGCATCAAGCTATAAGAAGCTGACGCGCACAAAAAAAACTGGAAAACCAAGTGACACGCAGGAGAGAGGGGAGGAGAGAGGAAAGGAAGAGAGAGGTAATGCAATTACACTTTCTAATTAAAATAACTCAATATGTATGTTAAAAAAAATAAGTACACAAAAATTCATATTTTTAAATTCTCTACAATTTGACACCCATATTGATATATTTTCAAAATATATTTTTTTCCCAACGGCTATATTTACAACGGTCATATTTACAACGGTCATATTTACAACGGTCATATTTACAACGGTCATTTACGTCATTTACAACAGAGATTTTCAATACTCCACAGACCGAACTGTGGATATAAACTTATATTTACGGCATAAGGCTCATATTGAAGATA
This sequence comes from Salicornia ramosissima, assembly GCA_951394345.1. Lineage (NCBI taxonomy): Eukaryota > Viridiplantae > Streptophyta > Magnoliopsida > Caryophyllales > Amaranthaceae > Salicornia > Salicornia ramosissima. The sequence goes on from OX596235.1 coordinate 19,057,503, forward strand.
AACAAACTCATTTGTCTCTCAAAAAAGATCTAGTGGAACATATTTGGAATAAGTTTGGAGGAAGTTCCAATGAGTAGGATGAGAATCGTTTTTTTTTCGTATTAATGTGTAGTTTGGTTTGTTTAATTAGTGTGTGTTTGGAAATTGCAATTGTTAATCGGTATTTGTATTTTAAATTGTTAATTTGTATTTGTATTTTTAAATAATTAGCAAATTTGTATTTTTAACTTGTTGATTAAAATTAAATAAATTAAATACACATAAACATGTCAATTAAAAATATGTGGTGGGAGAAAGTAGGAGAGAGAAAATATGATGAGGTGGGAAAAAATAGGAGAGAGAAAAGGATAAACTTTTTTTGTGTGGTTTGTTGTTAAGAGGTGAATTGTAAATGGTTTGGTTTGGGTGATGTGGATGAGAGAGAAATGGAGAGAGAAATATGTGAACCTTTTTTGTTAGTTTGCTGATAATGATGCCCTGACAACCTGGTAAACAAATCATAACCTATTATTTTTTTTTTTTTTTGAGGGGGAACCATACCCTATATTAGTAGTGTTCCGGGCCCACCCAGGTAGTCAAATCCGTGTTAGTGGGCCCAAATCCTAGGCCCAGTTCTAGTAGGTCTAGGATCATACTAGATATTCCATGACGAATAGGGGGCTACCACGTCTGTACCGACTTGGTAAAACTTTGACCTGGTTGGCATGGGCCCGGCCCGTCCGCTAGCCTAACCGGCTCAGCAAAAACCCTAACCATGGGTACCTAAAGCCTATATAAGGATCAGTCCAACCATTCCAAAGGTACGTAATTCACAGTCCCCAAACTCACAAAATACTCTGACTCCTTATTTCCGATATCTGACTTAAGCATCGGAGGGGCGTTCCCGGGTTCCACCCCCGGGTTAGCAATCTCTGTCTGTTTTGCAGGTCACCGCTTCATTGAGAATCGTCCAGAGTACACGTCATACACCCAAAAGATCGTTGACTATTCACTAGAAGTTCCAGTACAGGAACAGATTGGCGCCGTCTGTGGGGACAAAGACAAAAGTCATGGCTAACACTAGAGCGAGGGCATCCCGATCAAATCAGCCAGAGGAAAACCCCGAGAATCGCCTAACGGGCGAGAAGCACATGTTACAAATGACAATTCGTCCAATAGGGCGAGTGATCATCATCTTCGCGAGGAACAGATGGTCTCGCGTAAAGACTTCCAGGACATCGTAACAACGATGAACAACAAGTTCCAACAGAGCTTACAAGAACTGAGGGACAGCATACCTGCCATGATCGGGCAATTGAGGCCTCCGTCCCCCGCTGCAGGCCCATCCAGGGGCCCCAACCCTAGCCGGGCAGCGGGAACACGATCACAGAGAGACTCCGAGCCGGGTGACGCACGTGGAATCATTAATTCTAGACGTGAGGACACCCGAACTATCATCGAGTCACGCCGGGCACGAACGGCCTCGAACGTCAGGGGTGTCACAAATCATAGAAGACATGAGAGTCGAGGTCGGCCTCGGAGATCACCTGAGAGATCTCATCATACTACTGCCAGGAATCAGAGGTCGGCTGCCATCTTCACTCTCAATGAAGGCATGCGTCGCTCCCCTATTGCTGTTCCTAACCGGGACGATGGAATAAGACGCTCCCCAATCATCGAGCCTGAGCGACCAACAGGAGAAGTCATCTTCCAAACACCATTCAGCCAAAGGCTGCTGTACACCACTGACTCAAGGAAAGTGAACGCTCCCACCATCGAACCTTTCTCTGGGGTGACTGATCCCGCTGAGCATATGGCTGCCTACAAAGCCCAAATGGCAGTACAGACCAGCTGTGAAGCAAGCTGGTGTAGGTATTTCCCTACAACTCTTAAGGGCCTGGCCCTCACTTGGTTTACAGATCTCCCATCTGGGTCGGTGGTAAGTTTTGCAGCGTTGGAGGAAATGTTCCTTAGCCACTTCGTGGCTGGGAAGAAACAGCGTAAGACAAGCATTCATCTCATGGCTTGTCAACAAGGGGAGCACGAGCTTTTAGGGATTATCTCAAGCGTGTCAACGCCGAATTACTGCAAATTCCGAATGTAGAAGACTCAGTAGCTTATGTTGCATTCATGTCAGGGCTGAAGAGGGGAAACTTCAAGTTCTCCTTGTTGGAAAATGAAGTGTCTTCATACACTGACGCGATGGACAGAGCACGAAATTACGTCCAAGTGTCAGATATCAATAACCCCGTGGAGAAGTCTGACAAGAAGAAGGATAACAAAAGGAAGGAGTCTCAGCGGGGTGGTCCTAGCAAGACACCTACTTCTAAGAAGGATACTCGAGATGGGGGGAGGACCCCAGGTTCAATGTCAACAGGCGAGAGATATTCTTGGATATCAAAGACCAAGAGATCCTCCCTAAACCAACCCCCGTACGCACATCAATCAACAGAAGGAATCCAAAACTCTGGTGTGAGTACTGATAGGAGGGGTTTTCTTACCAAATAAAAACCCCCGTCGTAGTATGAGTGGGGGTGTCGAACACGGGGAAGGTACGTTGCACTAATCTAGGCATGAGCGTCGAACAAGCTAGGTCGGGTGATGGTCGCGAGAGGCGGAGAGAACTAACTAAAACTACACTAAGGAAACAAAAACAAAAGGGACTAGGGTAAGAGATCTACAACTCATACCACCATGGATTATGAATCAATCGAACTTAGACTTAGGTCGTGGATAAGGGGAGGTCATTCTATGATCGTACCACTCTTTCAAGCTAGTACGATGACCGGAGAGACGTATACAACTCACTTTCGTGCAGCGACACATCTAACAAGTCCTAAGCACAAAATCACGAAGACCGGTAACTTTCCCTTGATCGAAGGCCCAACTTTCTTGGTGCTTCCATCAATCGGGCAAAGGAAGTCATCACCCACGTTCACCTTTCGGTCCTTCGGTGGGGATTCTTCAATGAATCCTATGCTAGCTACACACAAGACTCAACATAACCGAATCCTAAGGTACCGACACTATCACAACCAAAGCCAAGAACAACTAAACCACAATCATGGGGGATTTGAGAAGTTTCACCCCAAACCCTAGAAATTAACTACTCAAACATAAATAAATAAAACATAACTAAAAGCATAATTAAATACATAAATTAAACTTAGGGCTAAAAACAACAAAAACAACAACTAAACCCTAAAAAAGTAGAAACTAAACAACAATGAAATCAAATTAAACAATTAAACAAACATGAAAATAACAATAAAACTAACTAATTAAACAACAATAGCAAACTAAAACTATAAGAAATAACAAAATAAGTACATAAAACAAGTAAGAAAACAAGTAAGGGAAGCTATGAAATTACCTTGAAATGGAGAACAAGAAGAAGAAGAAGAACAAACTTAATCTACTAGCATAAATTGAAGAACAAAAATGTAAATTACAAGAATAATTGAAGAAGAAAACTTAAAATCTAACCTAAACCCTAACTTGAGCCTCTAACATCAGCTCCAAAACGAAATGGGAAGAGGGGGGTATATATATAACCCCCCAAAAATGTCGAGCAAAACAGCTGAAAAACACTAAACACTAGTGGAAAAAACGCGTTTTGCTGCGGTTCTGGCAGGGGTTATTACTGCGGTTATGAACCGCAGCAAATTAAGGGTGCAGCAAAAACCCCTTTTTTCATTTGCTGCGGTTCAACCGCAGCAAAAAGTGCAGCTATTTGCTGCGGTTGTTCAATATAACCGCAGCAAATAGGGTTCCTTTTTGCAGCGGTTTTGATTAATAACCGCAGCAAATAGTTCTTTTTTGCAGCAGTATTTTCTAAACAACCGCAGCAAATGATGCTTAAAAACAAAGCAAAATTCATCAATAACCGCAGCAAAATGACGCAAATTATGAGGAATTATTTGGGTTTTTTGCAATTAATATATATAAATCACATTAAATCGTGATGAATTAGAACGTTTGCTATCAATTAACTCTCCATCCAAGGTGCAAAAGATCGTTCTTGGATGTATAATTGCACGGACAAATAAATACTAATAATCGAATACATACAACTTAATTTTACCAATTGTACAAGAATACAATAAACTACTAAATTATTCATAAGACACTAATTAATACTAAATGTTGAATCTTAATCAATTACTAATACAAATTTGAGAAATTGATTGTACAAGTATCAACACGAACCATGCGTATACAAGAATTTGGCAAGCTTGTCCCGAACCTCGCCAATTTCTTCAGCGGTGAATGATCCTTCTCGAACCGATGTGGATAAAACCTAATAATTAATATAAAAACGAATTAAACTAAATTAAACATTGTCAAATAGATTATATAATTAACTTAGTATCGTAAGCTCGAAAAATAAATACACATACGCATATATAAACACACAAAAACATCAAGAGATAAATACACTTATATATATTTAACAATCGCAAAGTTATATAGTTTTGGAACAAAAACAAGCGAAATAGGTCATTTTTGGCTCGTTTTGGGTGTTTTCAATCCCATCTTAGCACTAATCAACCTATCTCATGTTTTTAAGGTTCATAGATGTCCTATAACATTCAAATAAACATTCTATGACTCACTTGTGTGATTTTGGGCAAAGTTATATAGTTTTGGAACAAAAACAAGCCAAATATGTCATTTTTGGCTCGTTTTGGGTGTTTTCAATCCCATCTTAGCACTAATCAACCTAGCTCATGTTCTTAAGGTTCATAGATGTCCTATAACATTCAAATAAACATTCTATAAATCACTTGTGTGATTTCGGGCAAAGTTATAGAGTTTTTGGAACAAAAACAAGCCAAATAGGTCATTTTTGGCTCGTTTTGGGTGTTTTCAATCCTATCTTAGCACTAATCAACCCAGTTCATGTTTTTAAGGTTTATAGATGTCATGTAACATTGAAATTAACATCCTATGACTCACTTGTATGATTTCGGGCAAAGTTATAGAGTTTTGGAACAAAAACAAGCCAAATATGTCATTTTTGGCTCGTTTTGGGTGTTTTCAATCCCATCTTAGCACTAATCAACTTAGGTCAGGTTTTTAAGGTTCATAGATGTCCTATAACATTGAAATAAACATTATATGACTCACTTGTGTGATTTCGGGCAAAGTTATAGAGTTTTGGAACAAAAACAAGCCAAATATGTCATTTTTCCCTCGTTTTGGGTGTTTTCAATCCCATCTTAGCACTAATCAACCTAGCTCATGTTCTTAAGGTTCATAGATGTCCTATAACATTCAAATAAACATTCTATGACTCACTTGTGTGATTTCGGGCAAAGTTATAGAGTTTTTGGAACAAAAACAAGCCAAATAGGTCATTTTTGGCTCGTTTTGGGTGTTTTCAATCCCATCTTAGCACTAATCAACCCAGTTCATGTTTTTAAGGTTTATAGATGTCATGTAACATTGAAATTAACATCCTATGACTCACTTGTATGATTTCGGGCAAAGTTATAGAGTTTTGGAACAAAAACAAGCCAAATATGTCATTTTTGGCTCGTTTTGGGTGTTTTCAATCCCATCTTAGCAGTAATCAACCCAGTTCATGTTTTTAAGGTTTATAGATGTCATGTATCATTGAAATTAACATCCTATGACTCACTTGTATGATTTCGAGCAAAGTTATAGAGTTTTGGAACTAATCAAATACAGTCTATGACTCACTTGAATGAATAACAAATACTTACCGTTTCCAGATCATCTGAGTTCGTACAGCTAGAGATGATATCATACATGTAGCGTATCACATAGTATCCGCAATCAACACCATTCTGCTGTTGCGCACACTTTGAATTACATAGCACATAGAAAAGGCAAGAATAGTCAAAATATGTTCATAATATGGAAAGAAGCACATAACTTGAGTCAACATGATTGGGATATTTACCTTAACTGATATCAAATTTGGAGTAATCATGCTTGAGCGTATCTTTTTCATCACACTATACCAAAATTACCAATCATAATAAAAATAAGGTGATGGTAAATACGAGTAGTTGTGAATCAAGTTAATGGAATACTCATTTCAATTACTTTAGTAACATACCGATTCAACCAAGTCATGATCATCAAATCACGTGGTGGCTGAACACGACAAGAATCAAATTGATACACCGTGTATGTTGAAGGTGATATCAAGAGAAGCACCCAATGTGAACTATCATCATAAAAAAGTCGATGGTCGGTGATTGATTTATAAGAATTTAATAAGCACCCGTGTATAACATGGACAAGGTAATTATGAAGGGTTACCTCTGAAGGTAAGGAGCGAGAATGAACTTCTTCTTTGCTCGAATTTCCTCTACTATACTAGTTTCAAGGTACTCTCGCACTTCAGTTCTGTCCTTGGCACATCGTAGATCATATATCTGTTGAGGGCACAACCACCCAACCTTTAAAGTAGCGTCGCATCCGGCCAAATCGGAGTAAAGAGAACTACAACGAACAAACAAAAGAGTTGTCATCAAAAGAATTGTTACACTATACATCAATAAGAATTCTAGTTATTTTAAATATAGTGCTAACCTCATGAAAGCTTGTAATAACGAAATGACCAACATTTCCCCGGAAAGAAACTCACTAATATCTCCCTTGGTAACATAAGTTTCTGCATCCTCAAAGAAGTGAAATTGTGATTTACTCAACATTACTTTTAAAGGGACGTCATCTGGCTCATCTTGAACAGTTGTATGCAACCATTGACACGTGACAGACAATGATGTTTCATTTCCCAGATTTGAACCCTTTGACGAAATCTTCCTATGTAGATCATCATGATGTTTTGGTGATTCTCCCTTCTTGTTATGTGAATTAACTTCCTTCGATGTAGTGGGTCCTATTTTTTTGTTCCCATTGTTCTTGCCCATTTCTTTTTCCTTAGGTTGTGCCTCGACCGCCTATTTTAATAACAAATTCAATTACTTTTTATTATATTAAATTGTATGAAAAGACATAAAATAGGCAATTAATAACCAAAATGTAATGTGTTGATCCTACCTCTTCCGAAAACCGCACCCATTTTCGCGGCCATGTCACAAAAGTCCCTCGTGCATCAGCCAAAATCATTAATCCCCAATTCGGACGTGGAATAGGTAGTGCCATATTTTCCCATCCATCTATCACTGAATCAAGGGATACAGAAAAATTAGTCGCATCAATTGGTTCACAATGAGACTTTTCCCCCTGATCCGGTGGTTGTAGATTCCCAAATGCAACTACAACTAAGTCCCCACTTTTTTGTTTAGGATCAGGTAGCATCATTTCACAAGGGGTCTCCTCCTGCAAAAAATGAAGTAAATATTTTAATATTTTAAACCATGACGAATTAATAATATAAATGCATATAGGGTTATTTGGTTAGTATTACTTCTACATCAGGAATGCGATGTTCAGATGATTCTAGAGCGGACTTGCTATTTCCTTTGCGTCGGCTTGATCTGTCACAAACGTCTACCTGTGACAACGACTCAGGATCAGGCATTCCCATTTTCTCACATAGGGCTTTGAATTTCTTAGCAACTAACTCCTCAACCCTCTTCTCCATTTCTAATTCCAATTTGGTCTTGGAATTACGACTTGTATTTGAATCTTTTCCAAAAGCTTTCCTTTTTCCTAGTCGTACACCTCCTACTCCTTTCACCCGACCTGGGTGATCGTCTCCTACAACTAAAGCTAGGGCATCTTTCTTCCCTAATTCTTCTGCATTGCTTTGGATTTCCTTATCTTTCATTCCAATCTATTTAAAAAAAAAAACACACATCAGAGAATGAATACCACTATTATGTTAGCAATTCCTTATTACTGAATACAAGGTTAATTTTGATACTATATTTTTTTTCGTACCACGGAATCAGCCAACTTCTTCACCCCGGGGTCTGTTATGACACGATTCCCACTTGCGTCTTTACCGTGTAAAGAGCAATACCAATCAATCGTACGGTCACCGACGAGTGCGTTGACCGATGAAGAAGATGCAGCAGCTGCTGAAGAAGTAGATGAGAACACTTGATCGTAAAAACCTTCAGCTTTCCATCCTTCTTTAGCTCGCTCGTATGGTTTTTGACCCATATGGTGATGGGTCTTCCTTTGTAATGCACTTTTAGAATGTGCTGCACGTTCAATCTGTTGATGTTCAACAAATTTGGGTTACATACAAGATTAAGCATTCAGGCAGAAGACATACATACTAAGAAAGCACTTACAACTGTGTCGGGATCTGTTTTTTGGGCAAGAAATGCCTTCCAATCATCCTTCGAGATGTGAGGGTAAATATCATATGGCATCTTATCGGCTTCACACTTGGATCTCTTCCTTGTCTTTGTGATCCAACCACTAACCAACTTGGACTTGAAGTCTCTAAATCTTTCCGCAACAGCCGACAAAAAGACTTTTCTTTTTTCATCATCAACATCGATATGGAAAAGATTCTGCACATAATAGGAATGAATAAGTTTAAATATATACATGCATTTAAAAAAAATTGTGTAAGTAAGAACATAAGGGATTTACGCACCACTGTATCTTCCCATATAGCAGTTTTCAAACCATCCTCCACATCTTTCCATTTCTGCAAAATAGAAAGCTTCCTCATACATACCCCTATATGTCTCCCATATTGCTGTCGCCACTTCCCACATGGTTGACCATAGTGATTGAACTCCAAGTACATGGCTTCCGTAGGTCTCAACCCCCTAGATGGACCCCGTGTTTTTTCTTTACCGGATGAAGTTTTTGCCTTTTTGCTTGTTGAAGGCACAACTTCTGTTGTTTGCTTTTCATTTGAGGGAGCCATGTCCAGATTATCAAGGTTGGGAGGGGCATCATGAGCCATTTTTTCAAACTGATCAAACAAACTATCAATATACCCTTCGTACTCTATATCCTTAAGACTCACTTTATCTCCTTCCACAATCACATCAAATTCTGGCTCCAAATCAGAACTTAAGTCATTGGAGCTACCATCATCACAATTTTTATCTCCCTCCAAACGAACATCAAATTCTGGATCTGAATCAAAACTTAAGTCCTGAGAGCTGCTATGATCATTATCACAACTGGACATGGCATTATTAAAGGCACCCGGCACTAAAAAATTATGAAACAATTAAGACATGACAAGACAATAATAAAGTATAAAACAACTAAGACATAAATAGTTGATTACCATTACCATTAGGTATCAACAACAAAAATTCCTTCGGTGTGATCAACAAGCGTTGTCTTTATTTATTTTTATTTAATAATGTTTAAATTATATTAGCATCCAAATAAATATCATAAATAGTTTATTACCATTAGGTATCAACAACAAAAATTCCTTCGGTGTGATCGTCACGCATGTAATCAGCATCATTAGTAGCAAATTCAGCGACAACTGTTTGAGGAGAAGTAAAAGGTGGGGAATCCTCAAATGCATCATACTCTTCCTCATCATCAACATCTCCGATGCCAAGAATGCTTCTTTTTCCCGGTATCACAATTGACCACTTAGAGTTTGCAGGATCATTTACATAGAATACTTGCTTAGCTTGAGATGCAAGTATAAAAGGTTCAAGACCCTCACGCATGCGACTCAAGTCAACAAGAGTAAAGCCGCATGGGTCATCACTTCTTAATGATTGTCGATTGTTATCTACCCACTTGCACTTGAAAAGACAAACTGTAAAAGTGCTATACTCAAGTTCCCATATCTCAGAAATTCTCCCGTAGTACATTAACTTAGGATCAATTGCACTAGAATGAAAGGTTGATGATGCCAAAACAGAAACACCACTATTCTGCGACGATGATGACTTTTGATCTTGAATAGTGGTCCAAAATGTATACCCATTGATGTCGTAGCCCTCGTAATTGGTAACAGTTTCCCGAGGTCCAAAAGCCAACCACTTCACCGTTTCAGAGACACCCTCCATATTTTCAAGAGTTACTCGCTTATGAAACCAATCAACAAATGTCTTATTATGCAAGATTATCAATTCATTATCCCCTTTCCTTGGGTGTTGAGCTTTCAAAAGCTGCCAATGTTCTTCCAAAAAAGGATGAACTTCTGGAACATGATGCAACACATACAAATGCGCTTGGAGGAGGACAGATGTATTGGCCAAAACTGATCTTGACCCAATTGTACCCTTTCCATCAAGCCTTCCTTCATGGCGAGATGTAGGCAAACCAATAGGATTTGCACTCGCTAAGTATTCAGCTATGAAATTCCCAATCTCTTCATTAACAACTCCTTAAACCATGCTAGCCTCTGGTCTTGCTGGATTCGTCACTTTGTCTCCTAACACCCCCATATGCCGTTCGTAAGGATAACACCATCTCAGGAAGACGGGACCCAGAAGCTTAATTTCACGCACAAGATGATGAATTGAGTGAACCATTATGTCAAAGAAAGCAGGCGGAAAATACATCTCAAACTTACACAGAGTCTCAATAACATGTGCTTCAAGGGAGTTGAGCTTTGTGGGATCTAGCACTTTACAGCATATTGTATTAAAGAAGGAACATAATTCTGTGATAGTGTATCTAACATGTTTCGGTAGAATCCCACGGATTGCAATTGGTAGAAAAACTTGCATCATTACATGGCAATCGTGTGATTTCATGGTAGATAACATTAACTCTCCATCCAAGGTAACAAATCTTTTCATGTTAGAAGAATACCCTGATGGTACCTTTATGTTGTACAATGATTCACAAAAAAGCTTCTTCTCTTGTTTTGACAATGTATAGCAAGCTGGAGGCAAATAGTAAGTTTTTTTCACTTCATTTCCACTGTGTTGAACCTTTTGTTTCCCCTTCCCCTTGTTGCCATGACCATCTTGCTCAGTTTTTTTCCTTTTCCTAGTCTCCTTTACCTGAGGCCAGAGCTCTGGTCGAACTCCTATCTTTTGCAAAAACTCACGACTGGCCTTAGTGTCTTTAGTCTTATGAGAAATGTTAAAAAGGGTACCAAGTATGGCATCACAAACATTTTTCTCAATGTGCATGACATCAAGGCAATGACTGACTTCTAAATCTTTCCAATAAGGAAGCTGCCATAAGATAGATTCTTTTTTCCACAAACCCGAATATTCCATGTTCGGTTTACCAAAGACACAATGACAACCTTTAACCATCGAATAAACCTCATGACCAGTTAAAGGACGACGAGCACCACGTTCTTCAATTTTCCCATTGAATGCCTTCTTCTTCCTACGTAAAGGGTGATGAGGTGGAAGGAACCTTCGATTGCACCAATCAACGTACTTACCCACCCATGTAGAATCCTGGTCGTCCATACAAATGGGGCATGCCTTCATCCCTTTGTTCTTATACCCTGATAAGTTACCATAAGCCGGAAAATCATTAATGGTGCACAAAAGCAATGCACGCAATGTGAAAGTCTCCTTCGCATGAGAATCGTAGACTGACACCCCTTCATCCCACAACTTTATCAAGTCCTCTACAAGTGGCGCCAGATACACGTCAATGTCGTTACCCGGTTGCCTAGGACCAGAAATAAGTAGAGACAGCATAAGATACTTTCGTTTCATGCACAACCATGGGGGTAGATTATAGATGGTAAGAATCACTGGCCATGTACTATGTTTTGAACTAAGAGTACCGAAAGGATTCATTCCATCGGTGCATAACCCTAGCCTCAAATTACGATTGTCATCCGCAAAAGTCTTATACTTCCTATTAATAGTCTTCCATTCAGCACCATCAGACGGATGTTGTAGCAAACCCTTCTTCTTCCTTCCTTCTGCATGCCACCTTAGATTCTTAGCATCATTACTAATTGAAAACAATCTCTTCAATCTAGGTATTATGGGGAGATACCACAAAACCTTAGATGGCGGGCCAGCTTTACCTTGTGCCCCTTCACGCTGGTACCGCGGTACCCCGCACCTTGGACACTTGTCCAAGCATTCATAATCTTTTCGATATAACACACAATCATTGGGACATGCATGTATTCTCTCATACCCTAACCCAAATGGACACATTAGCTTCTTAGCATAGTAGGTTGACTTAGGAAGCTCATTGCCATCTGGGAACATGGTACTCAGCTTCTCTAACAAGGTTGTGAAACTTATGTCAGTCCAGTTGAACAGTGCTTTCATGTTAAACAATTCCAGCACAGCTGAAAGTATGGTCCATGTAGCACACCCTGGGTACAAAGGCTTTTGAAAGGCCTCTGAAATGGATTCAAAACCACGTCCATCCTCAAGGCCCTCCATCATTTGTTCAACACCATGAACATCATCACCGTCTTCGTAGTCATCATTTGCAAGGACATTATCATTGGTGGTATGAATGAAGTCCTCGTGATGTTGATGACTACCTTCATGATTACCCTCATTATTACCCCGATGGAGTCTTGTCTCACCTTGATAACTCCACACTTGGTAATCAGGTCGAAATCCATTACAAAGTAGGTGCACCCTAACCTCATTAATATTTTCAAATTTGTGCTCGTTCGCACACTTGGAACAAGGACAGTAAAAACCCCCTGTTTTGTTTCTTTCTTCATAAGCGACAGCGTATTCGCAGAACTCAAACACCCCATCAACAAATTTTGATTTGTCCTTGCAATTATACATCCAAGAACGATATTTTGACATCCTGTTTATCTAATAAGAGACGATAGAACTTATTTCTAATAAGAATTGTAATTTCATACAAACTAGCACTATTAATATTTTATATTGGTATGAAATGCACAAAGAACACCAAAAATTGTCTAAATATTTATATATAATTCAAAGAATGAATAGATAGTTAATATCTAATCTTCTTATATCATCAATAGACATGAAAATTTTCAACTAATTTTATATGCTAGATATCTTTATTAAATATTTATTCTTGAATCTACAAAATATAATTGTGTACTATATGTTTATCATCTAATCATTCTTTTCAAGATTCTAATTAATTTTAGGTATAAAATGCAATCAACAAATTATCCAAAACAATGAAATACGATGTCTAATTTCAAATATTCTTCATGTATGTTTATTGTCTAATCTAATCATTCACAAACTATAAAAATAAAATAAAATAGAATGACTTAACATGACCAAAATTAAGTTATAAAGATTCTAATTTTATTTAATCAATAAAAAAAAACTCAAAAACCCCAATTTGATTAAAGGACTCATGAACCCTAATGTTAACAAAAAAAACAAATTAATTAAGATGTTGTTCAAATAATCAACTAAAATAACTTATAAACAAAGATTTAGACTTGAAACAATACAAAAATTTGTAACAACACAAGGGAAATACCACATTCATACACAAGATTAAAAAACTCAATCAATCAACTCAAAAAACCCAATTTGATTAAAGAACTCATGAACCCTAATGTTAACAAAAATCAAATTAATTATGATATAGTTCAAACAAACAATTAAAATAACTTATAAACAAAGATTTAGACTTGAAATTAGTAACAACACATAACACATTCATACATTAGAGAAAAAAAATCAGAAAAAAATTGAAAAAAAATTAAAGAAGAGGTTACCTTCACTAAAGCTCGTGTTTGCAGTAGAAACGGCCGGAAGAAGATGCAGCGGGTTCCGGGCACGACGAGGTTACCTTCGCAGGGCTCGTGGTTGCAGGGCTGGATTCGCAGGGCTCGTGGTTCGTGGTTGCAGGGCTGGATTCGCAGGATCGTGGTTCGTTGCAGGGCTGGATTCAAATGGCTCGTCGATCGATGCTTCGTGGCTCGTGGTGGTGTTCGTCGACTGGCTGCCGGGCCCTTTGGTGGAGTGTCGATTGCAGAGCAGAGCAGAGCGGTGGTTGCAGGCAGTGGGTTTTTTTGGTGGAGTTCGTTGCAGTGCAGCGTGGGTTTTTTTGGTGTTTTGAATTGGGTATAGTAATGGCCTTCAATTAAAAGTGCAGTGGGTTTTTTTTTTTTAACTAGTTTGCTGCGGTTATTTGGGCCAACCCCAATAACCGCAGCAAATTAACAGCAACAAATTCAACTTGACCTCATTTGCTGCGGTTATTTCTTTAAGCCCAAATAACCGCAGCAAATAAGGCGCAGCAAATTCCATTTTTTCTACTAGTGAAACAAAACGAAAAGCAGCGCGTCAGCGGGCGCTGAAAAATGGTCAGCGCCCGCTGACCCCTACTTTCATAGGTCTTCAGGGTCTGCAGACTAAAGTCAGCGGGCGCTGAGTTTAGGTCAGCGGCCGCTGCAAGCTTCTTCGGAAGCTACTGCCTTAAAACAGGGGAGGGGGACAGCGGGCGCTGAGTTGGGGTCAGCGGCCGCTGTCTTCTCCTTTGTGAACAAAATTGCCCTGAAGCTTCATGATCAGCGGGCGCTGAAGGGGCCATCAGCGGGCGCTGAAGCGCCATCAAATGCTACTGCCTCTTTTCAGTCAAAAATTGCCTCGAACCATAATACATCTCAGCGGGCGCTGAGGAATTCCCAGCGGGCGCTGAGGCCTTCTAAAGCCCCTACTGCCTCAAGCAATGTACATCTCAGCGGGCGCTGAGGGGTTTCCAGCGCCCGCGGAGGCCTTTTTAGCCTCAACAATGGCATAGAGGACTTGTGTTTTCCTCGAGGTTCCCGGCTCGCTTCCTCGGGTTCCGAAATTGACTCGGGACCTGCAAAAAGGGAAGAAAACGCAGAAACAAAGAAAAATAGAGGAAATCACATAGAAAAAGGGGAAGGGGACTACAAAAGCGAAACTAAACTAAAAAGACTAAAAATGCTAACAAAAGCTAAATAAAATAAGAAAATAAACTAATAAAAACTAAGAAAATAACTACCAAAATACCACTTATCAAATTCCCCCAAGCTTAGTTTTTGCTCGTCCCGAGCAAAACTTAGGCTAGAAGTGATGAAAGAGCTTGATAGGAGGTAGTACTAGAAGGGAAAAACAAAACACTAATAATTCACACTAACTCACTTTCGTAGGAATCACGGTTGTTTTTAGCAAAAACAACAAGCCATTTAAACCTCAAAGTTGCCAAGGAGGACGAGTGTGCTCTCGTAGGGGTTTCCAAAGAGTTTAACCCATAACTCTATCAACAACAAACCAAGGCAAAGGTTCGAAGGAAACAAAAGAAAAGAAAAACAAAAAGAAAGGAAAAATGAAAAGAAAAGAAAACAAAACAAAAACAGAAGCAACTAGTTGGACTTGTTAAGGGACCAAGGATCGATGAATGCGAACCTTTCTAAGCACTAACGGAAAACATGCTCAAAGATGTCAAGGGTGGATAATCAAATAAAACATGCTAGATTGGAGAACTAGAGAGGAACATTCCCCTTTCGCTCAACAACCAAGCATCCACATGGTAAGCTAGTGTCGTCTCCACCCATAAAGTTAGCTTCTCATAACTCCACGAAGGAGTCGGAAAAACAAAAAGGAGAAACAATTTAGGCTACCCGACATCTCATCATAGCAAACCGCTCAATATGCTTGAAACATGACTTCCTCAACCGAAAAGGACTCAACTATCTAGGATCGAGAGGGCTTTAGGGTTGTAATGTAAGGCTAGGGATAGGGTAGGAATCAATTTGGCTTGTGGTGCTCAAACCTAAATAGTGAAGCAATAAGTACAAATGAGCATCAAATAGCAAACGAATTCCTCAAATTCGCACACATACACCAAAAACCCCCAAGCTTATTCAAAAAACTATATGAAAAATGAAAAAAAATAAAAATATACATCAAATTAAATTTTTTTCTTCAACTACTCCTCCCCCCAAGCTTGAATGACACAATGTCCTCATTGTGAAAGGGAAGGAATAATTACTTTTTGTTTTATATATATGTTTCTTTTTTTTTTTTTTGATGACCTTGCCTTTTTCAACTTAGGCCGGCTTTTGCTGCAATTCAAACAAATCGACACACTTTCGCTTGGCGAACTCCTTACTTCCACAAGTTTTCAATACAAAATAAAAACAAACCGAAAATCTCTAATTGCTTCACTACACCTAAAAGGTATAAAACAAAACAAAGGGGATGCAAGGCTGGTAATGTGGCTTAGATGAAAGAAAAGGCCAAGTTCAAGGGGTTCCAAATGGTGAATGGGAAGCAAGAACCTAAGAAATTGAAAAGAAGCAAGATGATAAAACAAACAGGAAAATGCAAAAGGAAAAAGGAAAATAACTAAGAAATGAATGCCTCTGTCCTCCCCTAGAGTAGCTCGGTCACAGTCTCGGAAAGTCATGAATCAAGTTCTTGATCAAGTTATACTATGACAAGGATCCTATTGCCACTCAAACAAAATGATGAAGGCTAGAAAGATTTGACAATTTTCTCATATATGAAGGGTAGTGAATTGCAAATACTACCTCAAGGGCTTCAACTAGCTAGCAAAGCTTTGCCAATCGTACCACAAGCCAAGGCATTAGGTTTCATGAACTCCAAAGTTCTGAAACCTAGCATACAGTATTTGAAAATTAACCCCAACATCTCAAACCATGTGGACCACTAACACTTAGGAAGGAATGCATTCAAAGTTCAAGAAATTAAGAACCAAGTCCAAACTACAAACAAAACAAAAACACACATTGCCTTGAAAAGAAAATAAAAGAAAAAGAAGATGAAAAAGGAAAAATAGAAATAAAAACACACAAAAAAGGAAGGAAAATAAAATCAAGCATGAATGACTCTCAATCAAGCAACCAAGCATCAAACAAATAAATAAATCGAGGCCCAACGCCATCGATATCCAAATGTCCTCAAGGGCTTAAAAGCCAAAAATTGAAAGCCAAACATCCTCGAACAATCATCTCCTCCTAAAACTAATCCTACAACTAAGCACACAAGAAAAATAAAAGAAAGGGAATTTGGAATGATCTCACCAAAACAGGCTATAAAGTAAGCATACAACCTCCGTTTTGCGCTTTAGTACCATAAATGTCCATGAGAGTTGCTTATTCATTTAACCTGCAAAAAAGAAAGAAAAGAAACCAAACTCCAAAAAAAACAAGATAATTACAAATAAAAGAAAAAGGAAAAAGAAAAAGACTCGGGTTGCCTCCCGAGAAGCGCTTGTTTTAACGTCTTAAGCTTGACAAAGGAGCTGGACACAGGGACTAAGACAGAAGAAAAACTATGTCAAAGTCATCCAGCGGGAACAACCACCCGGGGCTCAGTAAATAGCCCCGCAATGCTCGCAAGAGCTTGTCAAACACACTGGCACTCAACTCACTAAAAACCACATAAGCGATAGATAAATTAAGCAAAGAAAACGGTTTAAAAACCGGCATCCTATGCTTATGTGGGAGTGAGTGCCCACAGGGAGGTAAATTAAAATAAAAACTACAAAAAGAAAACTCAAATAAAGTAGGGGGAACACCTCCATACACCTCACTTGCCTTGGTTTCTAGAAGAGAAACATGGGAGTCAAGACAAGAGATGATGCCCTCGGATGGAGGTGATATGAGTATGGATGGAAGTGGGGTGGGATGTAAATAGACGAGGTTAAATTCTCCTAAAAAGGGAATAAGAGAATGTGGTATAACCATATCCTCCACATTAAATACCTCGTCGGGTTCACTCGACTCTGCTATGAGGGCCTCATCCTCTACAACATCGCATGACGATATGAAATTGTCATGATTCTCATCACAACATTGCCAATAAATGTCATCGTCTATGCGAGTCGGGATGGTGTGCTCAACTATGAGGGGTGAGGGATCGAATTCATGACTAAGGTCATCATCGAAGGGTTCACCTAGGGGAATATGAGGTGAATCAACTATGTTCATGCCAAGACCTTGTAAATACTCATCAAGAACATGATTAAGCGAACTCGAATCATGTGAAAATGATGAGAAAAATCGAAGGTTGTGGCATGAGGTGATGGTTGATTAAAACCATATTCCTCAAGTGCACTCAACTCATGACTATAATCATGTATTCCTTGGCTAGTTATATCCCATTCATAGGTGTCCTTAGCGAGACACTCGAATAAGAGCCAAGCTCTATCCAAGTCGAGAGCTAAGAAATCGCCATGAGATAGGTATTCTATCCAATTCCTCGTCTCATAGTTCAAACCCTCATACAACATATTGCATATATCCCACTTACCAAGATTATGATTAGGCGGAAGAGAGCTTCCGATCCTGTCATAATACACCCAAAACAATTCATGCTCATATTAGGGATCGATCAAAGGAGTGGCCATAAGGCCCAAATATTCACAAAAATAAAGAAAAAGAAAGACCTAGAACCATTCTACTCAACCTAAATTAATGGCATTGCCTTCCCCGGCAACGGCGCCAATTTGATAGGAGGGGTTTTCTTACCAAATAAAAACCCCCGTCGTAGTATGAGTGGGGGTGTCGAACACGGGGAAGGTACGTTGCACTAATCTAGCCATGAGCGTCGAACAAGCTAGGTCAGGTGATGGTCGCGAGAGGCGGAGAGAACTAACTAAAACTACACTAAGGAAACAAAAACAAAAGGGACTAGAGTAAGAGATCTACAACTCATACCACCATGGATTATGAATCAATCGAACTTAGACTTAGGTCGTGGATAAGGGGAGGTCATTCTATGATCGTACCACTCTTTCAAGCTAGTACGATGACCGGAGAGACGTATACAACTCACTTTCGTGCAGCGACACATCTAACAAGTCCTAAGCACAAAATCACGAAGACCGGTAACTTTCCCTTGATCGAAGGCCCAACTTTCTTGGTGCTTCCATCAATCGGGCAAAGGAAGTCATCACCCACGTTCACCTTTCTGTCCTTCGGTGGGGATTCTTCAATGAATCCTATGCTAGCTACACACAAGACTCAACCTAACCGAATCCTAAGGTACCGACACTATCACAACCAAAGCCAAGAACAACTAAACCACAATCATGGGGGATTTGAGAAGTTTCACCCCAAACCCTAGAAATTAACTACTCAAACATAAATAAATAAAACATAACTAAAAGCATAATTAAATACATAAATTAAACTTAGGGCTAAAAACAACAAAAACAACAACTAAACCCTAGAAAACTAGAAACTAAACAACAATGAAATCAAATTAAACAATTAAACAAACATGAAATTAACAATAAAACTAACTAATTAAACAACAATAGCAAACTAAAACTATAAGAAATAACAAAATAAGTACATAAAACAAGTAAGAAAACAAGTAAAGGAAGCTATGAAATTACCTTGAAATGGAGAACAAGAAGAAGAAGAAGAACAAACTTAATCTACTAGCATAAATTGAAGAACAAAAATGTAAATTACAAGAATAATTGAAGAAGAAAACTTAAAATCTAACCTAAACCCTAACTTGAGCCTCTAACATCATCTCCAAAACGAAATGGGAAGAGGGGGGTATATATATAACCCCCCAAAAATGTCGAGCAAAACAGCTGAAAAACACTAAACAAAACGAAAAGCAGCGCGTCAGCGGGCGCTGAAAAATGGTCAGCGCCCGCTGACCCCTACTTTCATAGGTCTTCAGGGTCTGCAGACTAAAGTCAGCGGGCGCTGAGTTTAGGTCAGCGGCCGCTGCAAGCTTCTTCGGAAGCTACTGCCTTAAAACAGGGGAGGGGGACAGCGGGCGCTGAGTTGGGGTCAGCGGCCGCTGTCTTCTCCTTTGTGAACAAAATTGCCCTGAAGCTTCATGATCAGCGGGCGCTGAAGGGGCCATCAGCGGGCGCTGAAGCGCCATCAAATGCTACTGCCTCTTTTCAGTCAAAAATTGCCTCGAACCATAATACATCTCAGCGGGCGCTGAGGAATTCCCAGCGGGCGCTGAGGCCTTCTAAAGCCCCTACTGCCTCAAGCAATGTACATCTCAGCGGGCGCTGAGGGGTTTCCAGCGCCCGCGGAGGCCTTTTTAGCCTCAACAATGGCATAGAGGACTTGTGTTTTCCTCGAGGTTCCCGGCTCGCTTCCTCGGGTTCCGAAATTGACTCGGGACCTGCAAAAAGGGAAGAAAACGCAGAAACAAAGAAAAATAGAGGAAATCACATAGAAAAAGGGGAAGGGGACTACAAAAGCGAAACTAAACTAAAAAGACTAAAAATGCTAACAAAAGCTAAATAAAATAAGAAAATAAACTAATAAAAACTAAGAAAATAACTACCAAAATACCACTTATCAAGTACCACCATGAGTGTGGGCATACCACAAAGGAATGTAGGGAGTTGAAAAAGGCGCTTGATAAGCTAGCAGATCAGGGTAAGCTCAACCCTTATCTGACAAAAGAGAACGGGGCTAAGAAGCAAAAACGCGCTGACAGCAACGAGACAGACAATTTGATCAACGTCATCGCTGGCGGTTACTCAGCAGAAGCTCCATCAAATAAAGCATTAAAGAGGGATCTCAGGAGCTCGACCTTCCAGATTGCTGAGGGAGTCGTCGAGCAGCCCCCATCAGGCCCAACTATGGTATTCAATGCATCTCCTCTTCGACCTACCTGCTTTCCTCATAACGACCCCCTCGTGGTCGAGGTAAAAGTAGCAAACTCTAGGGTCAAGAGGGTACTTGTGGACAGTGGGAGTTCAGCTGATGTAATGACCTTGGAGTGCGTACGCTAACTGAAGTACGGAGAAGCCGATCTAACCCCGTTGGAGAAACCTTTGTTCGGATTTGGAGGCCGACCCGTCTTCCCCCTTGGGATCATTAAGCTTCCAGTGTGAATTGGAGAAAAGGGAGAAGGGCGCAACTTGCCAATCTCATTCACCGTCGTAGACGTTAAACTCCCCTACAACATCATATTGGGAAGACCGCTATTGAACAAAATAAAGGCTGCCATCTCTACATACCAACTCTTGTTGCAGTATGAGACAGATAAAGAGGAGGTTGGAAAGTTATATGGTGATCAGAGAACAGCCAAGCAATGCTATATCAATAGCATCAAGACATCATCACCATTGATCGAGGTAGGGGATAAGAGAAAGGAGTCGGTCGAGTCTTCTAAAGCTGTGTTTCTAGCTGAAGACAGCAAGCATTACGCTCGACCTAGACCTATCGAGGGTCACGAGGAAGTCCTCATCAATGACAATCCAGAGCACATAGTTAAAATTAGCATTGACATGGATCCCACCCTCAGGGAGTCAATCACTCAGCTACTTAGAGAATTTCGAGATGTCTTTGCTTTTGATGTCTCAGAAATGCCAGGCATTGACCCTTCAGTTATGTGTCACAAGCTAAACATTCGTGATGGGTTTAAGGTAGTAAAGCAGAAGTTGCGAAAGCAGAGTGAAGAAAGAAACAGAGCAGCTGCTGCTGAGGTAAAGAAGCTGCTAGAGCATGGGTTTATCAAGGAGTGCCAATATTCTGATTGGCTGGCCAACATTGTTTTGGTCAGAAAACCTAATGGTACATGGAGAATGTGAGTGGATTTTACTGATCTTAATAAGGCCTGCCCTAAGGATGACTATCCTCTCCCAAAGATAGATAGCTTGGTTGATTCTACCGCCGAACATGCAATGTTCATCTTCATGGATGCTAATGCTGGCTATCACCAGATTCCAATGGCTGAAAAGGATCAGGCACATACTGCTTTCATCACTAACCTAGGGGTTTACTGCTATCGAGTGATGCCTTTTGGTCCTAAGAATGCTAGGGCTACCTGTCAAATGCTGGTGAACACAATCTTTGCAGAACAGATTGGCCGCAATATTGAAGTTTATGTTGATGACATGATAATCTAGAGCAAACAAGCAGGTGATCATCCTAAGGATATAAGGGAGACCTTTTCAGCTCTGAGGAAGTTTGGTATGAAGCTTAATCCTAAGAAGTGTGTTTTTGGGGTTAAGGGGGGCAAATGCCTTGGTTTCTTGGTCAACGAAAGGGGCATAGAAGCAAACCCTGATAAAATTCAAGCCGTCATCAACATGCAATCTCCAAGGACGGTTAAGGAGGTGCAACAACTAACAGGGTGAATGGCTGCATTGGGTCGTTTCTTGTCACGATCCGCTGACAAGAGCCTCGCTTTCTTTCAGGTGTTGAAGCGATCCACGTTCAACTGGGACGAGGAGGGTGAAAAGGCATTCATACAGTTAAAAGAGTACCTTGCCAGTATTCCAAAGCTTGTTTCACCCTTTCCGAGGGAGACACTGTATATCTACTTGGCCATATCTGAATATGCTTTAAGTGCGGTGTTAGTAGCTGAGAGGGATAAGCAACAACATCCGGTTTACTTCATCAGTCATGCGTTTAGAGGGGCAGAGTCTAGATATTCAGAAACTGAGAAGATAATCTTTGCCTTGGTCGTGGCTAGTCGAAAGTTGAGGCCATATTTTCAAGCACACCCAATTAAAGTCCTAAGCGGGAAGCCAATAAGGAAGATCATCGAAAAAAAACCATTCAAACCGCATAACTAAGTGGGCAAACCAACTGTCTGACTTTGGGCTAGAGTATGAACCCCGTCGAGCTATCAAAGCTCAAGCATTGGCTGATTTCAGTGTAGAATGCACTAACAGACCAAACTCTTCTAATCCAGATAGTTCTAAGGTCTGGGAGTTATCTACTGATGGATCTTCTACTCAGAATGGATGAGGAGCAGGAATATTGATCAAGACTGATAATGGGGATCGACTGGAATATGCCATCAAATTTAGCTTCGTGGCATCAAACAACGAGGCGGAGTACGAGGCTCTGATCTTAGGGATTCAAATGTGCCTCACTGCTGGGGCAAGGCACGTTAAAGCCCAGGCTGACTCACAGTTGGTCGTGGGACAATTTAAAGGTGAATTCGAGGAAAAGAAAGATAGCATGAAGATGTACCTCCATAAAATGAGGACCCTCGCTGGGAAATTGGAGTCTTTTGACATTCAACATGTCCCTCGACCTGGAAATCAACAGGCTGATGCTCTATCGAGGTTGGCAAGCTCGGCAGAAAGGGAAGAGCCACGAGTCATTCAGTGGCAGGTCTTGAAAGAACAAAGCATCAACGAAGTTGAAGTCAACACTCTGGCTCGAGGTGAAACATGGAAGGATGCTATCATCCACTACCTGAAACATGGGGCTCTGCCCATGGATGACAAGGAAGCTGAGGAAATCAAAAGAAAGTCCAAATGGTTCACACTACGTGATGGAGAGCTTTACAAGCTATCTTACACACATCCCCTCCTAAAATGTGTGACCCCTGAAGAAGGAGACTATATTCTGAAGGAAATTCATGAAGGATGTTGTAGCAATCATCAAGGGGCAAGAACGATTGCGGGAAAGGCCCTTCGAGCTGGACATTATTGGCCTACTCTCAAGGAAGATGCCATCGATCTTGTAAAGAAGTGTGTCCAATGCCAAACTCATGCTGCCATCCCTAGGCAACCCTCGAGTACTTTAACAATAGTTCAGGCAGTCTTGCCCTTTGACAGATGGGGAATGGACCTACTTGGTCCCTTTCCCCCAGCTATGGGGCAGAAGAAGTTTGTTATTGTTGGAGTTGACTATTTCACCAAGTGGGTCGAGGCTGAACCCCTATCGAGGATCTCTGATAAACAGATACAAGAGTTCATCTGAAAAAACATCATCACCAGATTTGGTAGGGGTGTTCATACACGGTTAACCGAACCGTTAAGGCTTAACGGTTTGGTTAACCGTTAAAACGGTTAGTAATTTTTCGTAACGGTAACCGAACCGTTAACAAACGGTTAACCGTTACGGTTAACCGTTAACCGTTAAGAATAATGAAAGATTAATTAAATGATGGAAGATGAAAATATAAAATGATAAATGAACCATAGTTATGCATATGGGGGCAATAGGGTTAAGAACATATGTGGATTTGTGAAAAATAATGCATTTAGGCCATTTGAAAATTGAGTTAAGTATACTTAATGCCTCTTAAAAAAATTAACGGTTAACTGTCGGTTAACCGTTTATGAAAACCATTAACCATAACCGTTAACCGTTTAGCTTAACGGTTCGGTAACCGTAACCGTTAAAAATTAACGGTTCGGTAAATTAACCGTTAAAAAGTATCGGTTACACGGTTAACGTTCACGGTTAACGGTTACGGTTTTTTTTTTACACCCCTAAGATTTGGAATTCCAAGAATGTTGATTTCAGATAACGACAGGTAGTTTGAGAGTAATCCAACCAAGGCATATTGTGCTCAATTTGACATAAAAGCAAGGTTCACGTCTGTGGCAAGGCCTCAATCAAATGGACAAGCTGAAGCAGCCAACAAGGTCATACTTCAGGGCATCAAGAAAAAGATAGAAGCAGTCAAGGGATCTTGGGTAGATGAGCTTCCAGGAATCTTATGGTCAACTAGAACCACAGTCAAGGAGGCAACTGGGCATACTCCAGTCTCACTTGTTTATGGGAGTGAAGCTGTATTACCTGTCGAGGTGGGAATACCCTCACCAAGGATCACCTTTTATGACTACAATCAGAATGAAGAAGAAAAGGCCATCAACCTAGACCTATTGCCAGAAACAAGGGGAAATGCTCTACTGAAGTCTATTGCCTACAAGCAGAAAATGACAAGGTGCTTCAATCACAAAGTGTCACCTCGAGCAATATCAGTTGATGATTGGGTACTGAGGAAGGTCAAGGCTACTGGAAAGACTACTCTTCGAGGTAAATTGGGTCCCAACTGGGAATGACCCTATCGAGTCAAAGAGATGGTGAGGCCAGGAACTTATAAACTTATCAATCAAGAAGGAAAGCCCTTGCCGCGACCGTGGCATGCTGATCATCTGAGGAAGTTTTATGCTTAGTTTTCACCCCTACTGGGTTAGTTAAGTATTAATAAAGCCCCTAACCGGGCATTGTTCTATTTGAAGTTCTACGTTTTTACGAGCCCTTGCAGGGTCAAATTAATAACTTTGGAAATTTATTCAATAAAGCCCTAACAGGGTCAAATTACCATGCGGATTGTGTTTATTTTTAGTATGAAATAAATACCCTAACAGGGTCAAGTTTTCACTATCTTCTAAAAACCCTTGCAGGGTCGAGTTCATAGTTACTTATTGTTCTTTCTTTTGCATGATATTAAGCCCTTACCGGGTCCAGCTTTATAGTTTCATCCTCAAGAAATCAAGTTAACAAGCAATAAACAAAAACGATAAATAAAGCAATAAATGAGGCAAATACTTGGTCAAAAAAAGGTTGTTTCTCATTAATATTATAGATATTGTTACAACCTATGCTAAGTACAATAAAAAAAAAGAAATGAACAATCTAAGTACAAAAACCTAATCTATACAAATGTTAACCTCATCTAGGAGCTGATCAGGATTCCCCTGTTGTTGCTACTGCTGTTGGCTGCCTTGCCCACCGCTCTTGCCGACCACTCCCTCGAACTCACCTCCCTCGCTCGAGCTTGAAGAGGGGAGGTTGGTCTCTTGTTCACCCTGGAGATGGGCATGTTTTTCTTTGGGCTCCTTCTTTTTAGGAGCAGTCTCTTATCCTTGAACCTCCTCCTCCAGTTCCAATGCTTGGTACCTGGAGTCAAAGGCGTCCCACTCCCCTGGGTGCATCTCCTCCAAAACCTTCCTGGCCCTGCCAAGGGTATCAGCAATAAGAATGCCAGCACCCTCAGCAGCACAGTTTAGGCGAAGACCTGACTTGTACTTCTCCCCAGCCTCTGAGTTAAGCCACCTGTTGACGATGGCTTCCTCGTCATTCTTCATCGCATCGAGGCCTTGGTCCCTGGCCTTCTGAGCTTTTTTCAAACTCTTCTTGGCCTTTTCCAAATCCTGGAGGGCTTTGTTCTTGGCGCGGTTCACCGAGTCGCGCTGGGAGATAGCATTTTCAAGTTTCTTCTCCAGGTCGGTGATAGAGGCATTGGCCGTGGCAAGGTCTGTTTTAGCAGTCTTTAACTGACCTCCCAAAGACTTCCTGGTGGTAGCATGGTCTTCTTTTTCTTTAGCCAGGTCAGCTTGGACTTTTTCAGCATCAGCCTGGGATAGGCCCTTGCCCTTGTAGTTCAGCATGTACTTGGATGCAGCATGCATCCCAATGGACATCTGCAAAAATAGAATGTTAAATAGAGGTACACAAGGAAAAGATTTGAAACAAAAGTCTAGATTCTTACGTCAAGCCAGGAGTTGTGGAGCTCATTAAAGACCTCCTCCCCCTCGCCCCCCATGATGCACTCTTCATCTGAAGAGGAGTACATGGCCCTGAACGCCCCATGGAGGCGACGGTTGCGTTCCTTCTGGGTCAGGGCTTTGAAATGTCTATCACGCCCAACAGGAACCTCTTTTGAAGAAGAAGGCCTAATGACCTTTCCAGCAGCAACAAGAGCAGCCTCAGTCTCTGCGTCTTGTTGAAAAATGCCCTCTTCAGGCGGAGAGGACGGAGATGCCTCCGTCACTTTTTCTTTCCTCTTTTTCTCCTTTGTCTCTTCAGCAAAAGGATTAGTTTCCCTCGCCCTCTTGATCCGAGGAACCCCGCTGGACGAGGTTTTCTTCTTGTGCTTATTGGGATCCTATCGAGGTACCAAAATTGATAGGGCATCATCGACTCAAAGGAAGAGGGCAACACAAATTATCATCGAGGTAAGGAATTATCATCGAGGTTGGATATTACCTCAGGAGGATTGGGAATTTGTTCTTCCTTTGAATCAATCTTGCCTTTGACAGCAAGAGCTTTGATGGCAGCAGTAGTCATGAGGGAGGCCATCTTTGGATCTAACTTGTCTCGTGCTAGTCCTGCAGTAAGAAGAACAAGTAAGAATAATAAAAAAGGATAAAAACTAGGAAATTAATGCTCAATGGTCAGGTGCCCCTACCCTCAGGATATGCTGGGTTTAGCCTCACAACAGACAAAAAGAAGTCATGCTTCAAGTCATCCGTGCTGGGAAGCCAGTTAAAGGGGACCATTACTGTCTTCCCTTTCAACTCCTTTGCATCAAGCTCACAGTAGATGGCCACCACTGCTTCCTCAGCGGACATCTTTGGCACTTGACGGTTTAGGTGGAAGTTTGGCTCATCTTCCACCACCCTAGGGATTTTCCACCCCTCGCTATTGAAAACAATGAAGAATTCGTGCCTGAATCCTTCTTGGTTGGTGGGCACGTTATTTACAAACCTATAGCCCTTTCTAACTTGAAAACTATACCAACCCTTCCCATGATCAACACTACAGCTCTCTACTAGTTTAGCCAGATTCCTCCATAGGCGGAGGGTTGGGGTGATCCTAAGCATTGTACATATGCCAATAAAGGAGTTGATCGAGGCCCAAGAATTAGGCACCAACGAGGTTAGGGATAAATTGTATTCACAAAGAAGCTGTACAACAAAATTGTGTAAGGGAAACCTAACCCCCCTGACCATGGCAAGTTTATACACAGCTATACATCCGTCAGGGGGGGAATGGATGGTCTGAAGGTTAATGGGTCGAACCACCACATATGGCTCTGAAAATTGGAATTGGGCAGCAAAGGAGCGAATATCTCGCTTTAAACGATGGTTGAGAGTTGGGGATATGAAGAAGTATTTGGGAACCTTCTCAGGGGGAATTTTTGGGTATACAATGTTTTTTGTCTCCTCTTGACCCGAGGTGGATGGACCATCGAGATTCATACTTAATACACCTACAAGTTTTTCATATGTGGAATGATAAATATTAGGATGTGCTACAGATGGCTCCCAGGGGTACGGGCTTTCTACCTCTTCTCCCGCAGACACTGACCCATCCGAGTCAGAAAGTAGAGGGATGGCCTAAGGGATGTTTTGGGATTCAATCCCTTCATCGCCCTTGACCCGAAGGACCCCAGTGCACTCTAGGGAAAGAAGGGGTGGAGTACTTGACATGTCTAATACCTAAGTTATTGAAAATAAACTAAGGAAAAGAAAGGTACTAGACAAGACAATGACTCACTTATTCAAATAAATACAAAGAAAGGGAAGACTGTTACCTTGACAAAGAGACTACTCTGAGGTTGCCTAGACACAAGCTGAGAGAAGACCTTCGAGGAGATTAGAAAACTCTAGAGAGAGAAAATTTGAGAAGTGAGAGAGTGATTAAGGAATTGAGAATATATAGGAGGTAAAGAATGTGAAACGGTTTTTACCTCATCACGGTAAAAATCAGATAAAACGACATCAAATTATGAGTTTAGAAGGTGAACAGTGTTCACTAGTTCGTTGACTTTTGGTCAAACCCTTCACGTCATCAATTGATAAAAAGCCCTATTCAACATAGGCATCCATTGAGGGGAATGGAATTGCTGGACAGACATTCAAAGTTACTGGGACTCATTAGCCCCTTGGCTTTGGAAAGAGCTCCTTAGGCCAACAATTAAGCCCTGCTCAAGGTAGGCACCCATCGAAGGAGATGGGAGGCTGGACAGGTATCATCCATACATTAGGGCTCATTAGCCCCTAAGGGTCAGTTGATCACCTTAGGCCAAAGTCTCACTCAATGTGGGCACCCATCGAGGCTGATGGGTAGTCATGACATTTTTCCCCAAACGTTTTCCTAACACTCGAGGTATAGGGAGACCCTCGAGGTCATCAGGGCCTTTTTTATCTTCTACCTCTATCACCGTCGAGGTAATAGGCACCCTCGAGGTCGTTAGGGAAAGTGGCCTGACACTTGGTCCTTGGGGCTCATTAGCCCCTTGGCTTTGAGGAAAACTCCAAAAGCTATCAACAAGCCCTGCTCAAGGTAGGCACCATCAAAGAAGATGGGAGGCTGGATAGGTGTCAACCATGCCTTGGGGCTCATTAGCCCCTAAAGGATGGTTAGCCACCTTAGGCCAAAGCTCCACTCAATGTGGGCACAACTGAGGTGTACTAACAGACAAAGCACTTTTTGGACTTCCCTATCACGCTCAAGGTAGTAAGAGGACCCTCGAGGTTATCAAGGCAAACCTCTCCTTGCCATCCTCAACCATCGAGGTAGGTAAGACCCTCGAGGTAAATGGGGCAGCCTGTGGGGGCTCATTGGCCCCTAAGTTCAGGTTGCTCATCTCGTTGCCCAAGTCTTGTTGTTACCTCTCAAAAATACACCCCTTACAATCGAGGTAAAGAGTATCATCGAGGTAAAAAGAGGGCCTTGGCGAAATTAACACTTAGCCTAATTTTTATGAAGTTCAAATAAAGGAAGTCCTTGGCCTGAAGTATATCACTCCTATCGAGGTAAAGGAAGACCCTCGCGGTGAAGGAGAGGCCTAGAAATCGTCAACACTTGGAAAAACTCTAAGGGTTTCAAAGAGTGAAGTTTCAGGAGATATGGTCCTTCACGGTCGCGGAAAGGCAAACCCTAAATTACCTCGTTGGTCATTTTAAAGGGTTCTGAGTATGTCCATCGCGGTCAAGGAAGGGGAGACCCTCGAGTCTTCTGGCAAGAGTCACCAAGTTTTGCCTCAACCGCGACCAAGGAAATAACGGTCGCGGTAAATAGAAATGGTGTCAACACTTAGACAAATTCAGCAAAATTCCTCAATAGGGCACCAGGATTGGAGGTTCTTCACGGTCGCGGAAAACACTATCGCGGTTAGGGGACAATCGAGTTTTATCAGAGGTCTCCTTGTCAGTATCTCTACCGCGACCAAGGGTAACTACGGCCGCGGAAGATAAGATGGGTGCCAACACTAGGACAAAAACTACTCGAATTTCTTGATCAAGAGATGATGTAGGGGTAACACTTAGAATTTTTAGGCAACACTCAGTATGCCCCCTTAAGCCAGGATGATCGAGGGAGGAAGGCCTTGCAGGCTTATGGATCGAGGTCACCTCGATCGAGGTCCTCTCCCTCACGATCGAGGTCCCCTCGATCGAGGAGATCCTCCCCCTTTGAGGGTATACCCTCGAGGCCATATAAGGAGGAAGGCCTTGCAGGCCTGTGGATCGAGGTCACCTCGATCGAGGTACTCATCCTCACGATCGAGGAGATCCTCCCCCCTTTTGAGGGCACACCTTCGAGGTCAAACAGGGGAGGAAGGCTTTCAGGCCTGTGGATCGAGGTCACCTCGATCGAGGTCCTCATCCTCATGATCGAGCTTCCCTCGATCGAGGAGACCTTCTCCCCTTGGGGTAATCCCTCGAGGTCTCCTCAGTACCTTCATGGGGCTAGCACGGGGGGAGCTATGCAGACCTACGGTCGAGGTCACCTCGATCGAGGGTCTTCCCCCTATGGTCGAGGTTACCTCGATCGAGGTGACCTCCTTCGCGTCACCCCCTCGAGGTAATGTGGGATATTGAGATTCGCTTTTCCGAAATATTCCGCTCGGCATCCAACGTCCAAGGATTCCCGTTCCACGCTGAGCGTGGGGCTAATTGTTCTGGGCCCACCCAGGTAGTCAAATCCGTGTTAGTGGGCCCAAATCCTAGGCCCAGTTCTGGTAGGGCTAGGATCATACTAGATATTCCTTGACTAATAGGGGGCTGCCACGTGTCCGCCGACTTGGTAAAACTTTGACCTGGTTGACATGGGCCCGGCCCGTCCGCCAGCCTAACCGGCTCAGCAAAAACCCTAACCAGGGGTACCTAATGCCTATATAAAGATCAGTCCAACCATTCCAAAGGTACGTAATTCATAGTCCCCAAACTCACAAAATACTTTGGCTCCTTATTTCCGATATCTGACTTAAGCATCGGAGGGGCGTTCCCGGGTTCCACCCCCCGGGTTAGCAATCTCTGTCTGTTTTGCAGGTCACCGCTTCATTGAGGATCTTCCAGAGTACACATCATACACCCAAAAGATCGTTGACTATTCACTAGAAGTTCCAGTACAGGAACAAGTAGCAAATCTAAGCAAATAAAAATTAAACCATAAGTAAAAAAATAGAAGCGACCAAATCATAAATCAATAGAACATACTCATCATCTACTGCAGAAACTATAATCATAAACTATACCAATTGGCTGATGATGATATATCAACGTTTAGTTACAAAGAACGTGGAACTAACTGCAAGAACATTCTTCAACAATGCACCCAATTTCAAGCATTCAAGCAAAACCAAGCTAAGACTAGGACTAAAGTATTAGATGTGGAGAGAAATTGGTGAAGATGCAATGGATGATACCTACACTAATGGAGTTGAAGGAATGAGAGGACGGAGAAGACGGAGGTGGAAATTAAGAAATGAAAACCTAAGTAATGAAAATAGCCTTCCTTTCTT
Organism: Salicornia ramosissima; assembly: GCA_951394345.1. Taxonomy (NCBI): domain Eukaryota; kingdom Viridiplantae; phylum Streptophyta; class Magnoliopsida; order Caryophyllales; family Amaranthaceae; genus Salicornia; species Salicornia ramosissima. The sequence continues at coordinate 19,088,537 of OX596235.1, forward strand.
TATTCTAAAGCCTTTTATATAATCTACTATTATAAACTTTGATATATCCAAGCTTCTTCCTAGGTTTGTTTTAGATTTTGAAGTCCCATTTCTTTCTTTGGTTTTGAAATACAAAGAATCATCGTAATCATACATCAGCTCGTTTTTGGTGCAGATGGTTGCACCATTTAGTAATGGTGCGGCACGCTGACAAATAGAGGTGTTACAAAGTTAATTTTTGTAGGGTTTTTAAGGATTTTGTAACCCCACTTAAACACCTTGTAATAACCCCAACTTTGTAACCTTATTTAAACATTTTATAACCCACTTAAAACCTTAAACACTTTCTAAACCCAAAAAACACTTTGTAACCCCACGTAAACACTTTGTAACCCCACTTAAATACTTGTAACCCCAAAAAACACTTTGTAACCCCACTTAAACACTTTGTAACCCCACTTAAATACTTGTAACCCCAAAAAACACTTTGTAGCCCAAAACAACACTCCATAACCCCCAAAACACTTTGTAACCTCATTGAACTCCAAAAAAATCACTTTATAAACCCACTTAAAACAATTTGTAACCCCAAAAAAACCTTTGTAACCCCACTTTGTAACCAAAAAAAATACTTTGTAATGCCACTCAAACACTTTGTAACCCAAAAAACACTTTATAAATCCAAAAACACTATTTAATCCCACTGTAATTCCAAAAAAAACACTTTGTATCCCAAACAAATACTTTGTAACCCCACTTAAACACTTTGTAACCCAAAAAATAATTTGTAATCCCATTAAAGACTTTGTAACCCCTAAAATTGACGCATCATTTGAAACAATATAATGTAGCTGGCCGCATAGTTTGTAAACCATGCAACCAGCCGCATATAAGAATTTTGTCATCACACATCGTGTACTAATACTAATATGTACAATATGTAACAAATCAAAGGTTTCTAGCAGTCTTAAGTACAAAATGGTCATAAACCTCTAAATACATATTAATTAATTGCATAAACTATCAAATTAAAGACTATAACTACAAAATTATAATGAAATTAATCATAATAAAATCTCATATCTTGGCTAAATCATCCGACTCGTTATTATCCATATAATCAGTTGTACAAAATAGAAGTAGCAAAACCGAGAATATTTGAATTGAATATAACTATATTAAAACTGGAAATAATTGCACCAAATTAAACTGAAATGAAATTAACTGTTATGCCAATAAACCGATAGGTCATAATCCAAAACAAACAACATCTGAATTGAAATAAACTGAAATAATAATTAACCTTAATTAAACTAGTAAACTTAGCTAGATGGAATCATATAAGTGGCGGATGTTTTTCCACATAGTGGAGCGTTTTATTATCCTAAAATAATACCGGATAATATTTTTGAATGGATAAATGGCCTTGGACAATATAAATGGGAGGACACTAAGAATAAGTGCTAAGCATAAATATACAGTACCTTTGGCCATATTGGGATTGACCGGGTGTAGGGTAGCATACACACCACAAATGAATGTTATAATAGTTGCAATGAATGCTGCTAGGAGCAATGCCACAGCTAAATCTTGTGTCTTCACTGAGTCACGTTTATTACTAGCCATGATCCAAAGGAGACAAAGTAAAACCATCATTGATAGGCACATTGCGACCATGTCAAAACAAAGAAATAGTCTAAATGCTTTAGAATTAATTAGAATTGGAGTCCCTTTATCTTGATTTAGTCCGCCTGGAACAGTGAATGCTGCTGTGAACGTGATTGTGGCAAGAAGAGCAGCTATTACATTCATGGAACCCATGTAGTTTTGTAATTGTGTCTTAGGAATCCCCCATATGCTACGAATACCCCTCAGTTTAGGATGTCTTAGAATTTTTTGTTCAACCTGAAAGTTACAATAAGTTCAACATAGACATTATTATACATTGCATTAACAGTCCATTTGGTTGTTGGTAATAAATTGGGGTAAAATAATGGTAATGAGTTTATAGTGTAATTTTGTTAAAGAAGAACCTTATAACATATATATATATATATATATATATATATATATATATATATATATATATTTTCATTCATAAGCTTCACTTTTCTTCTTATTATTTTCCATTCTCATCCATTAGCATGGGGACCGGGAAGGGGGGTGGTATTAGATGGAAATGGATATTTGTGAAGAAAATTAGATAAATTGGAGTTAAACTAGTTACACCATGAGAATGAATTTTTTATTTCCTTCCAAATTTAGTTATAAATTCATTTCCATTACCGTCATTTATTATCGGCTACCAAACTGGCCGTAATGGTTTTAACAAAGTAGTAAAAGGGACATCAAGGCCTTGTTCGTTTACACTTAGGGTGTTTGGTATGAGATTACCCTTACTAGTTGTTTGATATCACTAAGGAAACGTATATGGTTACCATGCATTTTGAAACATTAATTGTTTCCATACTTTCCACTAGATTTAGGAATTTAACAATGTATGAGAATTTGTTTCCCTTACAATTTTGTTCCCGTTTTCCACAACCCATATCAAACACATGCATGATAATGGTATTGTTTTGTGATTACGTGTCATATGCTAATATTTTTGTATATCAAACAACCCCTTAGGGGGTGTTTGATATGAGATTAGCAGAGGTCATGGATTAGAAACAAATAAATAGGAGAAACAGTAATAAATAACGTTACCATTTCCCGTTGTTTGGTAACACTAAGAAAATGTTAATTATATACTTAAAAAATTGAAATAAGGAAATTAGGACTGCTTCATTTTAATCGAAGATTCCCAATGTGTTGAAACTGCAAAGTATGAAGAAACTGGAATTGAATTGTAACTCTGTAACTATTATTAAAATAAAAACTGTTGACATCATCATTTGCTACATGTCACTTCCTCATTAAAAAGTTATCCTCCAAATTTTCAATTGACTTTTTTTCTTTTTAAAAACTTACTCTCTATTTATTATTTTCTTTCCAACATTCTCTTTTCCAAAGTTTTTTCTCTATATATTATTGAAAAGATGATACTTAGGGTCTGTTTGATTCGTCGGAAAATTTTATATCTGATTTAAACTTAACTTTTCTGATTTGAACGTTTCTAATCAGATTTGAACTTTTTAAATTTGATCTAACCTAATCTGATATGGTTTTTATTGCAATTTTTTATAGTTATTTTAACTTTTCTGATCTTATCTAAATTTTTCTGATCTGGTCTGACGCGATCTGAATTTTTCAGATCTTATTACATCTGATCTGAATTTTATTATTGAAATAAACTGTTCTTAAATAAGTACTATATATATCTGTATATTGTTTAATAAGTTGAATCAAACACACCCTTATTTGTGTTTAAATATAAATATTTGTTTTTAGTTACAACTTATTAATAAGAATATTAAATCTTACTAACATTTTCGTAAGTTAAAATTGTTGCACTAATCTTTTTAAAATCAAGTATATATATATAATTTAATTACAATTAAATTGAGATTATATAAGCGTAATGAAAATGTAATATTACAATATAATTTTGAAAAAAATATTACATTTTCAAGTGTAAAAAATCGTACAATTTTGAAAAAAATATTACATTTTTAAGTGTAACCTTGCTATAGAATAAATCAAAAACTACTAAATATAATAATATTTATCTATAATTATAGACATTGTTGATCATTTTATTTAATTTTGACTTTTACTTATACAATATAGATTATCATTATTAAAATAAATTTTAACAATTATTTTTTAAAAACCGTGCATCCGCACGAGTGCTGATCTAGTATTGTAATAATGTTGAAAATGAAGGTATATATTCTCCTATTAAAGAATAACATCATCAAGTTGAAGATGAAGGCCCCTCCTGACTGACCCAAATGATATCACACAACACTGTATTCAGTATTTTTCCACCCTGTTCACCTCTTCTAAGATTTCCAGTGTCCTGATCTCGGAGCCAAATTCTCCTAATCTCATTAAACTTGGTTATGCTCCTTCCCTCCTAGAAGTTAGACTAGCTACTTTCAGCTTAGCCCCCCCTCAAAGCTCCAAGCCCTGATGGTTTTCATAGCTTTTTCTATAGGGATTTCTGGGATTTCCTAAACACGGAAGTCTTTGATTTTGTTTGCTCCATTTTCTCCAATTCCTCTGTTCCCCCTGAGATAAATTGTACTAATATAGCCCTTATCCCTAAGTTAGAGAACCCCACAACCTTGAAGAATTTTAGACCTATCAGTTTATGTAATAATATCTACAAAATCATCTCCAAGGTTGTGGTAAACAGAATTAAACCCATTCTTCACTCTCTCATCTCTCCCAACCAAAGTGTTTTCATCCCAACTAGAGGTACAGACACAAATTATATTGTTGCTTCGGAGATTCTTCACTCTATGAGGAGAAGAAAAGGAAATAAAGGATGGTTTGCTTTCAAGATTGATCTTGAGAAAGTTTATGACAAACTAGAATGGGATTTCATTAGAAATACTCTCACAAGTTTTAATTTTGATCCTCATTTTATAAAACTCATCAAGAGCTGTATTTCTACTGTTTCCTCCTCTGTTTTGGTCAATGGGAAGCCTTCGACCTCGTTTCTCCCTAATAGAGGAATTAGACAAGGAGATCCTCTTTCACCTTATATTTTTATTTTGTGTATGGAGAGACTTTCCTTGCTAATTCATGAACAATGCTCCTCTGGTTTTTGGACTCCTTTCAGAATGGGTAGAAAAAGAGTTGAAGTTTCTCACTTGCTCTTTGCAGATGATTTGTTGTTGTTTGGGGACTCTTCAAAATCAACTATTAAAACAGTTAAGGAAACCCTGAATCTTTTCTCCCTCATTTATGGGCAAACAATTAATTATGATAAATGCAGAGTTTGCTTCTCTCCAAATACTCCCCAGGAGGATATAGATTACTTCATTTCCCTCTTCCATTGTCCTTGTTCCTTTGATTTAGGTTCCTATCTAGGCTTCTCTCTATCTCACAAGAGGCCCTCTAAGTCTAAGTGTCAATTTATTGTTGAGAAGGTTAGATCTAGACTTGCAATGTGGAAGTCTAACTTCATTTCAAAGGCTGGTAAACTGTATCTTATTAATTCCACCTTAGCCACAATACCTCAATACTTTATGCAATGTGCCCTTCTTCCCTCTTCCGTCATCTCTATCCTAAATAGTATTATCACCAGATTTTTCTGGGGATCCTCTCACAGCAGGGGAATTGCTCTTCTTCCTCTTTCTCACATTGCTTCTCCTTATTGGGTGGGTGGGCTAGGAATCAGGAACCTTGCTCTCCTTAATAAGACTCACTTGCTTAAACTTTGTTGGAAGTTTCTCCAGAATGATCAGAACCTCCAAGGTAATTCATGCTAAATACATTAACAGTAGAGCTTCCTTCCCTTCCTTTAAGGGCTCTTTCATTTGGCAAGATATTGGGAAAATTTGGACTCTGTTTTCTAATAATTGCAATTGGATTATTGGTGATGGTCGTTGTATCGATTTATGGAATGACAGGTGGATTGGAAATTGTAAACTGAGAGATAGATCCATGGGCCACTGACTTTACATGATCAGGAACTCAACATTCATTATTTGTACTGCAATGGTCAATGGAATCTACAGTCACTCAGTTTTCAAATTCCACATGATGTCATTACAAAAATCCTTGCTACACCGTTGCCTCTAGGGAATTATTCTGATAAACATTTTTCAATTTTTGAACACCATGGTAAGTTTAGCATTAAAAAAGCATATAACTCTTTCTTTGAAAATCTTTTTGATAAGAAGTGTGACTTTAAATTTATTTGGATGTGCAACATCCCACCTAAACTTAAATTCTTCATTTGGCAATGTTGGTGGGAAAGCTTGTCTTCTAATGTCATTTTGGCTGCCAAACACATTCCAATTAACCCAAATTGCCCCTTTCCCCCCATATCCCTGAAACTACCGCCCATGTTCTCTTCAACTGTCCAAGGGTTGTTGAAGTCTGGTCTTTGCTTCACATCTCCAATCCCCCTCACCCTTACCTTTATCCTTGCATTAAAGCCATCATATCCCTATGCATGTACCTATTTGATCTCCCATGGAGTTTGCTCTTTTCTTGCCTTCTTTGGAATATATGGAAGAGAAGAAACTCTTGGGCCTTTACGAGGGTAAATATCAAGGCCAACTGTTGTTTTTCCTCTAGCTTAGCCCAAGCCAAGGAATTCATCTCCTGCCAAAATGATTCTGCACTCCCACTTCATTATCAGGCTAGGAATTCGCCACACACCACTAGAGCTAACACACCACACCATCCCTTCCCCTCCCACCTAAACATTTATGTTGATGCTTCTTGGAAAGAGGTTACTTGGATAGGGGCCTTTGCTATGGCTGTTTTTAATCAGACAGGGGAATGGATTACAGGGAGCTGGCAGAGAGTCTATGCTCAGAGTGCGAGGCATGCAGAATTAATGCCCATCAGAGCTAGTCCTTCGTGGGCTACTGAACATGACACAACTAGCACAACAATTTTCTCTGACTGCAAGGGTATTGTGGAAGCAGTAAACACTACTGCACCTCACTCCTATAATAACCTTGCAAATTTATTATGTGAATGCAGGGAGGTCCTGGAATGGAACTCAGGGATTCACCTGCTATTCGTGGATAGATCCAACAATAGGGTAGCGGACAGATTGGCCAATTTTGTTGCCTCCTGCTTAATTCCGCCATTCTGTAATATTAATTTAAGCTCCCCTCCTCCCTGTATTATGGATTTATGTAACCCCTTAGGGGATTCCTATGTGTTTGACGACTGCGGCTAAGTTGTATTAACTCTTAACTCTCGTTTAGCTCTGCCAAACTTTTATTTAATTAATATGCTCCTTTACCACCAAAAAAAAAAAGAAGGCCCCTTAAAAAAAGACCTTGAAGATGAAGGTGTATGTTCTCCTGTTAGATCATAATCGTTATGGGTTTATGATGATGATCTTCTTTTCGATTCGATGATGGAAATGTTTTTCAATGCCCTGATCGATAAGGTTGATGAATTTGATGATCTAATCTTTCATATAATTTAAAACCCAATTTTAAGGAGATATCTTCAAACCCCTAATGGAGGCTTCTTATTAATCTACTTTTTTAAAAAAAAAAAATTCTTGCATAACTACCTACCTACCATCAAATTATTCATCCACAAATAAATTATACTTTATTATTTGGATGTACAAAAATAATAATAACTACCTAAACTACCATCATACTATTCATTAACAAATTAATTAAACTTTATTATTTGAATGTACAAAAATAATGATAAAATATAGTAGTCAATCAATATAATCAAACCGATTCGTACTTTACTGAAACGACCCATTTGCACCTCTACCTAAATATAAAGATTTTTTTTAAAATCATATACCCTAACACTTTAGCATCAAATCACATAATAATAACATAGCTTCCTGAATCTTAACATATAATAACTACTCATTATCCACAATGAATATACACAATTTACAAAATTATCATTTAACCTATTTTTGATTTAAATGATAACAAGATTAACTTAATTCTACATTTTCAAAAGATTAACTTAATTGTGGAAAACCGGCCAAAGGTTGACTTAATTTTGACAATTTATCCTATAATTTACCATCTAAATTAATATTCATAAAATTCCCGAATAAAAATTATATATGCTAAATATTTTTACCCCAACTAACTGCAATTTCCAATTAATTGATCGGTACAAGACAAAATATATTTTGATTTTTAAAATTAATGATGTAAACATGTTATCACAACATTCTAAATATATCCGGTGCATTTGCACCTGTTCAGTCTAGTGCTATTATGTTAAATACGGGTCTGGACCGCACCTGCAGCAAAGAGAGACTTTGACCATACACAAGCTTGATGAGTTCCATTATAAAACCAATTGGTACTATAAGGATTAACCAAAAAACCTATATATTAGTCATCATCGCTCTAATCTTTCAATGTGGGACACTTACATGAGGTGAACTTGAAAGGTCGATTCTTTAACATATTATGAATTATGATGATGCCGATGAAGGTGATATTCTGAACTCTGAAGTCTCTGATGCTATGCTATTGTTGTTAATGCTTTTTTATTTATTTTTTTCGATATTTTATTTGAGTGGAAATGGTTTTTGTTTCCGTGAGTTATTGAGATAAGTTCAGATAAGTTCCAATAAGTTCAGATAAGTTCAGGTCTAATAAGTTCTAAATACACCTTAAAAAATAAGTTTTAGGTTTAATAAGTTCAGGTTAGTTCCAATAAGTTCAGATAAGTTCCAATAAGTTCAGATAATTTAAGCTTTAATAAGTTGAAGAGAATGCACCCTAAATTTAGTTCAATTCATACAAATTAGCTCCCGTTAAGTCTACGACTTAATTTAATAAAGTTCAATTCATTTCACTTCAGATTAATTCAGTCTAGAAGACAAGGCATTATAAGATTATTATTCATCCTCTATTTCGATTTTGTTGGAAATTTATAGTATAGGTAGATTAATATTCAAGTTTATATCCTTAAATTTAGGAAAAATTATCCAAAACTACCAAATAAATGTCGGCTTTTAAAAAATACTACCAACTAATTTTTTTTTTATAAAATTACCTAATAAATCACTTTCGAACTGGTAGTACTACAACTGAAAATTCTTCTATAGTCGTCGAAAAAACGACCACCAAAGTCAAAATAATCTAGGCCGTTGATTATTTATGTTAATTAAGTTGATTTTGATAATTAGATTTGACTTTTATTGTAAATAAAAATATACATACTTTTAATATTTTTTTTTTGTAATATTAATTCATTTTTAATATTTTTGGATTCACCTAAATTAATTTTAAATTTTGTTATTTTAAAAATTAAATTAAATATCCGAAAATAATTTAGATAAATCGAATAAAATTAAAAATGAATTAATGTAACATTAAAACAATATACAATGTTTATTTTTTAAAAAAAGTCAAATCTAATTACTAACTAAATTATTTTGACTTTGGTGATCGTTTTTTCGACGACTATAGAAGAAACATCTGTACTACAACTTTCCATTTTTCTGTCATTTTTCTGATGCTATGGCGCACCAATTTTGTATTCTCTCTAATTTTTTCCCTGAAATTACTTGATTTCCCTCCATTGCTAAGCATTCTCAAGCTTCAATGGAAAAAAATAGGATTAAATAAACTTAGATTGAAGAAAAAAAGGGGGAATTTTGATTCATTTCATAGGTTAAAAGGCTGATATTTATTAAAAGAAAAGAGGAAGTTAGAGATAGAGGGAAATAGAGAATTTTTGGGGAAAAAAATAGAAAGAAATCAATAGTAAAGGGCCATAACATCATAAAAATGAAAAAAACACGACAAGTGGTAGTGCTACAAGGTCAAAATTGATTTATTAGGTAGTTTCATAATAAATTTTTTTATTTGGTAGTAGTTTTCAAAAGTTGACATTTATTTGGTAGTTCTAGACAATTTTTTTATGTTGTTGTGAATGTATCAACGTAAAACAATAAGGGTGCGTTCTCTTCACTTTAAAAAAATAAGTTTCAGGTTTAATAAGTTCTGGTAAAGTTCTAATAAGTTCCAGTCAGGTCAAATAAGTTCCAATTAGGTCTAATAAGTTCTAATTAGGCCTAATAAGTGTCAATCAGGCCTAATAATTTCCAATCTGGCCTAATTAGTTCTAATAAGTTCCAATCAGGTCTATTAAGTTCCAATCAATTTGGTTTTTTTAAATATTGATTAAATAAATTTAATTAAATTAATAATTAACATAAATCATTCCTAAACAACATAAACCAATTATATATTTTTTTAGAGAAACCCACCTGGAGTTAGGTTGAATTAAATTAATTTTATCCTAGAATGTAATTCAACAATAAAAAGATCATATATATGTTCAAATTTATAGAACATTGCTTTTTTTGTATTATTATTATTATTATTATTATTATTTTATTTTTCAATCAGGTTTAATAAGTTCCAATCAAGTCTAATAAGTTCTAATAAGTTAAATCATGTCGTCTGATAAGTTCAAATAAGTTCAGGTCTAATAAGTTGAAGAAAACGCACCCTGGTACTTTGAAAAGTTTAAAGATTACCAACAGGTATGTTTAACGGGTACGTAAAGGGCCGTGAATCCCATGATCGTGAGGTATTATAAGTGCGATTGTGTATTAAAATACGTAGAAAGTCAGAATGTCGGGCAACAAGTCTTGTAGTCTGACGCCACCGCCCACACGACTGCGCAACCCTTGCCGCGGCGTGCGTGTCATGCTGGTGGTTTCTACTTGTTTCGGTCTTTCGGTTTGGCGATTGATTATGCATGAAATGAAGTATCTCTACGCAAAGACACCTATCTAATGTTGAGTTATTTCGGCATACTTATCATGCATTATAAATAGGTTTCGTCTACATTGAATGAAGCGTATCTCTCTCTCTTTATCATGCATATTGTCAGTGGTTTTTCTGAAATATTCTCTAATAAGTTTCTTCAATACACAACACAAACATATTTCTATTTACAATATAAATTTGAAGATCGAGCATTCATTGTGATAACATCTCTGTACTGTATTTCATCTAATATATTTCATGTAACCCGTGCTGTTTGTAGAGTTGAAATATTAATATTCAAAAAGTGAATAATGCCTAGAAGTTTGTTTTTGTTGATGTTTATTGCGATGCTTTGATCCCTACATACACTCCAATTTCTAGAAATTTATCTAACAGATTTTAGGATTTTTAACTGCGAATTATATTTGTAAACATGATCAAAAATTTATTTGATGATTAATGCAATTAGTTAGCTGCTCAGATTAAACAACACAAATTATTACATGGACTCAGGATCACGTACCGCTCTGTGGTCCCGGTAGTATTGTAAGCAACACATTTTATTTTTCATGGATTGTAAGCAAATTATTACTTGTACTAAATAGTTGGAGTAGTATGGTACTTACATCGGAATGAATAGTTTCCATTTCACCTAGTAAGTAGGCAGGAGTCTCACCATCTTTGTTTACTACTTCAAAAAGAACAGGAAAACCAGGAAAATCCTCATAGATATCAAACACCTTCTGGATAAATTGGAAATGCTTATTTTGTATTGCCAAGTGGAGCACGGTGTTTCCCTTGATATTGCCAAGGAATAAGAATAAAAATGCAATGAATTTATATTCGAACGGCATAACATCTTCTGGCCAATCTTTGGTTTCGCATCCGAATGTTTTCGTAAGATGAGATGCTTGTAGACAAGATGATAAAGAAACAAAAAGAGAAATTAGGGCATAGTATAAACTATAATCAATAGAACACAAATTCTGTATTTGGTTTTTTTTCTCTATTTACTGTTTTTCTCATATCTCATGTAGAAGGAGACACAATTTTAAATGAAAATATGTTATTATGTAATCAAAACAGTTGGACTATGTAATTTAATATATATATATATATTAAAAAAATATACGTTGAGCCACGTGTCAAATTAGGTTATCGAGATCTTATTTTTATATCTTATCTTATCTAAGTAGGCGTGTGGATTATATTTTTAGTATGATTAGATCTTTTTTTTTTATTAATTTTATCCTATGAGGCTATGATGATCAATGGTACTTTTAATAATGGGGGAAAATCATAAACTGTTAAAAAAAAAAAAAGACGAAATGATAACCTAATGTCTAGAGATGGTGTAGTTAATCCTATTTAATTTGTCACTAGCTAGCTAATTAATAATATACTATACAATAATGTAGATAATACGTTAATGATAAAGAAAATGCATGCAATATGACATTTAAATGAATAGTAGCAAAAGTCAAAATGGGGCAATATTTGAGAGACGGAAGTGTAACGAATTAACTAAAGATGCACGAAGTATGTGTAGTAGATGAGATATAATTGTGTAAGATCAGTTGGTTGTTACCTATAGTGTGGTGGTAGTCTAGTAGGTTGACAGCTGTCTCATCACTTATGGTCACGTTTCCCTCTGCTGGTAAGACAAGACTATCGCCCAAGCGAGTAGAACTACCAAACCTCAAGTCCAACGCATCATCAGGAGACGACAAAAGTGCTTCATGCAGAGGCGTATTACCGTCTGCATTCTGCATTATATATATATGGCCCAATCCCTCAATGGTCGGCTGTTGTTGCATATATAACAAGATATTCTGGTGGCACGTATAGAGTAGGTTTTTATTGGAAAGTCGCGCAAGGACATGAATGGGAGTGTTGCCTTTATAGTTTTCTCCTTGAATAACAAGTGATACATCTCTACATACAACTTGTTCAATGAAACCATTAAAACCGTCTTCAAGCATGGAATCTACATACCTAATATTAAATAATATATGCAGGAAATTCTTTCCATCTGTATCCTTTGACCGTAAGAAATCATCTCCTACCATCGACATCCTGTCTTTTAGAAACTCTATGTCTCCTCTATTTGCTGCTTCACATTCTTCCTTTCTCATTCTCCGTTCCTCTACCATCTACTCTTTCCCATAATAAATTCACACAACAATCAATCATCATTATCTAACCACAACTTTACCTCTTATAGCAGGTTAACAAGTATTATTTAATAATTTTTTAAAAAAAATTGCAAAAAATCATATTATTTTTTTAAAAGATATTATTTATCTATACCGTTGATTATTCTAGCTTCATTCCATTATTTTAAAATGAGCAAAATTATTTTAAATGAGCAATAAAACAACTTTGGATGCACATACCTCTATGTGCATTTAGCACCGTAATGGACCCATTGTATCGGATTCTTATAGGAAAACCATATACTTTGATTCTATGTTCGGGTAATCCAATTTTAAATTCAAATAATTTGATTCAAAATTCGAATATCCAGTTTTAAATTCGATCGATCAGATCATTTGTATTTAATCTAGTATCCGATTTTTCAAATTCTAAAAACTAAATCAAATAGTCAATTTTTAAAATAGGAAATTCAAATTCAGAAAAATTATACACCCCTAGTTGTGGGTGAATGACTTTGGGTTTCGATGAGGGTTATTCAAAAAAATTATCACAATAATTGATATATCTTCTTCTTGTAATAGTGGCTATTGAAATACAATAGAATGAAGAATAATCAAGCCTATAGAAGAATAATATTTTTTTAAAAAAATAAAATAAATTTTTACATTTTTTTAACTAGTAAATACTTGGTAACCTACTATAAGAGGTGAACTAAATTCAAAATTCATATGCAAATTGTAATTAAATTTGATTGTATTTAATTAATTATAGCCTATGAATGTAGGTGGTTATAGTTGGTTGATGAAAATTAAAGTGACATGATTATGATTGGTATGTACCTGAAGAATACCATTTTGTTGAATAATAGTTGTTGGAGAAATGCCTTGCACATTTTTAATGTTTCGATTGGATCCAAATTCTAGTAGAACTCGCACCATATCAATGTCCATATTACTTGCTGCAATATGTAACGGTGTATCTCCTTGGTAATCTTGACAATTCCTCAATTGATATATTTCTCCAATGTTCAATAAATTCTTAGCTTCTTGGTAGTTGGGTACCCTATTTATCAAAAGATGCAAGATGGACTTGCCAGAATTATCACATACCTCGGTAGATTGGGGACAATGTTCAATGATGAATCTTATTATCTGAAGATTGTAAGGTATGATAAGTGATGCTGCGCTATGAAGTGGGGTCAATCCATTTACATCAGCCCAACATGTTACATAGCATGCTTTCTCCACTAGAAATTCTATCATGCTTATGTTTTCTACACCTTCACAATTTGTTCCTGAACTAGTTTCTCCTTCTTTGATTTTAGACTTGATTGATTCACTCTCGGCTACATTCAACAATATACAAATTAACCAGATGTACTGTAAGCATGCATGCATGTGAGGTTTTTCAGAATTCACTAATTCTTTAATTACCTCCTTAAAAAAACATCCATCTAAGAATATAGGAACTACTTCATTTCTAAATAAAATAATTTACTAGCTCATGTAAGAATTATTTATTACATAAATATTAAATGTGGCCGATGTGTTTTAGGTTTAATTATAAAAGGACTAAGTCTATATTATATTATTCGGTTTTAATATAAAAGATGATACTGTGATGAATCGGTTTCAATTAACGACATTAAAATCCGGGGTTATAAGTAATCCCTCTTCCTTTGCCTAATAACTTTATCATATATTTATAGTTATGGCATGACACTTGAATTGAAGAGACACCTTTGTTCATGGTGTCTTTTGAAAGGCAAGTGGTTATCACATTTCTATATATATAGATATTAAAGGGAAGTTAATGTACGTGTGATAAGTTTATTTTTTTTGTCATCCATAAAAGTTTCTCTTTGTTTTTTTCATCAAAAACAATATCAAAGTGAAGGCTAAAAGGAATAAAAATTCTATCATTAAATTCACAATGGAACAAGGTTAGTCATAATAATTAATTGTTTTACATTAAGTTTAGTGGATCCTGTTATTCTTGATTTCATTAAAGAAATCATTAAGTTTATCTTACAACTGGTATCCGAGCGGGTTACGAACTATCATGATTTACCAATTTTGTAAACATTCTTACATGCGAAAGTTATGTGATCATTCGTTGCAGGGGCGGAGCCAGGGGGGCTAGCGGGGGCCTCGGCCTCCCCCTTCACCCAAAATTGTTAGTATGTATGTATTTTAAGTGAACCTAAACATTAAAAATATAGTAGCTCAATTGGTTTGATTGCTTGTTTATATTTCCTTAGACTAGGGTTCGAGAATTACTAGTAACATTTTTTTGCTCGATCTATACCATTCTATTACTTTAGTGTGATATTAATTTCGGCCTCTGTAATAAAAATGTTCTAGCTCCGCCAATGTTCGTTGGTGTTGATTGTAATTATATGACTGTTGAAGTTTCCAAAAAAATTAGTTTTCATGCATGTGATTACCATTAATTCGGTAACTAACTGTCATAAAAGACAAATGAATGGTTTTTGGTTTGATTAGTTGTGATATTTGGCTTATTATTTGATCATTAATTACGCCCACAGTATTTGATTTCCTCATTGTTGTTTTACCGTTTGGATGTGATGCATGCATAATACATTCATATACATGCACACAATGATTGATTCGTGTTGTTTAATGGTTTCATACTAATGCTTCATATAACATGTATGCACGAAGAATTTTTTTTCGTTTTTAAGGATAAGAAATATGGTGTTTTGCGGTCTTTATATGATCATAAATGTTTGATTTGTTGTTTGACGGTTTCCAAGTCAAGGAACCGCATATTATTGATGCCGAATTGTTATATTTATGAGTTGTACCAATTTAGTGTAAATGGTGCATAACAATGTTTGGTTTTATCCATGAAAGATTATTATTTGATGTTTTATTTAAGACACAATAACTTGTTAGTCATCAAATTGGCCTAGTTACATATATTGATATTTAGACATTTGAATAATAAATAATATTTCAATTGATCATGATTATAGAGATGCTATAATTGACATGACAATTGACTTTATTAACTATGTTCTTGGAACTCACCCAAAGGTGGATTATTGAATATTGTTAATAACTTGTAAAGGATTAGAAATTAATACTTTGTTAAATAGTGTGTATATCCCAAGATAACATGTCTATTTTTCACATGTATTTTATGACTAATTATTAAAGTTTGTAATTTTTAGCATCAATGATATTTCATGTATTTAAGTATTGCCCAAAGGTTACTTAGATGCATGTATTATGAATTTTTTTAAAGCACTTATAGATAAGTATGTATTATTGTTTGCAGCTTCATCAAGTTTATATGCATTCGCTAACTCTGTCATGAAATTCAATGGGCTGAATTATGATGATTGGTCTGAACAAATCCGGTTCACACTGGGTATAATGTCTTTGGACCTTGCAATTCAAATGGATGAACAGCCCCCAGCCATCACAGAGAAAAGCTCCGATGCAGAAAAGTCTCTTTATGAGGCATGGGAGCGATCTAATCGGCTGAGTTTGAACCTTATGAGGATGACCATGGCTGAAAGTATTAAGCCATCGATGCCAAAGACAGAAAATGCAAAGGAATTCATGCAACAAATTAAGGAGCGTTCTCAATCGGATTTGGCTGATAAGTCAATTGTAGGCAGCCTAATGATTCAGTTGACTACAAAAAAGTTTGACTGGTCTCAGCCAATCCATGATCATGTAACTCACATGTCTAACTTGGCAGCAAAGTTAAAGAGCATGGGGATGGATATAAATGACACATTATTGGTCCAGTTCATCATGAACTCTCTACCTCCCGAGTTTGGCCAGCTCCAGGTGAACTATAACACCATTAAGGATAAGTGGAACTTTCAGGAATTGAAGGCTATGTTGGTTCAGGAGGAGGGTAGATTAAAGAAGATGAAGGATCAAGCAGTTCATCTCGTATCTCATGATGGTGCCAGCAGCAGTAAAGCCAAACCAGGTAAAAAGGGCAAGAACAAGGACAAAACTTTTGTGAAAGGGCCGGAAGGAAAGATCCGAAAGGAGAAGAAGTGTTTCTTTTGCAAGAAATCGGGGCACTTCAAGAAGGATTGTCCGAAAAGGAAGGCTTGGTTCGAGAAGAAAGGTAAGCATTATGGTTATGTTTCTTTTGAACAGAATCTTATAGAAGTGCCCAACAATACTTGGTGGTTAGATTCTGGTGCTACTACTCATTATGTCTTGTATTAAACAAAGATTTAGTACGATCCAGCCCATAAGAGGAACTGAGCAATAATTGTTCACGGGAAATAGGATGAAGGCACGTATAGAAGGGATCGGAACTTATAGATTGATCTTAAGTACTGGTTGTAATTTAGATCTTGAAAGATGTCTTTATGTTCCTAATTGTGCTAGAAATCTTGTTTCTGATAGTAAATTGGACATGTTAGGCTTTAATGTTAAGTTCGGTAGTGGTGGATTTTCATTATATAGGCATAACTATTTGTATGGTTATGGTACTTTGATTGATTCACTTTATAAGTTTAACATTGATAGTAAATTCTCGGGATCCTTATTTAATGTTGAAAGTCAAGGCATTAAACGTAGTGCATGCAATGATAAATCTGCTTTCTTATGGCATCAAAGGTTAGGTCACATTTCCAAAGAAAGGCAAATGAGTTTGGTAAAATATGGAATCATTCCTCAATTAGATTTTAGTGATCTAGATGTGTGTGTAGATTGCATCAAAGGAAAGCAAACTAAACACATAGTAAAGAAACCAGCCATGAGAAGTACTCAACTTCTTGAATTGATTCACACCGACATATGTGGTCCATTTGATGTTCCTTCTTGGAATCGAGAAAAGTATTTCATCACTTTTATTGATGATTACTCACAGTATGGATATATCTATCTACTGCATGAGAAGTCTCAATCGGTGAATATTCTAGAGGTGTCCATTAATGAGGTTCAGCGACGGTTAGATAGGAAAGTAAAGGTAGTAAGATCTGATAGAGGTGGTGAATACTATGGAAAATATAATGAAAGTGGACAATGTCCAGGTCCATTTGCAAAATTCCTCGAAAGTAGAGGCATTTGTGCACAGTACACAATACCCAATACACCTTAGCAGAATGGCGTGGCTGAGAGGAGGAATCGTACTTTGATGGAAATGGTTAGGAGTATGGTAAATAATTGTTCTTTACCTGTTTCATTATGGATATATGCTTTAAAGACTGCATCGTATTTACTTAATCGGATTCCTAGTAAGGCGGTTTCTAAGACTCCTTATGAACTGTGGACGGGTAGAAAACCTAGTTTAAGGCATATACGTGTTTGGGGTTGTCAAGTAGAAGTAAGGTTGTATAATCCAAATGAAAACAAACTTGATCCTAGGACAATAAGTGGTTCTTTCATTGGCTATCCTGAAAAGTCAAAGAGCTACAGATTTTATTGTCCTAACCATAGTACAAGAATCGTAGAGACGGGTAATGCCAGGTTCATTGAAAATGGGCAAACTAGTGGGAGTGGTGACCCACGAAATGTGGACATACAAAAGATTCAGGTTGAAAGTGATTCGTCGCCTGATATTTCTTCTAAAGCTGTTTTCCAGTTGTGACATCATATTCAAATGACACAATGGAACAACATAATGATGTCCAAAACCCACAAAATGAAAATGTGCAAGATGAACCTGTCACTATTCTAGGAGAGAACAATGAATCACGTGAACCTTTAAGGAGGTCAATAAGAGAAAGGAGACCTGCTATTTCAGAAGATTACGTGATTTATCCAGTTGAAAATGAATGTGACTTAAGCATTAATGAAGACCCGATATCATTCAGAAAGGCCATGGAAAGTAACAATTCTGATAAATGGTTGATTGCCATGAAGGAGGAAATAAAATCTATGGGTGATAATAATAATGTCTGGGATCTAGTAGAGTTGCCTAAGGGTTGTAAGAGAGTTGGGTCCAAATGGGTTTTCAAGACCAAAGGAGACTCTAAAGGTAAAATTGAACGATTTAAGGCCAGACTTGTTGCTAAAGGTTCACTCAAAAGGATGGTGTTGACTACAAGGAGACTTTTTCTCCTGTGTCAAAGAAAGATTCCTTAAGAATTGTTTTAGCTTTAGTGGCTCATTATGATCTCGAGCTTCACCAAATGGATGTAAAGACTGCTTTTTTGAATGGTGAATTAGAGGAGGAAGTGTATATGGACCAAACTGAAGGATTTTTGGCCACAGAAAAAGAACACATGGTGTGTAAGTTGAGGAAGTCAATATATGGACTAAAGCAGGCTTCCAAACAATGGTATTTAAAGTTCAACAGTACTATCATATCTTATGGGTTTGTGGAAGTTATGGTTGACAAATGTATCTATATTAAAATCAGTGGGAACATGTTTGTGATTTTAGTCTTATATGTTGATGACATTTTGCTTGCTGCAAATGACATGGGTATGTTACATGATGTAAAGAAGTATCTCTCTAAAAACTTTGAAATGAAAGACATGGGTGAGGCTTCTTATGTGATTGGAATAGAAATTTATCGAAATTGATCACAAGGATGGTTAGGAATGTCTCAGAAAGGTTATATCAATAAGATTTTGGAGAGATATCGAATGGAAAAATGCTCCGCAGGTTTAGTTCCAACTCAGAAAGGAGATAAGTTCAGTAAGATGCAATGTCCGAAAAATGAATTGGAACGTAAGGAGATGGAAAGAATTCCATATGCTTCAGTGGTTTGAAGTTTAAATTATGTTCAGACTTGTACTCGACCCGATATCAGCTTTGTTGTTGGAATGCTAGGTCGGTATCAAAGTAATCCTGGATTGGACCACTGGAAAGCGACAAAGAAGGTTCTTAGGTTCTTGCAAGGCACCAACGAACTCATGCTTATGTGTAGAAGATCTGATCATCTTGAAGTTGTTGGATATTCAGATTCAGATTATGGTGGATGTGTTGATAGTAGGAAGTCTACTTTTGGATATCTGTTTCTATTAGGCGAGGGAGCAGTATCTTGGAAGAGTGAAAAGCAGTCTGTCCTTGCTACTTCCACCATGGAAGCGAAATTCGTGGCATGCTTTGAGGCTACGAATCATGCATTGTGGATGCGGAATTTTATCTCGGGACTTGGTATTGTTGATAGCATAGAGAGACCATTGAGAATTTATTGTGATAATTCCGCAACCGTCTTCTTCTCTAAAAATGACAAATACTCTAAGAGTACTAAGCACATGGAGATGAAGTTTTTGTCAGTTAAAGAGGAAGTGCAGAAATGTAGAGTGTTTTTTGAGCATATTGGAACAGACATGATTATAGCAGATCCGTTGACAAAAGGTCTTTCACCCAAGGTGTTCATTGGCCATGTAGAACGTATGGGTGTAGTAGATAAAGCCTTGCAGTTTTAATAAAGTTTTCTCATTATGTAAATAACATTTATAATTCGCTAATATTTGTTTTTTCTGCTTTAGATATTGTGTTATCATTATTGCTGATGTATACATTTATTGTTATTAGATAACATGTAATGGATATTAACATATGAAATTTAAGGTTTGTGTTGAATTTCAATTGGTTTGTGACACATGGAAGGGATCGTGTCGCTCAATGACATGTGACCGCCATGATCCGATCAATTCTAATTTAATCAAAGTTTAATAGACTTAATCAAAATGCGCATTTACAGTTTATTCAGCCATCAAGAAGACACAAAGGCCAAGTGGGAGAATGTAAGAATTATTTATTACATAAATATTAAGTGTGGCCTATGTGTATTAGGTTTAATTATAAAAGGACTAAGTCTATATTATATTATTGGGTTTTAATATAAAAGGTGATACTGTGATAAGTCGGTTTCAATTAACGACATTAAAATCCGGGGTTATAAGTAATCCCTCTTCCTTTGCCTAATAACGTTATTATATATTTATAGTTATGGCATGACACTTGAATTGAAGAGACACCTTTGTTCATGGTGTCGTTTGAAAGGCAAGTGGTTATCACATTTCTATATATATAGATATTAAAGGGAAGTTAATGTGTGATAAGTTTATTTTTTTGTCATCCATAAAAGTTTCTCTTTGTTTTATTCATCAAAAACATTATCAAAGTGAAGGCTTAAAGGAAGAAAAATTCTATCATCAAATTCACAATGGAACAAGGTTAGTCATAATAATTAATTGTTTTACATTATGTTGATTGAATCACGTTTAGTGGATCCTGTTATCCTTGATTTCATTAAAGAAATCATTAAGTTTATCTTACAGCTGACATTATTATTTTAAGAAGATTAATGTAAAAAACATAGTAAGATTATTATTTTTACATTAAAATTAATTGAGGTTGATATTTTTTTTACTAGATCAACAAGTGGTGATAATAATTATGATTATTATCCATTTTTCACTAATTTAATTGTGATGGGAATTAGTTTGATTTTCTAATAGTACGAGTTACTCACTCTTTACACAAATAATTGCTCCATTTTTCTTTTCACATCTTCCGATATATAATTTTAAATATTAATATCTCTAATTATATATAAGGAAAAATTATAAAAACTATATGTTGAGGCAATTTATGATAGGCACAACAATGGGCCGAGAACTGGTTGACTTCCACATGAATGAATGAGCATCGTTTCTACACAAAGAAAACACGTGAATTATCCTCGGAGGTGTCTTGGGTAAGGCCGCTCCGACAATCGAGTCAGCAGGGTGTAGGAGGAGTAAGAAGAAAATCATTTCAGAGTGTTTGGTTATTTTTTAATAACTGGGTAAGGTTCATAGTGTATGGTATTTATAATACCCAAGCTTGGACAACTGAACTGCCCTAGGAAGCTGGGTTATTCAGCTGGGCTAAAGCTGTGCCAAGATTTTAAGTGTTCTGTTTTCTTTGATCATAACACATGTTATGTTCAGGACCTTGCTCTGAGAAAGAGTCCTTATGTTCTTGGTAGATAAAAGGATGGATTATATCAAGTTTGAAGTCAAAATCTTGTTGATTCTAAAGATCTCAAGACTGATTAGGTTTGTTGTTCTGTTGCTACTGATTCTAAACTTTGGCATTTAAGGGTAGGCCATTTACCTTTTAATCAAATGAGGTTGTTATCACTGCCTTATGATTCAAATAAATGTATGGAAGACACTATACGTCAAATATGTCCTTAAGAAAAGCAATCCAGAAGTTCTTTTCCTAGTAGTTCAATAAAGTCTAAGTTTCCTTTTAAGTTGTTACATATAGAATTATAGATGTATGGGGCCTTATAAGGTCACTTCTTACAATGGTTGTAATCAATTTTTGACTATAGTGGATGATTTTTCTGAGGTTTACTTGGATACATTTGATAAAAAATAAGTCTGCTTCTGTTCATGTTATGGCAAATTTTTTTCCAATATGTTATTACTCAATTCAAAGCTAAAGTTCTTAAAGTTAGGTCAGATAATGCTAAAGATTTAACTGAAGGGCCTATGAAGATTTTATTCTTAAAACAAGAGATCATTTCTCAAACTAGTTGTAGTGATACTCCTCAACAAAATGGGGTTGTAGAAAGAAAACATAGGCACCTTTTAGAAATTACAAGAGCTTTAAGTTTTCAATCTAATATGCCTAATAGATATTGGGGTGAAGTTGTTTTGTGTGCTGCTTATTGAATAAACAAGATGCCTTTAAGGGTAATAAACAATCTTACACCATATGAGAGATTATTTGGAATTACTCCTAATCTTGAACATCTAAGAACTTTTGGTTGTTTATCCTTTGTATCTACCACTAAGGTAAATATAACTAAGTTGGACCCTAAGGCTCATCCTGCAGTTTTCATGGGGCATTCTATTGTTCAGAAGGGTTACAAGATTTTAAATCTAAAAACCAACAAGATTGTTGTTTCTAGGGATGTTGTTTTTTATGAACATCATTTTCCTTTTCAGTTGAAGTCATCTCAATATGATTTTGCATTTCCTAAACACATTTTTATTCCATCCCAAATTCATGTATCTTCCTTCAACAGTGGAGTGTATGAGGATATTATTAAAACTAAAGCTAATGATGTTGGTAATTCTGAAAAATTTTCTCATATTTTTGAAGAGCAGGTTGCAAGTACTTTGCAACAAGGTGCTAATTCACAGATTGATTCTAATCCTAATATTCAGCTTGCTTCTAATTTGGCACAACAGTCTGTTTCAGACTTTGGATCTACTCTGGACAGAGCAAGCAGAAATAGGAGGCCTCCTTCCTATTTGGACTCCTATTATTGTGGCTCAACTAAGGCTAAAGCTTTAACTACACATTGGTGTAATTTGGTTTCTGCTAAGGATATTCACAGCATTGTTAAACCTGTTTTGTTTTCTGAACCTGCCTCTTATACTCAAGCATCTAAAATGCCTGAGTGGGTCACAACTATGAACAAAGAAATAGAAGATCTTTATGTCAATCACACTTGAGATTTAGTGGATTTACCTTCTAATAAGAAACCTATAAGGTGTATAAAGTTAAGCTTAAGTCTGATGGATCTTTGGAAAGGTGTAAGGCTAGATTAGTGGCTAAAGGTTATACCACTCTAAGATGTATTCTTTCTTTGGCAGCTTGTAATAAGTGGGATATTTTTCAGTTAGATGTGAACAATGCTTTTCTTCATGGTGATTTGCATGAAGAAGTTTACATGAGAGTTCCTCAAGGGATTCCTAATCCTAGTGGAATGGTTTGTAGGCTGAGAAAGTCATTATATGGGCTTAAACAAGCTTCTAGACTGTGGAATTCTAAGTTAGTTACTACTTTAAAATCTAAAGGTTTTCAACAAATTAGGAATGATTATAGTTTGTTTAATTATTAAGAAGTCTGATTTGGGTATCACTTTGGTTGCAGTTTATGTTGATGATATCCTCATAACAGGAAGTAATTTTAGTGATATTAATGATTTAAAATGTTTTTTGCATGATTCCTTTACTATAAAAGATCTTGGAAACTTGCATTACTATAAAAGATCTGTAAACTTATGTTGAAGAAAGGATACTTCTTACACAAAACAAGTTTACTAAAGAGTAATTGCAGGCTAGTGGTCTAGACCTTCTATCTAAAGTTAAAACCCCTTTTCCAATTCATAGTAAACTGTCAGCTTATGATGGTGATTTTTTGGATAGCCCTGAAGTTTACAGATCTGTTGTAGAGAAGCTAAATTTTCTTTCTAATACTAGGCCTGATCTTAGTTATGCAGTTCAAACTTTGAGTCAGTTTATGCAGGAGCCTTGTACTTCTCATTTAGAGACACTTAAACACACTCTTTCATATGTAGCTAAGACTATGGGTCAAGGTATTTTGCTTCGAGCTACTGACAAGCTTGTATTACAAACACACTCTTTCATATGTAGCTAAGACTATGGGTCAAGGTATTTTGCTTCGAGCTATTGACAAACTTGTATTACAAGCTTTTTCTGACTCTGATTGGGCAACCTGCCCTGACTCAAGGAGGTCTATTACTGGTTATGTTTTACTTTTTGGCAAATCAGATCTCTTATTTCTTAGAAATCAAAGAAGCAGTCCACTGTTTCAAGATCTTCTAGTGAGGCTGAGTATAGAGTCATGGCAGCTGCTGCATCTGAAGTTACTTGGGTAGTGACGCTGTTAGAAGAGCTTGGAGTTCGAGACTTGAAGCCTGTTACACTCTATTATGATAATCAATCTGCCCTTCAAATAGCAAAAAATCCAGTCTTTCATGAGAAGACTAAGTACATTGAGCTGGATTGTCATTTCACAAGGGACAAGATAATGGAAGGCTTGCTCCAACTATCATACCTTCCTACTCACCAACAGGTAGCAAACTTGTTCACCAAACCTCTATCTTCTCCTCACTTTGCCGAATTGCAGTCCAAGTTGGGAGTGTGTGCTTCTCATCCCCCTCCCAACTTGAGGGGGTGTTGGTGGATGATGTAATAAAATTAGTTGTTAAATAATTATTTATTATTAAGTCCTTACTCACATAAAGTTTGTTATTAGATTCTTTTATAAATAGTTTGTTATTAGGCTATTGTACAGTACAATTCATTTTGCTAAATAATAAAAGCACTCTGTTCCTTTCTTTCTCTCCTTCTCTCCTCTCCTTCTCCTCTCTGTATTTTCTCCATTAATTGATTCTACAAATTGCAAGACACATGCCTGGTGCGTGCCTCTATGAAGGTTAGTTTAGATGAACTGATTTTATGCCCAAGTGTGGGCTGAGATGTGGAATGGGCCATTCCTTAGGTTTTAGTTGAGTGTATTGAGCTTTGTATTTGTGAGGTGTTTAGATTAGTGTGGGATGGGCCAATTACATGTGGTATAATAATGAACTTCCACAACAAGAAATTCTAGTTCGGCCGACCGCTTTTACCGACCGACTATATTATTGTCGGAAATTACCGACCGTTCCCGACCGTAAACTGTCATAAAAATTTTCCGACCGTCGTTACAGTCGGAAAAAACTTTACCGACAGACTTACCAACCGACCAGCGGTCGGTATTACCAACCGTCTTCGTGGTAGTCGGTCGGAAAAAAGGGTCATTTTTTTGCCTTGATTACTTAGCGGTCGGCCGAGCGTCTATTTTTTTAAATTAAGTCGGCTCAAACCTGACTCTTCTTCTTTCCACTCATTCATTTTCTCCTCATCCCTTCTCTCTCTCTCCTCATTCTCTCTTACTCCTCTCCCACCTCATCCCTTCTCTCTTACTCCCCTCTCTTCCACGCCCCGCGATCACCATCAGCGACTTCTCTTAGCACCGCCGCCGTCTCACTCAAGCAGGGTATTCATCTTTTTTTTCTTTTTTTTCTTTCCTGATTTTTTTTGGGTTTACATTTTTTAGATCTAGGATTTTCCATCGTTTTTTCTGGGTTTTCCAATTTTTTTCCATTTTAGATCTACGGTTTTTTTTTTTCCTTTTTCTAGGTATTTTAGATCTAGGGTTCTCCACTTTTTTCTGGGTTTTTTTAGATCTTTGGTTTTCCATTTTCGTCTTTTCATTTTTTTATTTTCAATTTCGAAATTTCTGTTTTTTTTTACATCTCGAATTTATCATATTATTTATTCTCTTATTTGTAGGTTTGAAGATCTGAAGATTCAAGTGTGGTCAAAAACAAGTTTTTTATGTTTATGATTTTTTTCCCCATTTATTTCATGAATTATTCTGAATAATAGAGGTAGATTTTTTATGTAAACATATTCATTTCTTTTATTATATGTAGAGATGTCAATGAGCCAAGCCGAGTAGTAACCTGATCGAGTTAGGCTTGATTAGTATTTATCGATCTCGAGTCGAGCTCGAGCATAACCGAGCTTTTAAAAACCTTGTTCGAGCTTGGCTCGTTTAATTTTTTCATGTTCAAGCTCGGCTCGAGCTTGCTCGTTTATGTATTCGAGCTCGAGCTCAAGCTAAGATAACTCATAACGAGCTTTGTACATATTGTGATATTAATTTCTAATTTTAACCTTTTCCCAAGCATAAGTAATACAAGAAATATAAATTATAGCCCAAAATTTAATTTGGTTAAGACTCAAGAAAATGCAAGTAAAAGCAGGGTAATGGACTAATAGTTACTTATGGATACTGGATAGCATAATTTCAGAAAGAGATAAATTATAGCCCAAAATTAAGCTCATATAAATGGGAAAACATATATTTCTGAAATATAAATATAAATGATGCAAACTATAAATAAATATATTTTAAAATTTGAATTATATAAACGACTTTTTAACGAGCTTTCTACCGATTACGAACGAGCTTTTAGCGAACTTCAACGAGCTGTTCGCGAGCCTCAACGAGCTGAGTACAACCTTGTTCGAGTAAAACTCGTTTATTAATCGAGCTTGAAAATTTTGCTCGGACTCGTTTATTTATATTCGAACGAGCTTTGACCGAGCTTGTTCACGAGTGTATCGGCTCGTTGACGTCCCTAATTATATGTAATAGTATATTGTGATTTGTTTATAGAAATTTTATAATTTTAAAGTACACAATATTGTGATTTGTTTAAAGCAAAAGAGATTAGTTTTCGGAAACCAAAGGAACCAGTGTGCATATTTGCATTGCTGGTTTCCCTTTTTTAATTCGTCATAAGCATTTTTCCGACCGACATTCGGTCCGTATTACCGACCGCCACGGACACGTTCGGTAATACCTACCGCATGTCGGTCGGAAAAAGGACCATTTTTTTGCCTTTTTTTGGGTCGGTAATCGGTCGGTACACAATTTCTGACCGATTACCTAGTCGGTAAAAAAAAAACGACTAAAATGCCACCGACCGACGTGTACCGATCGCCGCTGGTCGGTAAACACATTTACCGACCGCTAACTGTCGGTACACTTCGGTCGGTCGAACCAGATTTTCTTGTTGTGCTCATCCCTATATTTTTTCATTAACTATATCAAATTAAACGTGGTCAAATTTACAATGTGAATAGTACAAAAGTAAAAAATGAGCAATTATTTGTGGACGGATGGACTATAATATAAACTTGTATACAACAATTTTATAGTGAACCCACTTACGATATTTGTATTAGCCACCATAAGTAAAGCATAATATAAGACTAAGGGTGAATTTGATTCAACTTAACTAAGCAATATTTTGCTTATGTTCATAAAATTTAGATCATATCAAAAGATTCGGAACATTTCAGATCAAAAAAATCATACTAGACCAAATCAGTTCAGAAAAATTAGGATTATATCAGAAAATTATAACTATAAAAATAATTACAATTAGAAAAATTCAGATCAGATCAAATGAAAATAGTTCAAATCATACCATATCAGATCTGAAAATTTCAGACAATGCACCCTAAAAGTAAGATCGGTAAAAGTACTCAAGCTAATAAAAGGTACTTTCAAAAAAAAAGTAACAACTAGTTTAGATTATCTCTAATCAAGTGTAATAAGTTTAATAACATTCAATCAGGTTCAATCATATGTGATAAGGTCAAATAGTTATAATAATCAAGCCTAATCATGTTTAATGAGATCCAATAAGTTCAATTTAATTTAATTTTCTTAAATAAGTTCAGGTAGCGTTTGGATCTGTATAATTCATTTCAAATTGATGAATTCAATTTCCGAAATTGAAATATTGCGATTCAAATTCCATTTACATGTTTGGTTTTTTTTAGGATTTGAAATGACATGATTTTGTTAAGTATTTAAAATACATATAATTTACCCATTAAGGATTTGGGTTAGGAATTGAGTCAAATCCAATTCCAATTTTTTTACTTGCCAAACATGTTATTTGACTCAATTCCATCATTTCAAATGAAATATTGTATCCAAACATATCATTATTAAATTTAATTTAGATTTAATAAGTTGAATAAGGAGATGAAAATGAGATATGAAAAAACATACAATAATTAATGCGGTGTTTGACAGCAAGGTGAAGAAGTGCTTCCTTGGAGTCATTGACAATTAAAGCAAGCTGAGAATCTCTGCAGAAGAAAAACATGGCAACATAGACATTACCATGAACAAGAGCCTCATGTGCAGGGGTGTTACCCTTTGAATTCTTCAATCTCCATGGCTTATCTTCATCATCACCTTCAGCTATCTCCTCTAAATCATCATAGATTCGACTCACAACATATTTGTTTCCCACCACAGCAGCGATGTGAAGTGGGGTATTTTGTTGGGAGTTTTTCCCACAAATTAAAGCTCTGTTTTGTGGAAACCTCCTAAGAATTGTTGCTATGAATTCAAGACGTTGGTTTTGAATGGCTATGTGTAAGATGCTGTTTTTTTCATGTGTTTTTCTGAGTAAATACTCGTTGCTTTGTGTTTTTTCAAGGAAGTTTACATCACCTTTCATGGCTGCAACATACACTTCCTTCTCCATTACTAATGATGCCTCTGCATTTTTCATTTCCATGATTTCTATTTTCTCACACTTTTAGTTAGAATTGTAACTCCACTGCATTAGTTTCATTTCAGAGGATATATATATATATAATTTATAATATGAAATAATAACAACCAATCCTTTAATAATGATTTAAATTCTACTAAATGGTCTCTATCTAAGAGTTGGGTAATGGGTACAACTAGAGCTCGACCACAAAACCTGATTAATGCCCAAATTCATATGATATTATTGTCCTGAAATTGAACCACGAACCCGAAATCAACCCGACCCAAATTCATTAATAAGTTTAATATTGATTATTATGGCCTTTAAATACATTTTGCAAAAACTCGAATCCAACACGACCCAACCCTACCTGATAGTAAAAGCCTTAAACCGAAATTACTCGATTGTCACCTCTAGGTATAGTAATGTTAGAGGATTGCATCAAGTAGGAGATCCACCCCATCTCTATCTCATGGGGATGAAGATGGGCCCAAGTTTGGCAATGGTGGTGTAGGGATGGGGATGATAGGTATACACTTATACCCACTATGGAGATAGAAATTGGTTTTAGGTTGTATCGGCCGCGACATCCCCGCTGCCCCACCCTAGCGTAGGCCACACCATCCTATTAATTGTCTTATATTTCTAGAAATAATTTGTGCTTTTAGAATTTTCAAAGTCATACATTGCGAATTACATAACTGTATGCTAAGTGTTTTAATATATTCTACAAAAATGTTTTAGATTTCAGGTAAAATATACAATATATATAACATACTTTTTTTTTTTGTAATTCATAACAATATAACATGGGTATTACATAAGTGTTGGGGCGGTAAAAGATGTAGATGGAGTTGAATATCCATGTGGGTAATGAAGCAGGGATGATTATACATCAATCTCTGTCGAAATGAGATAGTGACAAATTAATTTTGGATTCACCACAAGAATAGGGATTACAGATAATGGAGATGATCGAGGAGGGCACCATCCGCCTCACCTGACCCATCCCCTAGTTGGGTAACCCTTTCAAGATCATAATATAATTGGTTAATTTTAAGTTTGTTAGCTCGTCAAGCTAAGGTCATTAATAGTGTAAAAACGTGACAAAAGTAACCCAAAATGCGAGGACCAATGATAAGCAGGCCACCTGTGTAATGAAAAACTGGCTCGAATTAGTATGAAATCGTAACTAGTGTTGAAACATACATTTAACCTTTATATTAAAATTTTTCTCTTCAAAGTTTTTTAACATTTATTTTTATTTAAATTCTTAGGTTTCATAATATCTTAAAAGTTAATTTCAAACTAATTACTACGTACTAAACAAATTTTAATTATTGTTCCAAAATTTTTGCAAAATTAAAATTCATTTAAGATTTTTTATAAATAATTTCAGCATATTTATTTTTAAATAAATTATATACAAAAAAAATATTTAATCACTCAATCCCAAAGTAAATGATTCAATTTGACTTTTGTCATTGTTCATTTTAAAACGCAGTCATGTGGGATCTCCTTTAATTCGTCTCAATATATACTGTTTAAATATATAATTTTTATAATTTTTTTATTGTAAATAAATATATTTAAAATATCTACCTCAAATAATGTAAAAAAATGAATCTAGGGATGAAGTACTTATAATAATACGTACTACTTCCGTCCCAAAATAAATGCTCCATTTTTCTTTTTTATATGTTCCAAATTAAATGCTACATTTCTATTTTTCATATTATAGTCCACCTATAAAATTACAATTATAACCTTAATATAACATTACTTAATTATACTTTTACTATTTTTGATACTGAAACCCACCTTTTAATCCACACTTACTACTTTTGATATTATAGCCAACCTATACCAATTACAACCTTAAAAATATTTTTCTGTGTAGTATTTTAAAAGGGGGAGAGAGAGTAGTATATAGCCAATTATAAGCTTGAATAGTAATGATTCAAATTGTGGTCAACAATGACGACTAGTGCTATATACAAGTTGACATAGGATACAAGGCACACGTTCCGCGAAAAAGCAGGGCCGCCTTTGGATTTATGTAGGGATGTAAAAACAAGTTAAACGGTCGAAAATAGGTTGGTCAAAAACAGATTCGGTAATAAACGGTCGGTAAAAAACAGGTCGTATGAGTCCTTTCGGTATCCGTCGGTAACGGTCGGTCTTATTCGGTATCCGGTCGAATTCGATATTTTCCTATACAGGTGTCGGTCGGTTTCAGTCCGGTACTTATCGGTCCGGTCGTTTTTCAGTAACAAGTCACATTCGGTCGGTCAAAATCGGTCTTTTACAGGTCGTAACCGGTGCATGGGTCATAATCGATCGGTCAAAATCGATATTCAGGTTGTAATCAGTCGGTCATGGTCAAATGTATGTCATAACCTAACAGTCTTAAACGATCGATCACAATACCATCGGTCAATTCAAAACTTCGGATCAAATTTTGATATTTCGGGTTAGTTGGACTAGAATTTTTGGCTAAGAATTTAGGATCGAATAATTATGCCCACCTCTAAAATATATTAAAAATCAGTTTCATTATATTTGAGCCAAAACCCAATGTCAGATTGATCTTATTAAATGAATTTACAAAAATTTCATCAATTTTTGTCAACATAGAGAAATCATGTAAATAAGTTCGGTAAAAAAAGGGTACGGTTGTAAACAGGCAAACGACTTCGGTGATAAGGCTGATCCAAAACAGGTTCGGTACAGTACAGTTTTGATTAAAATTGGTCGGCCAAAAATCGTTTTTTGGCAGGTTGAAAACAGGTTCGGCTTGAAAACAGGTTCGGTAACGGTCGGTCTCGGTATAATAAAAACAGGTCTGAAACGGGTTCCGTTTTGAATGGGGTCGGTACCGGTCGGTTTCGGTATGCGTAAAAGCGGCTGGAAAACGGTTTCGGTATAATTCGGGTTCGGTAGGGTCGATATTCGGTCACTAAAAATTCGGTCAAAAACAGGTTTGGTATCGGTCGGTACGGTCGGTCAAACAGGTTTCTGACCCACATTTACACCCCTAGATTTATGTATATGGTCACCAAATTAGGGCTGCGCAGCCGCCCATGGCCCAACGTCCAAAGGGTCCATTTCTATGAAAAAATTACATATACTCCCTTTGTAACATATTAATGGCAACGATTTGACATAAAGTAGAGAGGAAAAATGTCAAATCGTTGCCATTAATATATTACGGAGGGAGTATATTATCCTGTCGAATTTTTTGATGTTGTGACAAAAAATTTAACTAAAAATGTTATAACTTAGCTTGGCCATAAAAAAAAAAGGTTACTCCATCTGTCTAATATTAATTGCTTCATTTGACAAAAAAATGTGAGAGCATTTTTTTATCAAATGGAGCAATTAATATTGGACATAAGGAGTATAACTTTTTTCATTAATACAATACATAAGAAGTTAAGCTTGTGTATTAAAAGTTATTGTAAAAGGTTATAAGGTGTTCTAAGCAAATCATAAATTTGTTATTCTGTTCGTTTTACTACAACTCGAAAGAGGAAAATTGCTTTATAATTTCATTGATATTTCAACTTATCTTAATTTTCTAAATATTATTTCATTTCTATTTCTATTTTTCACTAAATTCATCATTAATTAAAATGGAAAACATCAATTTTTTTTGCTCTAAAAAGCTACATTAATCAATTACAAATTTCTTTCTAAATTCAAAGAAAAAAAAAAAAGGTTTTTGGGATATTACGAGGTTATAGATATTTGACAAAATATATTCTATTTTATTTTAAAAATGGTTATTGTTATAATAAAATCAAACATACTGTTTTTAATTTTTAAATTTTTTATGCAATTATATATTTTTCAAAAAATTAAAGGTATGGAACATTTAATTATTTTACCTAGGGCCCACAAAATGTCAGGGTTGACACTGCACCAAATGCATGTACTTCTCACCAATTATTGCATGTAATTTTGCCTTCAATTTTTTTACAATTATGTTTACAGAAAAAAAAATTATCTTCCACCTTTTGTGTCTTATTGAGACACAATAGATGGGACAGGAGATCTGAGTCCTATATTTACAGGACAAATAGTATGACCTTTCTTACAAGAATATTCACCTAATTTAACACCCCCTTAGATTTATTAGAATAATTGGGTAAGCGACATTATTGTGTCAATTGAACTCTTGATCCTTAGTGTGGTACAGCGGGTAGTGATGGAAATGGGTCGGATCTGGAGCGGGTCTATGTGGACCCGGATCCAGATCCATTTTCAAAGGTTGGACCCAGATCTGATCCGACCCGGATCCATCGGGTCTGGAATGCATGGATCCAAATCCAGATCCATTAGATCCAACGGGTCCGAAATGGGTCCACCGTATTTCCTTTTAATACATACAAAATTTCTAAAATTAAAGCATATAAATAACATTAACTAAATGTCTTACATGTCTTGAAACCATTAATTCATAAATTACATGTCTTACAAGAATTAATTCATAAATTTCATGTTTTACAAATTTAATGTTACAATAGCAACATCAAATTAATTTTATAAATTTTTTTTTAGGAGATTGGGCTTGTGACATAAGAATATTAGACAACAACTTATGAATTATGAATTACTCCTCAAATATATATATATATATATATATATATATATATATATATATATATATATATAACGGGTCTAGGTCCGGGTCTGAGACGGACCCAAACCCGACCCGGATCTGTATGGGTCCAAATTTCAAGGATCCAGATCCGCAAAAACGGATCTGGATCTGCGGATGCGGACCGGGTCTGGGTCCGACTCCCATCTCTAACTGCGGTTAAGGTTGGTAAGGTGAACTCCAGATTGATCTCTAGATCTGCTAGTAATTATGTATGTTCATGTATAACCCTTAGATTGTTCGCATGACTTTTTGATCGGATTATATCAACTTTGAGTCCTATTAGATGCAAGTCATGTCGTATCAGATTAATTATTTGATCGTTGGATCAGACCAAGTATTTTCATGTTTGAGTCATCCGCATGTTTATGTTCTTGGATTCAGCCTAGCTTTGGATTGCTCCATTTTCACTCAAGTTTGTATCAATCAATTTTGAGTTTAGAGCAGATAGCATTCGCATTAATACAGGTTCTTATAAATTCTAGATGGTGTTGTTATAAATTAACTAGTATTCTGGCTCGGGTGTTGCCCCGGGTCGCAATCTTTATTTCTTTTTTTTTTATTTTCTTTTGAGCTATTGTCAACTAAATTACACTACGACAATTTAGCACTTGTGTCACGAATTATGCCACGGGAATTTTAAATTGGTGGCATAATTCCTTTTAGCCACGGGAAAAATAATCTTTGATATAAAGTTTAAAAAGTAGTAAAATTTAAGCCACGGGTAATTGTTTTTCCGTGGCAAAAATCATACTTTTGCCACGAGTAATTGTTTTCCTGTGGCAAAAATCATAATTTTTCAACGAGTAATTGTTTCCGTGTAGCAAAAATAATAGTTTTGTCATGACTCATGAGTAATTGTTTCCCCATGGTAAGTATAATAGTGTTGCCATAATTTATTGTTTCTCTGTTGTAAAACTAATAATTTTGCCACATATTATTGTTTTGTGGCATCTATCATAGTGTTGCCACAACAATTTTTTTTTTCCATGGCAAATTGTATACTTGTGTCATGATTACTAACACAGTGTTAATGTTTTAATTGCTATAACTACTTATCCGTATATTGAATTAAGCCACCAATTAGATAGAAGTTGAAACATTATATATTTATGGTATCTGTTGTACTCCGTATTAGAGTTAAATTTTTGATTTGTATCAATTAGGCTTAGGTTCAATTGAGATAATTCATTATTATTAGTGAAAGTATTGGGTCAGACGACTGACCCAATATACCCATTATAATAGTGAAAAACTTCGAAAGACCATCGCTACAAAAAAAATTATTTATCGCAACGAAGTTTTTGCAACGACATTATATATTGTCGTTGCTAAAAATGAGCTTTAGCTACGACATTGTCGTTGCCAAAAAAAATTCATTTCTCTCCATCAAATTATATGGGCGCCATATTCTGAAAATTTGGGGCCTTTTATAGCAACGACTTTTCTCAATGCGGGTATTTTAATAGGTATTTTGCAATGACTTTTTTTTGAGGGGGGGGGGGGATAGATTAATTGGGCATAAAATTTTCACAAGCATCAAACGCAACTGCATCAGCGATACAGTCCGGACCCCCACTAACCTAAATACGATCCCCTAAAACAATTGGACTAAGCTTAGCTAAGAGGTGAGCCACAACATTGCCTTCCCTCTTAACATGACTCCAACAAAAAGAACAAAAAACATTGCTACGAGATAAAATAGCCTTAATCACGAGAGATAATGAATTAGTTGAAATTTTATCTCCCCTTAAATGATGAATCACATCCAAGCAATCGCTCTTACAATAGCCTTGCCGTAGCCACAATTAATAGTCACATAAACCGCAATGAGCGCAGCACCGCCTTCGCTTCCGCCACTCTCGAATCCCAATGTGCCTGAACTTGTTGGACCGCTACAGTTAGAACATAACCTTGATCGTCCCTAATCACCACACCCAATCCAATAGTATCATTTCCGATGAAGCCCACATCGCAATTGACCTTGACCACTCCTGTAGGCGGAGTTCGTCATGAAGCATCATGAACTGGAGCCGCCATCTTCCCAACCTGTTGCACTTTTGAGAAAGCTGCAAAATAAGCCTTCGTAGTGGCCACAATGTCCTCACATCACCTCGTTCTACGCCGACCAAATCGCCTAACAAACTATCCCCACCCAACAGCTTTAATTTTTGCTTATATATTACCTTCAAAACACCATTTTTGAAGAAAATATCATCATTGCGTTGTGTATAGAGAGAAAGAAACCTTATTGTAGTGACTTTAATGGCTAAAAATGAAGGAGAAAGTCACCTCTCAGGTACTAGCTTGTCTGTTACTTCAATGGTGGCAGCGGTGTCGTCGACTTCGAGTTCCAAATTAATGGTGAAATTGAAGATGGGGTTTTAATGGGTTGTTTGGTTTGGTTGAAGTTTGGTGATAATGAGAGAAATGGCGAGGGAGAAAGTGAAGAGAATTGACAAAAAATGGGGTTATAAGGGGCTGTTTGGTTGGGTCTTTTTTAAAGGTATGGAATGGATTTGATACTAATTCATTGTTTAGTTGGGTTTTACCAAGTAGAGAGTCAAATTTACTAAATGAACAGTAGAAAAAGTCAATATGGGGCATTCTTTAAGGAAAGTCAATATGAGGCATTCTTTAAGGGACATAGGGAGTATATTTGGGAGGTCGTCTAATGATAAGCAGACTTTGTGACCTCATTTATACCCCGTTTTCTCCCATTTAAGGCCTTTGTTGGTCCATGTTATTTCTTTTCAGCTTAGCTTTACTCTTTTTAGGCTTTTTAGTTGTTTTTGTGTTTTGAGTCATTTTTGCGGTGTTTTACCCCTCTTATTTAAACCCACCTAAGTCTTTGGACTCCTTTTACCTAAGACTTTTGGATTACTTATTTCAGCTCCCTTACCCGGGCTATATGTGGGAGGCAAGTCAAGGAGGAGAGCGATGGGAATCTGTTGAACCATGTTTGATTTGAATGATGACAAACCAGTCCTTTACACTTGATGTCTATGTATATTTGTATATGAACAGGTTGAATTAAGTGAGGACTCATCAAGGCAATCATGAAGGCCTTGAGATACTTGAAGATCAGAAGCCAAGAGCTTGGAGCTTTTTATTTTTATACTTCTAGGATCTTCATGTAAAATAGGCTTAGGAAAATATTATTATTGTTTTTAAGTAAAGAGCAAAAAGACCTTAAGTCTACATCCAGTAAAGAGAACAGCCCAAGAATAAGCTAAGAACAGGCACAAAATAAGCTTGGAACAGTTCCCTTTACCAGACGTAAACTTAGTAGTACTGAGACCACTGTGGGAACAGACCTCAGTATTACGCACGTGATCCGTACAGATTTTCGAGTTCAAAAATCATTTTGAAAATTATTTGAAAAATTTGGATCACTTGTACTTTGGAAATTGCCAAATTGATTTGCAAAATCAGCTCATTAAATGCAATGTACTTTGTTTGGACTTTAGTGTACATCTCTCTTCCCATAGTGGAAAGAGACACAATCAGAAACTAGAACACTGCACTTGTGTCAGCTGAAGTGGTTTGCACAATTTAGGCAAGTCTCTAAGCACACTTCTAGGGCACGGTTTTCCTTGTCTATATAAACAATCTTTGCCAAAAACCCTAGAAGACTTTTGCTCTCGAAAGAAAACAAAGTAATATTTTATGAGAGTCTATCCTTAGTCCAAAACTATCTCCATATCCATCTTTAAGAGAAAAACTTACGGAGATTTAAGTTTGTAACATTTGAACCACTTAGAGGGAAGTGGTTGGGGAATGTTCTGTGAACACTGAGTGAACTGTTAGAGTTAACAGTTGGGGAATTAAGTGTTACATAGTTGTAGCATTTAATTGAGTGTGTAACCTTGTTATTATTCTGAGTTGATTAATAATATTGGTGAGAGAGTGGAGGACGTAGGCTTGTTTAGAAGCCGAACCTCGTTAAATCTTTGTGTCCTTACTCTTTGCTTACTGTTCTCTCGTTGTTCTCACAAAAGCATAAACAAAACTTGAAAACGATTGAAAAAACACACATACTCAATTCAACCCCCCCTTCTTAAGTATACATTGAACTAATAATTGGTATCAGAGCCTAACTTCTCAAAAGGTTAACTACCTAGAGGAGCAAGAAGATGTCTACTCAAGAATCAAACAGTTCAAGACTCCCCAAGTTCAATGGCACTAACTACTCTTGGTGGAAAAACTGCATGAAAAATCTTATCATTGGGATAGATTATGAGTGCTGGATGATTGTCAAAAATGGACCCACGTCCATCCACAAGAAGAGTCAGGAAGGGCTCATAATTCCAAAGACAGAAGAAGAGTACACAAGTGAAGACTACAAGAAGCTGGAGAAAAATGCAAAGGCAATGTCACTTGTCCAACAAGGAATTGCAGAATGTGAGGTAAATCGAATTCTAGCTTGTTCTTCTGCAAAGGAAATATGGGATACACTAGAGCTTGCATATGAAGGCAACTCTGAGGTGAGAAGGTCAAAAATTGACATGCTTTATGTCAAAATATGAAGTCTTTGAAATGACTAGAGATGAAAATATAAAAGACATGTTTACAAGGTTCATGACCATTGTAAATGAACTAAAGTCATTGGGAAAGACCTTCTCAAGTGAAGAGTTGGTGAGGAAAATGTTAAGAAGCTTATCAGGGAAGTGGATGCCCAAGGTCACAGCCATACAAGAAGCAAAGGATCTGTCCTCACTATCTCTAGAACAACTTATTGGTTCCTTGATGACTCATGAGATGTTGGTAGATTCAAAGGCTGAATCTAGCTCAAAAAACAAGGAAATGGTCCTCAAAGCAGAGGAATCTGAGGATGATGAAGATGATATAAGTCTCATGGCCAGAAGGTTTGAAAAATACCTTAGGACAAAGTCCAAGGGTAAGTTTGTAAAAGGAAGGAACAGTTCTGGACAGTTCAGGAAAACCAGTTCCAATGCTAGTTGCTTTAAATGTGGGGAAATGGGGCACAGAATCAAGGAGTGTCCAACATGGAAAAATCCCAAAGGAAATCCTGGAGTCCAGACAGAGAAGAAGGTTTTCAAAAGAGCTATGTTGGTTGCAGTGTGGGGAGATTCAGAATCAGAAAATGAGGAAGATGAAGAAGAAGCAAATCTTTGTCTAACTGCTTTCACATGCACAGACCAGTCTGAGGTCTGTTTGCAAGAAGAAGAAGTTCTCTGTCTCATGGCTGGTGGAAGCTCTTCAGATTACAACCAGGTATGTTTTAATGATTTAAAGGCAAATATGCATAATCTAGATAGAGATGAACTGCTTGACTATCTTGAATTCACTATTAATCAATGCATTAGTGTTGGGTCTGCTTATCAGAACAACAAAAACAAATTAAAAGAAACAGTTTGAGAGTATGAAATATGTGGTGCTAGATATGCTGAAAACTTGAGTTTATTTGTGAAGAACTTAAAGAAAAAATTTCTGAACTTGAAATAACAGCAGATCACCATAAAATGGAACTTGAGACATTAAACTCCAAACCAGTTCCTAAAGAGGATGAACTTTTTGAAAAAATTGAAAAGGGGTTTAATGAGCTCAAGAAATTTATCACACATAATTCAAACTTTGAACTGCTAAAAGACACATGTACCTTGAGTAAATCTGATGTCATACTTGCATATGACCATTTGATTGAAAACCTTGAAGATTTACACAAGGAACATAGTGAGCTCAAGAGCTCTGAAGAGACTGGTTCTCCCACTACCTTTGATGAGGTTTTGGATGTTTTACATGATGAGTGCATAGTCAAGATATGTGATCTTGAGGCTGAACTCATCTTGCTAAAACAAGAAAACACCAAGAAGACCAGTGACGAACCAGATCCCTCCCTGGTCTCAAGACTACAAGATGAACTTCAAAAGACTAGAATTGACTTGAAATCTTTTGAGAAACAAAATGAAGTTCAACTTAAGAGGCTTGAGAACAAGGAAAATGAGCTAACAGATTGTATGAACCAATTGAACAAAATGTTAGATGCTCAGAAAACCCTAAACATCCTCACATCCCAACCTGGAAATTCTCAATCAAAGGTTTGGTTAAGGTTATTCTGGATCTAGTTCTACAACTGTTCTTGGCAGAGACAACACATGGTTAAATGAATTCAAGAAAGGCAAGTATATATTTGCCAAGGATATGCATGTTTGTACCTATTGTGGTAAAAGTGGTCATGTTGCTAACAAATGTTTCACCAAAAGGAAACATGACAAGAAAAATAAAACCTACATCCAACAAGTGTGGGTTAGGAAGGCCCAAGTTGAAAATGTTTCAAAGAACAAGGAACCCAAGCTGGTATGGGTTCCTAAAACTAACCTTTAGTTTGCTTGTGCAGGTAAGAGTGAAAGGAAAGCCATATTGGTATTTGGACAGTGGTTGCTCAAGACACATGTCCGGGGATAAAGAACAATTCCTTTCACTCACTGCATTCGAGGGAGGGCACGTGACATTTGGTGACAATAGCAAAGGACTTATCAAAGGAGTAGGTAAGGTTGGTAAGTCACTCTCCCAAGCAATTGACAATGTTTACTATGTAAAAGGTTTGAAACATAACCTTCTGAGCATATCTCAACTATGTGACAAGGGAAATAAAGTGAACTTTGAATCAAACACTTGTCACATAGTGAACTCTAAGACAGGGAAACTGGTCTGTGAAGGAACAAGGCATAACAATGTGTATATTACATACTTAAATCAACTTCCACAGAATAGTGCCCTCTGCCTTAGTGTTGTAGAGGATGACCAATGGCTTTGGCATAAAAGATTAGGACATGTTAGCTTCACTCTGCTCAACAAGTTGAGAACACAAGAATTGGTGATAGGTTTACCTAACATCAAATATGTGGCAGACCAGCTCTGTCAAGAGTGTTCAAAGTGCAAGCATGTAAGATCATCTTTTAAACCAAAGAAAGTGGTTAGTTCCTCTAGACCATTTGAACTTGTACACATGGATTTATGTGGACCTATGCGTGTACAAAGTAGAAATGGCTTTAGTTATGTATTTGTCTTAGTTGATGATTACTCTCGTTTCACTTGGACCATATTCTTGAAATACAAAGATGAAACTTTTGATGAATTTGAAATACTAGTGAAACAAGTCCAGAACAAGATCAATCATCAGTTAGCATCTATCAGATCTGATCATGGATCAGAGTTTGACAATGCTAGCTTCATAACCTATTGTATGGAGCATGGTGTTTCTCACAACTTCTCAGCCCCCAGAACTCCACAACAAAATGGAGTTGTTGAAAGAAAGAATCGCACTCTAGAAGAAATGGCCAGAACCATGCTTCTAGAGAGTGGTCTGTCAAAGAAATTTTGGGCTGATGTTGTGAGTACTTCATGCTACATACTCAATAGGGTTATGCTAAGACCAATACTAAGAAAAACACCTTATGAACTTCTAAGGGGTCGAAAACCAAACATTGAACATTTAAGGATATTTGGTTGTAAGTGTTTTGTACACAACAATGGTAAGACCAGTTTGGACAAGTTCGACCCCAGGAGTGATGAAGCTGTTTTTATAGGGTATTCTCCTCATAGCAAGGCATATAAAGTTTTCAACAAAAGAACCTTGTGTGTTGAAGAGAGTATCCATGTATTGTTTGATGAAACTAACATGTTCAACAAGCCTGTGCAGGTAGATGATGATGAAGGCTTTAATATTGGAATGACAAATTTCACTAGAGCTGAACCAGAGAACACTGCTGAACCAGACCCTCAAACTTCTCCTGAAAACAACAATGAGTCTGGTGCAGCAGAGGGAAATGCTAAACAGGTTGTTGAACTCAGTGACTCTCCTGCCCATCCATCTGAAGATGAAGTGGGAGAGAACACTGAAGAAACTGGTCCACCCTCTCAAAATGAAAATGAAATAGGGGGAACCAGTACATACATTGGTTCTAACTTAGGTGACTCAAATGCTGTAAGAAAGAGTATGTTTAAGCAAAGAAGCTCTCATCCTTCTGATCAAATAATTAGTGATTTATCAAAAGGAGTCCAAACTAGAAATTCTGTTTGGAAGAACTTCTGTGCTTACTTCTCCTTCTTATCTCACATAGAACCAACTGACTATAAGAGTGCACTAACTGATCCTGATTGGATCTTGGCCATGCAAGATGAGTTGAACCAGTTTGAAAGAAATCAGGTTTGGCATCTTAAACCAAGAACCAATGAGATGTCAGTTATTGGAACCAAATGGGTCTTCAGAAACGAAATGGATGACTCAGGTACCATAGTCAGAAACAAGGCCAGGCTAGTGGTTCAAGGGTTTAACCAACAAGAGGGAATAGACTATGATGAAACCTTTGCTCTAGTAGCCAGGCTTGAGGCAATAAGAATTTTAATTGCATTTGTTTCCCAAATGAACTTTAAACTCTTTCAAATGGATGTTAAAACTGCTTTTCTAAATGGTTATTTGAAAGAAGATGTGTATGTGGAACAGCCCCCTGGATTTGAGGATAGAGTTTGTCCAAATCATGTCTACAAATTAGACAAAGCTCTTTATGGCCTCAAACAAGCCCCTCGTGCTTGGTATGAGAGACTCTCTAACTTTCTTATTGAAAATCATTATGAGAGAGGTTCAGTGGACAAAACTCTATTCTTAAAGAAAAGGGGAACAGATCTGTTAGTGGTCCAGGTATATGTTGATGATATTTTGTTTGGGGCTACTAATTCTGTTTTGTGTGATGAGTTTGCAGACCTAATGAAAAGTGAATTTGAGATGAGCATGATGGGAGAACTTGGTTTCTTCCTAGGGCTTCAAATCAAGCAAGTGGATGATGGAATCATGATCCACCAACAGAAGTATCTCAAGGAGCTGCTCAAGAGATATGGTCTGCAAGATAGTAAGTCCTATGACACACCTATTCCTACCTCTTCTAAACTGAGCCTAGATGAGAAAGGAAAGGATGTTGAGGATAAGCTATACAGAGGTATGATCGGCTCACTTCTCTACTTAACAGCTAGTAGACCAGACATAGTGTTCTCAGTTGGGTTGTGTGCAAGATTTCAAAGCAACCCAAAAGAGTCTCATCTAAAAGCTGTTAAGAGAATTTTTAGGTACCTGAGTGGTACAGAGGACATGTGCTTATGGTATCCAAAGGGAAGCAATTTTGATTTTAGGATACACTGATGCTGATTATGCTGGTTTTAGTGTGGACAGGATGAGCACTTCAGGAATGGCTCACTTCTTAGGTTCTTGTCTCATTTCATGGGGATCTAAGAAACAAAATTTAGTGGCTCTATCCACAGCTGAATCAGAGTACATAGCTGCTGCCTTGTGCTGTGCTCAATTGCTTTGGATAAAGACACAACTTAAGGATTTTGGGGTTTGTTCCGAAAGTGTTCCCATATTGTGTGATAACACCAGTGCTATAAACATTTCAAAAAATCTTGTCCAGCACTCTAAAACCAAACATATTGAAATCAGACATCATTTTCTCGGAGACAATGTTGAAAAAGGAAATGTGAATCTTGAATTTTGCAGATCTGAAGAACAATTGGCTGATATTTTCACTAAACCCCTGACCAGGGAAGTGTTTGTCAAACTCCGCACATTACTTGGTATGGTAAGGATTAGATCCTAGTTCCTTAGGACTTATCTTTCTCTTTTTGGCTATGTTTGACTTTTTGATCATTAGTGTAAATAAGTAGGGTTGGTTAACTCCTAAATGTCATCTATGCATGTGGTCTCAAAATTCTTATGTTGATGCTGTTCCAATGTGTGGTGTCTCTAAGTTGCCTAATTGGAAGTTGCATTAAAGTTTTTAATTTATACAGATCAGCGTCAGACCATCGTAAGACCAGTTCCCCACATCGGTTATATCAGTTACTGCTGAACCCTCAATTTTGAAATTGAGGAGTTAAGTGTTCTGACACATGACCGTTGTGAACAGTGTAGAAGTAACTTCTACTTTATCTGTTCGAATAACTGCCGGTTTTCTCCATTTTAATTCACTCTTTCACATTGATTTCTCTCTAACTGTCTCTCTCTCCAAAAGTAATCCTCTCTCTCAAACCCTAAGTACCATCATCAAAATCCTCTTCAAGAACTCGAATTCAGTTTCTCTCTATTCTTCATCAAATCTGCTGATCTAATCAAAATGAGAAGAAAGAAAAGCTAGGCTGCAAGGAAGAAAAAATCAAGGATCAAGCCACAACAGAAACAGTTGCTGAATCTAAGGGTGCATGCAAGCCTGATGAGAAATCTACTCCTTCACCAAGCCCCAAATCATCACCAACATCTTCACCAAAATCCCCACAACCTCAACCTCAACCTCAGAAAACTCCATCACCATCCAAACCTTCAACTCCTAGTTCACCTAAACAACCCTCTTCACAAACTGCTATCCTCTTCCTTCCACAAAAATCACCATCACCACCAAAGACCAAAACTCCACCACCCTCTCCCCCACAAAAAGAAATAATCCCATTACCTTCTCCACCATCAGAAAAAAAAGCTACACCACAGACCACACAGAAACCAGTGCCAAGCACTGAGGAGAAAGAAGAGGCAGAGAAGGAAGAAACAGAGGAGAAGGATGACGGACACAAGCAGAGGACATGGAAATTGAAATTACAGGTGTAGTTCAGGGGGAAAAGGAGACAAGGAAGAGGACAAGGCCTCTGAGGTCAAGGGTTTGCAAGGAAGAGATCAAAAAGGAACTTGTTGAGGAGGTTCCAGAGGAAAAGAAGGATGAAAATAAGAAAAGGGTGAAGAGTATTGCCAAGAAGGGAAAAGCCTCTGAAAGCCTTAAGCCTACAACCAAACTTCCAGCAGAAAAGAAGAGGAAAGCTGCCTCTGTCTCTGAACAGACTCCTGCCAAGAAGAAAGGTAAGACCACTTCTGAACCACTGTATGAACTAAGTGGTAGGGGTGTCTTATTTGGTTTTGCATGTCCTAAGTCTTGGACGATTCAGTCCTTTTTAGAGGAGTTTAAGGAGGCCATAGAGTTCCAGGGCTGGGAAGGGCTATTTGATAAGAGGCTTGATGTTTTTGAAACCTGTGTTGAAGAATTTTACTCTAAGTTGGGGAAGTTAGAGAAGGGGAAAGTCTGGAGTGAGGTCGAGGGGGTCGACATCACTCTTTCAAAGAGTATGGCTTATTCTTGTCTTTAATTAATTATGATGATATGATGAAAAGATAATAATGGTATGATGGTTAGCTTGACTTCTTTTCTAGACGCCCTTGACTATGTGTATGGCTTATGCTTAGTTTTTGGGTTAAGACGTTGCCCCTATTCCGTCCGCGGTATCGGAATAGTTTTGGAGTCTCACTATGTTATTCCTAGTACGCTCAGAATGATTTGGGGATTAGGGACACGAATTTCCAAGTATGGAATGGGTTCGTGGGGTTTGGGTGTATGGCTTATGCCCGGTCCTGACATAGTAGAAGTTCGGTTGCGTA
Source organism: Salicornia ramosissima (assembly GCA_951394345.1). Lineage (NCBI taxonomy): Eukaryota > Viridiplantae > Streptophyta > Magnoliopsida > Caryophyllales > Amaranthaceae > Salicornia > Salicornia ramosissima. The sequence goes on from OX596235.1 coordinate 19,132,971, forward strand.
AGATGCTTCCGTACGAGCCTAGTCCGGTCTAGAACTAGAATGATTGCGCCAGAGTTAGAATTGAGTATAGTGATGTCGTATGATGATGATGTCGAGTAATTAGTCGAGTTTGGATTACGAGCTTGAGGTTGTCTCGTGTCTTCGAGGTTTATGCGTGTGATGTTATTTGATTATTGCTATGTGCTTGTGTATTCCCGTTAGGGTGAGTCAGTTATGTTACTCGCCACTGATGGTGGATATGTTGTGTTTTTCAGGTACATCTGATGAAGATGCTCTTGCTTAGCTTTGGGGTTGGGCGAGCGACGTTTTGTGTGCTTTGTTGTTGTTTATTACAGTTGTTTCATAGTATTAGATTCTATAGACGTTGTTTCAGACGTATGATATTACATTTGTTGTATAAGACTCTAGCATGTGGTTAGAGTTGCACTTTACTTTTGTTTTAGTACATTTGACTTTTGGATATTAGTTTTTGTACAAGATTGTGGGTTATTGTACATCTTTGGTTTAATAATAATATTTTGAGGTATTAGTTTATTTTCTAAGTGTTGAGTTTTAGTTTATAACTACTCGACTCGTCGGTTTCTTCCGCGCCGATTTATGCGAGTCGGGTCGTTACAGTTGGTATCAGAGCCGAATAGGTTTAAGTGAAGTTTCTAGGATTGAAGTTAAACCCGGGAGTTGAGAGCTTTATTTTCCCGAGTGTATAAACCAAATTCTAGGATTATGTGAAGGGAGAAGAGTGACGGGTAGAATGATCCGGGATAAGACTCTTTTTCTTACCTTCTTTTATGTGTATTCTTGACTTGAGTGTGATTTTTGATTAACATGGTTTGCTTATTTGTGTCCTTATCGTGTTGCGTTTCGACGTGTTCACACCTCGCCGGTCGAGTTCGGGACAACAGAGATTATGAGCGCTCGAGGAAGCAATTCTTACGCTAGCGCATTTTAGTCGTCAGCTATCGGGATCGCAGTCGACGTTCGATCATATCGCTCGTCTTCGACCACCGACTTACGATAGGGTTGTCGACCCTACGATGTTGAAGAGATGAATCCACGAGATAGGAAGCTCGTCAGCGTTATGTTTGGTCCGAGCACGAGAAGGACCAGTTCGTCACCCTCCACTCGCGAGGAGATGTCGATAACTGGTGGAGCATAGCTAGGAATGCACGTTTACCCCGCATTCGATATCGTGGTTCGAGTTCGTAGTTAAGGCCCAGAGGAGGTTCTACCCCGACGAGTTGCGGTGGCGGAAACCAGAGGAGTCTCTTACTCTCATCGAGGGTAAGATGATGCTTCAGGCATACCCCAATAAGTTCGCCGAGTTATCGATGTTCGCTACGTCAGTCGTTCCATCCGAGGAGGAGCAGGACAAGCGTTACGTTAAGAGGCTGAATACGAGGATTCGCGTTCGTATGATCAGCAGTGGAGCGAAGTCGTTGCGGCAAGCTTACGAGGTAGCACTCGACTTTCAGGCGTTTGTTATCGAGGAGGATGCCAGCTAGAAGAAGACCCCGACCCCGAGGATGTTGCTATCCTTTGGGAAGCTCGATTTAGTACTCTTAGCAGTACCCCCCTCCGACCGCTTGATCGCATTAGGATTTCGACGGTTTGAGGAATAGAAGTTGTGCCAGGAACTTCCACCCAGGGAAGCGATGTGACGACACGCCTATGGCATGTTTCATCGGCAGGAGAGGAGCTTTCGACATCGGCTAAGCCTCCAATGAAGGATCGAGTCCGTTGTACGACCAAGGCAGAAGCAGAGGTGCAGTTCGATGGAGTCCCAGTTTTCCGTTAGTTCGTTCATGGCTCTTCCTTTGGGGAGAGGATCTTGTTTGTCAGCTCGAGTTCCGAGGTTTGCCTATCGTGTTAGCTGGTGAAGCAGGCGACAACCGATTTGAAGGATTTCCCGCTGATGGAGTTCGATGTCATTATTGGCATGGACTAGCTGTCGAGGTATCGAACGATCATTCGTTGCCGAGATCAGTCAGTGACATTCCGAGGATCTTAGGGCAACCGAGTTACCTACTTTGGGTTCGTCCTTAAGAAAGGAGTGAAGGTAATCTCAGCCTTGAAGATGAGGAAGCTTCGCCAGAAGGGCGATATGGAGACTTTTCGAAGACCGCTTCTTCGTACGAATACGACCACTACGGGTTTTGAAGTGATGTTGTCAGTTTCGTTTACGCTTTACCCGTGTTCATGGATCGGATGAACCGGACTTTTCATCACTTACTCGATAAGTGCGTCGTAGTCTTCTTCGATAATATCTTAGTCTAAGCGAGAGACGAGTCTGAGCTTGCAGATCATCTCCGTATGGTACTAAGGATATTATGGAGCAGCAGATGATTCGCGAATATCTCCAGGTGGGAGCTTCGTCTTCGCGAATTTGTATTTCTGAGTCGCGTACTCAACAAAGGAAAGTGTTAAGGTAGACTAGACTATAACTTATAGGGGTGTAATTGTGGTCAGGAAACCTCTTGACCTACCGTATTCAACCAGAACCTGATTGAACCAAGCCTATTTGATTATCCTTACAATCGATTTACGATTAACCTTATTTTCGTTGTTGAACTTATTTTTGTGAGTACTCTCATTGTTAACATAAGTAGCACTATCGATTCATTGTTACTTCTAATTGTTAACAATATCGTTATTACCTCGTTCTAGTCGATTCTTTAACGTCCATGATGCCTTCATTATCATTCAGGACAATTTGTTATATTGATCGTCATTCCCTTATTCGACGTCATAAGTTCTTCACCTTTGATCATGAGCGTCGTAATCCATTATCATCATTCATATCATCGTCATCGTCGATCATGATCGTTATTGTCATCTATGACCACCCATCTTCGATGTTATCATCGTCATACCTAATTGAGGCCATCATAAATCATTAACGTTATTCATGTTGGCCAACCTTGTGTTTAACATCATTTCACCTTATGACATCTACCGTGTTTTTGGCCATTGTTTTTGTTAATATCATCCATCATCGCTAGGATTTATCGATGGATAATTTATGCCATTTACACGCCGTCGCATCATTATTTCTATTTATATCCATATATATATATGTATATATATATATATTTATTATTTTGTAATCATAGTTATCCTATTTCTGATAAATCGATATACTTATCGAGTTGTTCTTTAATTTCTACATAATATTCGATATTCATATCAGGCATTTATTCGCATCATTGCTATTTTCATCATTCAAAGGTGGGCATTGTTTTGATTCCCGCATTCTAATCCAGATAATCTAAACCTGATATGGAATTTTGAAATTAATTGTTTGTTTTGGAATTTCATTCGATCGTCCAAGACAACTGATTGTTTCCTACTTTTACCCTGATCGACTGATTGTATCTACATTTTAAATTTGATCAATCGATCATAACCCATATACCAGTTTTCGGTCATTTGATCGTTTTTACACCTCTAAGAGTTAAGTCTGTAGTCGAGGGGAGTAACTTGAGTATGTGACCGAAGTCCGTAAGTCTGGGTTCGTCATTGAAGCGAAGGATAGACTTTGCATCTATCTTGACCTTCCAAGCAACGAGGAGGATTCCGAGGTCTTTAGTAGTGCGTCGAAGGATGTTGGAGCATGTTCAGGACTTCGGCGAACGTTTTTCAATCGTGCAGACCGGACGATCTGAGTGGCTGAAGCATCAAGTCGCGAGGATCGGTTGAACGTTGGTGGAAGCCGAAGTTCTGTCAGATTTCGTCTGACTTTTGTCTGTCGAGCCCGGATTACTGATGGTGAATAATCTCCTTTGCTTGAATTTCGGGACGAAATTCTTTTAAGGAGGGGAGATTGTAACGCCCCAGATTTTGGGCTAATCTCGTAATTACTTTCTAGTAATTATTGTTGTTGCGGTGCATGGTCTAAAATTTATTTTAGACTATTTTTAATGTTTTTAGTGTAACCATTATTTTTAATGGTTTATTATTTCTTTATTTTATTTTATTTTAATTAATTAGAATTTTATTATTTAATTTTCTAATTAATTAATTATTTTTGGGCCAAGTGCAAAATAATCATGATTAGTCATGAATAAGTGCAAAAGGCCCAAGTAATCATTTTGAGCCCATTTAGTAAGCCCATCCGGTTTTTCCCCTTGTTTGATGGCAACTTTTGCCACTTGCTTCATTTTCACACCTCACTTAACTTCTATAAATAGAAGTAGTAGTAAGGCATGAGGATTTATTTGCTCATTTGCCATCCTTTGCCATCTCTTTTAAAAGCCAACTTCTCCCTCCATTTTTCCATCAACCTCACACCATTTTTGATTAGATGAACACTCATCATTGTTCATCATCTTTTCTAAACCAAACTTAAAGATTATGTATCCTTTGATCTTTAAGTATTAAATCATAATTTAAACCCCAACAATTTCATTCAAGATCACTAGTTTGGGGTGGTTTTTGGGTTCATTTTCGTACTCCAAGAGGGGCTGGTCGTGGTTGGTGTGTGGCTGATTTCTGGGCAGCCGTGTAGAGAGGAGCTGGGCAGCCGTGTAGAGAAGAGCTGGGCAACCGTGCAAGGCTGGCTGGGCAGCAGAGGGGACGTGCAGTTGTGGCTGTTCGTGGTGATGCAACCGTGCAGCAGTGGGCAGCAGTGGTGTTGTGTCCGTGGTGACCATGGTTGGTGCCGTGTTATGCGTATGATGCTGGCCAGAAGTGGTTCGTTCCGGGCAGCATGTTCTTGGTACGTTCTTGAGGTTATTCGTGATTAAGGTAACATACTAACTCAACTTAATTGGTAATACTATGTTTATAGCTTTGATTAAATGCATGTTTGGTTGAATTGATGATGATTGTTCATGATTTTGAAGTTATTCTTTAAATCTGATTTTGAAGTATTTTAATGGTGTTTTAATGGTGGATTTTCATATTTTTAGATTGATTTATGATATTTTGGAAATCATGGTGATTGGGTTTGAATTTGTTGAATTTTGATAAAAAAAAAGGGTTGAAGAATGCCGTGTGGTTGTTAATGAATATGCGTTTGATATTGAGTTTGTATAAGTTCTTGATTGAAGTTCTTGAATCTTGATTGAGTTCTTGATTGAAGTTCTTGAATCTTGAATAGTTTCTTTATGAGTTCTTTAAGTAATAGATGAGTTCTTTAAGGTTCTTGATTGAGTTCTTTAGAGTTCTTGTTGAGGTTTGATGAGTTCTTTAAGAGTCTTGAAAGTTAAAGAAAGAGGTTGAAAGAGTCTTGAAAGTTAAAGATTTGGGATACGTTGATCAAAGATTGAGTTAAAGATTGATGATATGATGTTTGGTTAGTCTCAAGAGTATGGCTACAGGCAATTCTTGGGTTAACTTCGATGATTTAGTTGTTAAATTCAAGAGTATGGCTTATTCTTGTCTTTAATTAATTATGATGATATGATGAAAAGATAATAATGGTATGATGGTTAGCTTGACTTCTTTTCTAGACGCCCTTGACTATGTGTATGGCTTATGCTTAGTTTTTGGGTTAAGACGTTGCCCCTATTCCGTCCGCGGTATCGGAATAGTTTTGGAGTCTCACTATGTTATTCCTAGTACGCTCAGAATGATTTGGGGATTAGGGACACGAATTTCCAAGTATGGAATGGGTTCGTGGGGTTTGGGTGTATGGCTTATGCCCGGTCCTGACATAGTAGAAGTTCGGTTGCGTAAGATGCTTCCGTACGAGCCTAGTCCGGTCTAGAACTAGAATGATTGCGCCAGAGTTAGAATTGAGTATAGTGATTTCGTATGATGATGATGTCGAGCAATTAGTCGAGTTTGGATTACGAGCTTGAGGTTGTCTCGTGTCTTCGAGGTTTATGCGTGTGATGTTATTTGATTATTGCTATGTGCTTGTGTATTCCCGTTAGGGTGAGTCAGTTATGTTACTCGCCACTGATGGTGGATATGTTGTGTTTTTCAGGTACATCTGATGAAGATGCTCTTGCTTAGCTTTGGGGTTGGGCGAGCGACGTTTTGTGTGCTTTGTTGTTGTTTATTACAGTTGTTTCATAGTATTAGATTCTATAGACGTTGTTTCAGACGTATGATATTACATTTGTTGTATAAGACTCTAGCATGTGGTTAGAGTTGCACTTTACTTTTGTTTTAGTACATTTGACTTTTGGATATTAGTTTTTGTACAAGATTGTGGGTTATTGTACATCTTTGGTTTAATAATAATATTTTGAGGTATTAGTTTATTTTCTAAGTGTTGAGTTTTAGTTTATAACTACTCGACTCGTCGGTTTCTTCCGCGCCGATTTATGCGAGTCGGGTCGTTACAGGACAGGTGAAGTTCCTAGTATTAATTGTAGCAACCTGAACAAGGTTCAGACCTTGTTAAGAGATGGCCCGGCTTTTTGCCTAGGAGTATCTTGAATTCAGATCAAGTGCTCCTACCCATCCCAACTGGAAGAAATTCTTGCAAGTGAAATTGAAAATTCTCTTGCTACATTTGATAATTGATAAGTCTTGCAGGTTACAGGTTTAATGCTGAAACTCAATAATAAATTGAGTAATGTAATGAGTGACTGACCATTGTAATCAATCTAATTGTGCTTTAGTCTGCTGTATATTTTTTATTCTCTGAGATTATGAATCTGACTACAGGCACAGGGCAAGACCAGTTTCTCTGAACATTTATTTTATTTTGAAATAATTGGATACTGTTCTCAGGGGGAACTTCATGGTTTGTCATCATCAAATAGGGGGAAATTGTTGAACCATGTTTGATTTGAATGATGACAAACCAGTCCTCTACACTTGATGTCTATGTATATTTGTATATGAACAGGTTGAATCAAGTGACGACTCATCAAGGCAATCATGAAGGCCTTGAGATACTTGAAGATCAGAAGCCAAGAGCTTAGAGCTTTTTATTTTTATACTTCTAGGATCTTCATGTAAAATAGGCTTAGGAAAATATTATTATTGTTTTTAAGTAAAGAGCAAAAAGACCTTAAGTCTACATCCAGTAAAGAGAACAGCCCAAGAACAAGCTAAGAACAGGCACAGAACAAGCTTGGAACAGTTCCCTTTACCAGACGTAAACTTAGTAGTACTGAGATCACTGTGGGAACAGACCTCAGTATTACGCACGTGATCCGTACAGATTTTCGAGTTCAAAAATCATTTTGAAAATTATTTGAAAAATTTGGATCACTTGTACTTTGGAAATCTGCAAAATCAGCTCATTAAATGCAATGTACTTTGTTTGGACTTTAGTGTACATCTCTCTTCCCATAGTGGAAAGAGACAAAGTCTGAAACTAGAACACTGCACTTGTGTCAGCTGAAGTGGTTTGCACAATTTAGGCAAGTCTCCAAGCACACTTCTAGGGCATGGTTTTCCATGTCTATATAAACAATCTTTGCAAAAAACCCTAGAAGACTTTTGCTCTCGAAAGGAAACCAAGTAATATTTTCTGAGAGTCTATCCATAGTCCAAAACTATCTCCATATCCATCTTTAAGAGAAAAACTTACGGAGATTTAAGTTTGTAACATTTGAACCACTTAGAGGGAAGTGGTTGGGGAGTGTTCTGTGAACACTGAGTGAACTGTTAGAGTTAACAGTTGGGGAATTAAGTGTTACATAGTTGTAGCATTTAATTGAGTGTGTAACCTTGTTATTATTTTGAGTTGATTAATAATATTGGTGAGAGAGTGGAGGACGTAGGCTTGTTTAGAAGCCGAACCTCGTTAAATCTTTGTGTCCTTACTCTTTACTTACTGTTCTCTTGTTGTTCTCACAAAAGCATAAACAAAACTTGAAAACGATTGAAAAAACACACATACTCAATTCAACCCCCCCCCTTCTTGAGTATACGTTGAACTAACAGAATCGAAAGAGGAGTGACATAAATCGAAGCCAACTATTGATCACCCTCCGCTATCTTGGGTGCAGCTTATCTTATAGACATCGTTTTGATTCGGGGCCATTAAGGTTGGAAACTAGAGTTCAAGAGCTTTCCAATGGTATATTACACGCTCCAATCAGAGGTCTACATCAAAAGTGATGAGCCTTACAAGATCAGCTCTTTGCACAGTCTTCTCAGAGCTTTTAGAGCGGGCGCTCTAAATTCCATTTCTTTTGGCCTATTTTGCCAAGACTTCAGAGAGGACGCTCTAAAATTTAGAGCGGACGCTCCGATACTGCCCAGTAGGCTTCAGTTTTGTGCCGAGATGTTAGAGCGGACGCTCTAAATTGTAGAGCGCCCGATCTAAGTTATTAGGGAAGCTTTTTCACGTGCTTTCAACTTTACTTAGGGTTAATTTCTTTGGGGTATAAATACCCAATCTTTTTCTCTTGATGTACTAAGCACATTTTAGAGAAGTTTTCAGATTAACTAGCATACCATTTTCTTAGGGTTTATCATTTTTAGAGAGTTTTGTAGGAGAGAGAAAACACAATAACTTCATCTTTCTCATTTCTAGTTGGATTGAGCTTCTTTTAGTTGGTAATTTCTGAACTTTTTCTTTTTTTTTTTCCATCTATTTATTTATTTTTGCATTTATCTAGCTTTTAGATGTTATTTTTGCTTGGTTGAGTAGTTTAGTTAGTTTAATCTTCATTACTCTTTGATTTTGCTCACCTTCTCCATGTTTATTTCCAGCTCTTTATTTGCTATTTTTATTGTCGTATTATCTTGTTCATTCATGTCTACTTCTTTTCTAGGCTAGATTTTTAGCTAGTGAAGGGGGATAGTGAAGCATTATTGATGAGAAATTTCTGATTTTTGGTTTCAATGTGTTTTTGGTTGCTTAATCTAGGGATTTATTTTATTGAGTTTGGATTTTGGCCATTTCCATGACTTAAAACCCAATCATTTATGTGTTGTGCGAGAGTGAACACATAAGTGGTGGAAAACTAGATTAAGCATGACTATGACCTCCATGGCGTAGTTAGGTTGCCGGTGTCCTTGAGTGCGTGAGAACGACTCCTTGGTGTTGGCGATTTGAACGAAAGTAGTAGGTGTGCAAGAATGACTTCCTAATGTCGTTCAAATCACCCCCTTTATGATTCAACCTTGTTGCCATGATTATAATTTTGGATACGTATTTGTTTCGTGATTCCCCCTATCCCTAGTGATTTATTTTCTCAAGTTATCTTCAATTTTTCTACCTTGCTTTTATCATTTCTAGCATTAGTATTTTAGTTTAATTAAATTTAACTCCTCATTTTTATGCCCCGTCAACCGACTAGCGATCGAACTAAGTTTAAAAAACTTGCTTCTCCATGGATTTCGACCTCTACTTACCACTTGCTATCTTTCTAAGTTAGTAAGTCTAGGCTAGGGTATTTTATTCTTGATCCCGAATCCTTGGAAATTAACGACACCTAAGGGACGGATCAAGTTTTGGCGCCATTGCCGGGGAAGCAACGAGTTCTTTGTCTTAGTTTATTTGCTTTTTGGTTGGTTTTATTGCTTTCATTTTATTTTATTTTTGTATTTGTCTAGTGATTGTCATTGTTAACGCTCTCATTAGCCTTGTCGAATGCTAAGGAGATACCACGGCACTCTAGACTCGTCCATTCATCCTAAATTACCCGAACTTTACGTCAAATTCGGAGGGTATTTCGAGAGTATAATCAAGAGGAGGAGGAGGAGTCAAGCTCGATTTCTTCTAGTGAATCTGCAGAGGCCATGGCGGGTGATGATAATGATGTTCTCTTTAGGGATTTTGGCAATCCCGGTTCTTATGAGCTCACCGGTGGAATTTTGCTCCCAACTACGGATACAAACTTTACAATCCATCCTAATTACACTCAAATGGTTCAATGGGAGAAATTCTCCAAAGCCGCTCATGAGGAACCCTATGAGCATTTGGATAAGTTTTTGGAGATTTGTGAGATGGTCCATACAAATCAAGTCTCCAGGGACTACATCCGAATGCACCTTTTCCGGCACTCTCTCACCGGAAAAGCATATCGGTGGCTCAAGAACCTCAAGGCCAACTCTCTTAGAACTTGGGGGGAGGTCACTGCGGCTTTTCTCACCAAGTTTAAAAAGGATTTCTACTTACAAGACGACAGAGTTAAAAAGGATTTCTACTTTTGAGCAAGTAAGGTATGAGTCTTTGGGGGAAGCTTGGGACCGTTTCAAAGAGTATGTTTGCGCTTGCCCACACGATGAGTATAGCAAGCCACTTCTCATCCGGTTCTTCAATGATGGGCTCAATGATGTACCAAAGGCTACCTTAGATTACGGATGTGGTGGACATTTGAGCAAGGTTCCACAGGCTCGATTGGAGAACACCATAGAAGAAGTGGTGAGGAACTACTCAAGGAGCAGCGGAAGAAGAGGTGAGGAGAAATCAACAGGGAAATTCGAACTTGACCAAGATTCCCTAAAAACTCTTATTGTAACGCCCCGACTTCTAATCCATTTTATTTGGTTAATTAATCCATAATTAGCAGCGGAATCCTAGTCAGTTGGCGCGTCATATGCCGTGTTTCTCAGTTGAGAAACACAAGGCACATAAAAATTACATAACATAATAATATTATAATAAGGAAATATAGGTCTTATAACAAGAGCTAAAACATTCGGTTAGAAACCAACATAATTAAATAGTTCAAGCTAGATTTTTTATACAATAATTGAACTAGTAGAGTTCACTTATTTAATCGAAGGATGACGACTCTATTTGTTCTCCTCACACTAATTTGCCCTGTCGTCCTCTCCGATACCTAAAACCAAAAAGCAATATCATGAGCCGAGGCCCAGTAACATATTATCCTGACAATGTAAATTCATTTCAATTCATTTTATTTGCAAACAGAGAGGAGACTTTAAAATAATATAAAAGATCTTTTATAAAAACATTTTGTAAACGTTTTATAACATATTAATTAATACAAACTAAAAAAACATAAATGAGAGCATTATATAATATTTTCCACTATCTTTTCCTTTTTATTCAATTTTGCTTTTCGGTAACTGGCGAGTATAAACAGGAATACATGACGTAGGACAAAGCCTACCAGGCGTACCATAATACAGGAAACAGGTATTACCCACAAGGTGTAATATCGAGGTACGAAGGTACGTGCACGATCGGAACAGGAAAACAGGAGACATATAGACTATAACAGGATACTGCCAGGACCGGGTCTTTCACTTTTCTTTATCATGTTTCATTTCTTTTACAGGAACGTGTTAAACATGATATCATTTTATATATCATAAATTCATATCGTGAACTTAATATTATTTCCAGAACACATTTCCAAAACGATATTTTATAAATATCATAAAAGCTCATTAAAATAACTTCCATAAACAGTTAGCAAAATACAGGTTAAAAATGTCACCAATAATCGTTACCTCGATCCGGAGTTAGCACTTATATTCCTTACTTTCGATGGATCGTTCTGCTCGAGCTCTGAGGACTTCTTGATATTATTAAAAGATTATGATATAATCAGTAACTTAAATGAATAAAATAAACTAGCTCATTTTTATTTATTGAAAAAAAGTATATTTATAAGTGAAGTTAATAGAAGGTGTTTGAACTTCTTTCCTTATTTTTAACTCATAAAATTATTGTTATTACCTTGTTAATAAATAAAATACTCATAATAAATAATAAAATTTCATATTAGTAATACCTAATAATAATAATAATAATAATAATAATAATAATACTAACGACAACAATAATGTTAGCAAGATTAGTAGTTAGAAATCATTATTCCAAATTAAACCATGATTAATTTATCATTAGTATATTTATTAAGAAATAAGGTCCAAACTTACTCTTTAGTCAATGGGTTAAATGGGGTTTTATTTTGGGACAAATGAAGTGACCAAAGCTTGGTCTATTTCACGGGTAAGAGAAACAATGGGTGCAAGGCCAAAACAGAGGAATAAGGAGGGAGATGGGTTGGATGTTTCTGGCCTGGGTCGTCGGTGGTAGGGTGGCGGTGATGCGGTGGGGCTGCGATGGGTGGCAGACAGGTGGAGAGAGAGGTGAGGGAGAAGGGTGGGTAAAGAAGAGAGAGAGAGAGAGAGTAGGGCAGTGAGACAGAGAGGGAGGGAGAAGCGTCGAGGGAGGAGGGTCGGTGGTGGTGGCTGGGTTCCGTGTCTGGTGGTCGCCGGAGGTGGTTGGTGGCGGGAGGTAGGTTGGTGGCAGTGGTGGTAGTACTTGGGTTTTGGAAAAGATTAGAACAAATTTTTGGGCTTTAAATTGGGAATTTGTTGGGGATTTTGGTGATAAATAAGCTAATAATATGTGGAATGAGATTGGGATAATTTTTCATTGATGAAATCAGAACAATTTGGGGTAGTATTTATAGATGAATTGGGTGATTATTTTAAGCTTAAGCTTGAGCTTGATTGGACAACAATGGAGGTGAATCCAAAGGTTAATAGAGATTGATGATTATGGAGTTTACAAGTGTAAGGAAGAAGATGACAAGCTTGGGGAAAGGTTTTGTTTGGGGATTGGTTAGAAAAAAGGGTGGAGATGATGGAAGATGGAGGAAGAAGATGATGGTGAATTGGTGATGGTGAGGGTGACATAATTTTAGCCTTTTCTTTTCTTTTTCTTTTTTTTTATTTTTATTTTCTTTTAAAAAAATCAAATGGGTGAGAATTATAATGTGGGTTTAAATGAACTCGGCCCAAATAACACAAGGGTGGTTTTGATTAAAACTAATTTACCAAAAATCAAGTAATGTTGTTTAGGAAAATATTTATACTTTGAAAATAATTTCACATTAAAACTTTAAATCATAAAACAATTTATAAAATCATAATTAAAATGCATTTTAGTTTTTATTAAAAATAAATATAACCCGACTAATTAATAAATAAGACAATAAATTTGAAAACATAGTTTAGAATACGTTAATTAGACTCATGATATAATTAATATTAATTAATTAAAATTTTAAAATTCGGGGTATTACACTTATGGAGCAAGTGATTGATAAAAGGTTGAGCAAGAAGAAAGCATTATCATCCTCCACTCAATAAGTCCATTCATTCTCTTGTGACATTTGTGGGGGCACTAACCATGACACATCCTATTGTGGTGGTTTGAGTCCCGAGCACATCGCTGCTATAGGCTACCTTGACAACCAACGGAACCAAGAAGCAATTGGAGGGGTCCTAACCCCATTTCAACTCAAGGTTTGGTGATCAAGGTGGTCCAAGCAACTTCAACAATCAAGAAGCTCCCTATATCCATCCAAATGCTAGAGACAACTTCCAAAACAAACCCCACCCAGAACACCAACACCAATTCCCACCACCAAACACCAACTTTCAAAACACACATTTCCAATCCCCAAACACAAACAATCTTCCAAACACATCCAACCCACAAGGCAACCCATATCAAGACACACTCCTCATTTTAGATCAACTCAAGAATATAACTCAACAATTTGAGCAAAAGTTGGGAAACATTGACCAAAAAGTGGAACAAAAATTGCAAGAAGCTAACTCCCACCAAAAGATCCTTGGCAACCAAGTTGCCCAACTTGCCGAGAAGGTATCTCAACTTTCTAATGAGGAACTGCCTGGTCAACCCACACAAAATCCGGCTACCTCCCATCATCATACGAAGGCCATCTATCTTAGGATCGGGAAGTATTATGACGGTCCAAGGAGAAGTGAGGAGGAGACATCAAGAGAGAATAATGAGAAGGGCGAGGAGAAAGGAGAGGAACCGGTTGTCAATGAGGGGAAATCTCAAGAGGAGGTGTCTAAGGTGAAGCAAGTTGTGGGTCCTAGGCATCAACATTCATCTCAAAGCAACCAACCTTCGAGGTTCGACCCTCCCATGCCATATCCGGAAAGAATTGTGGATAAAAGAGTTAATGAGAAATACCACGAGTTCATCGAGATGACGAAGGGTCTCCAAATCAACATTCCATTCCTTGAAGCAATGTCTCAAATGCCTTCCTATGCCAATTTCCTAAAGGAACTCTTCTCAAATAAGAAGAGACTTAATGAAGAGCGCATCACTTCCTCATCAAGTAACTGCCCTTGTGCAACGCCAGCTTCCACCAAAACAACGTGATCCGGGTAGCTTCACTCTTCCGGTCAAGTTGGGGGATCTAGAGACAAAGGGGGCATTGACCGATTTGGGGGCAAGTGTGAGCTTGATGCCTCTCTCGATTGCTAAGTTGCTCAAGTGTGAGATGGTTACATCGAGAAAGACCAATTAATTGGCCGACCACTCTATCAAGCTACCATGTGGAGAACTAGAAGATATTCCAATCCAAATTGGGAACATATTTGTACCATGTGACTTTGTTTTGATGGATATGGAGAAAGATCCTAATACTCCACTTATCCTTGGAAGGGAGGCTCTCAAGACTATGGGCGCCGTGATCAATTGCAAGAACAACACAATCACATGTGAAGTAGCGGATGAGAAGGTCGTGTTTGAGTTCTCACGGACATTAAAGCAACCTTTGGTGGAAAAAGTGTGGAGGGTTGACTTGGTGGCATCCGAGCTTGATGAATATGAAACGGTGAAGATGCAAAGGGGAGACACACTCTATGAGGCTCTCCAAGGCGAAGAAGGGGTAGAGAAATCGATGGAAGCCATGGCGGTTGAAGGCATGCTAGATTCCGCTCTTCCGGAACCCGAAGAAGTCCGCCATGAGCTCCCATCAACCCAAAAGGAAAGCAAAGAGGGAAAGTCCAATGCCTCCTCACAAGGTAGAGTTGAAACCCCTTCCCCCCTCTCTTAAGTATTCCTATTTAGATGATAAGTTTAAATACCCAATTATTGTCAATGCTAATCTAGATGACCCATCATTGAAAAAATTGGTTGATTTATTGAAAGACTATAAGGGCGTCATAGGATATAGCATTGATGACCTCAAGGGCATAAGCCCAAGTTTGTGTATGCATCGCATCCATATTGAGGATGATCATGCCACCTCTATTGAACCTCAAAGGCGGGTTAACCCGACGTTGAAGGAAGTAATCAAGAAAGAGGTTTTCAAGCTACGTGAGGCAGGCATCATCTATGCTAAGTGGGTGAGCCCGGTTAACGTAATGCCCAAAAAGGGTGGCATGACTATCGTCAAGGATAATAAGGGGAATGATATCTCCACCCGCACTGTAACGGGTTGGAGAATGTGCATTGATTATCGAAGGCTCAACAAGGCCATAAGAAAAGATCATTTCCCCTTACCATTTATTGATCAGATGCTAGAAAGGGTATTCGGTCATTCACATTATTGTTTTCTTAATGGGAATTCTGGATTTTTTCCAAATTCCCATCCATCCGGATGACCAACCGAAAACAACTTTCACTTGTGACTATGGAACCTTGGCATACCGAAGAATGCCCTTCGGTTTATGCAATGCCCCGTCCATCTTTCAAAGGTGCATGATCGCTATCTTTTCTGACATGATTGAGGATGCGATAGAGATATTTATGGATGATTTTAGTGTGTGTGGTTCGTCTTTTGACATATGCTTGAAAAATCTTGAACGTGTGTTGGAAAGATGTCAAGAAACGAACTTGGTTTTGAATTGGGAGAAATGTCACTTTATGGTCGAGGAGGGCATTGTCCTAGGCCATAAAATTTCTAGCAATGGTATCGAAGTAGACCCGACAAAGGTGTTGGTGATCGAAAAGTTACCCCCACCCACTACGGTGACCGGGGTGCATGCCTTCTTGGGGCATGCCGGCTTTTACCACCGATTCATTATAGACTTTTCGCTCATCGCAAGACCTTTGATAAGCCTATTGCAAAAGGAAGCGGAGTTCCAATTCGATGAGTCTTGCACTAAGGCTTTTGAGACATTGAAAAATGTTTTGGTGAATGCGCCAATTGTGAAAGCTCCGGATTGGGAGCTCCCATTTGAACTAATGTACGATGCTAGTGATTTTGCAGTGGGAATAGTGCTTGGGAAAAGGAAGGAGAGAAAGCTGAATGTGATATCCTATACAAGCCGCACCTTGAATGATGCATAAAATAAATACACCACCATCGAAAAGGAAATGCTAGCCGTAGTTTTTGCATTCGACAAGTTCCGACCTTACTTTGTCTGTAACAAGACCATTGTGTACACCAACCTTGTGGCGGTGAAGTATTTGATGACTAAAAGGATGTAAAACCCCGGCTAATTCGATGGGTCCTATGTAACACCCCCAATTTACTAACCAGAAATAAATAAGAAATAATAGAAAATTAAATAATATACTTCCTCCGTTTCAAAAAAAAATGCAACAAATTAGATGGCACGGACTCCTAGTTCATTTTTTGTTGTGAGAGTAAAAGGGATAGAGAGAGAAAATGGGTTATATGATGATGTGAGAGATAGGAAGAAAATACTTACAAAAATGGAAAAATTAAAATTGTTGCATTTATTTTGAAACTTCTTGAAATGGAAATTGTTGCGTTTATTTCGGAACGCAGGAAGTATATTACTTTGAAATTCGGAAGCTTACAACATTTATCGGAGGTATTACCGCCACACTTAACCCTAAAGGTCAAGTGCTAAGGCTTACAAAACCCAACTAATACAACCTGAAAAAAAAAAAAAAACAAGAGAGCTAATTACACAAAATACTAATACGATTCCAACTTCATAACTTCATCCATGAATCACGATCAACCTGTCTTTAGAACATTCCACACTGCTCCCCATAATTTCCGAATGAAAAAATGGATCATCACAGGCCCACCAAAGAAAGAAAAGTGGACAACACACGCACAAAGAAAACAAACAAACACACGTCAGCATAAAGCTGAGTAATACAATACTTACCAAAACAACCAACTAATTAATATAATAAATCAAATAAACATGAACATATAATGATGTAGTACTAGATTACATTACACGTATAGTCAAAACATATACCACACTCTATATCATACCTTAAGGTCAACTTTGTCAAACCTCGATATAAACATCATAACCAATCTCTCAATTTACCTTAATTCACCAATAATTATGCCATGTTCATTGTTATTACATTTAGTCTTGGTCCCGAGTAATTCGAATCCATAAATGCAAAGAACCAAATATCCAATAGCCACCTACGGCCAAGAAAACTAGAGTCCCATCTACGGGAAAAAGAATAACCAATCACATCATCTCCTTACTAATAACCAAGGTCTAAATAATAATAACTCCGAACCTCATCCCAAAATCAATAAATAATAATTCCAAAACTTGATTTCACAATCTGATCAGCACCCGATCATATGGTTACAACAATGAGATCACAATTATGGCATGGGTTCCCAAAATAATCACTATTCTCGGTCAATAATCAACTTAATACCGTAGGTCCAATAAACTAATACCTTAAAACAATACTCAATCTGTAATGACCCAGATTTTATCGGTATTTTTGCCGGTATTTATGTGTATTTATGTGTGTTTATTTTCTAGTTCAAATTAATTTTTGAACTATTTATCTTAATTTTATGTGAATAATTTCGATTTAATCGAAATGTTTTATTTCTTAGTTTTTATTATTTATTTTAATTATTATTTAATTAATTAGAATTTTTATTATTTAATTTTCTAATTAATTATTTAATATAATTTTTGGGCTAAATCAATTATTGCATGATTTTTTCGTGTAAAATTCTATAATTGGCCCAATGGATCACGAGAGCCCATTTAGAGCCCAAGCAAGCCCATTTTTCTTATGAGGGCCGGTTTTCCCAAGCAAGGTGTGGCTTGCCACTTGCCTTGTGTTCACACCTTAGCTAACTCTATTTATATGAGAGTTAGTAAGGCTTAAACTCATTTTGCCATTCTAAACTTTTCCATCAATTTGCTAAGCACTTAAACACTCTCTCTTTCACTCATTCACACGCCATTTTTGATGAATTGAAGCCTTCAATTGTTCATCATTTTTCCTAGCCCAAAACTTAAAGATTCAACCTCAATTGATCTTTAGGTGACCAAACACAAGCCTAAACACATTTATTTCAAACAAGATTCATTGTTTCGGGTTGATTTGGGTTGGGGTTCGTGCGTGGAACCGTGAAGCCGTGCAGTGCTCGTGGGTGTCGTGCAGTGGGTCTGTGGCAGTGGTGTTCGTGGGCCGTGTGTGCGTGGGCAATGGCCGTGCAAGGCGTGTTCGTGGTGGGGCTGCCGTGCTGGACAGCCGTGCTCGTGGTAGTGCTCGTGTGCGTGTGTGCCGTGTTGTGTGCCGTGTTTGGTACTAGTTTCCGGGCTGCTTTTGTGTGTTGAATTTGTGTGTAATCTTCAAAAAGGTAACATACTAACTCAACTTAATTGGTAATACTATGTTTATAGCTTTGATTAAATGCATGTTTGGTTGATTTGATGATGATTGTTCATGGTTTTGAAGTTGTTTCTTTAATCTGATTTTGAAGTATTTTTTTAATGATGTTTTAATGGTGGATTTTCACGTTTTAAGATTGATTTATGATATTTTGGAAAGCATGGTGATTGGGTTTAAATTTGTTGAATTTTGATTAAAATCGTGAAGAATGCCGTGTGGTTGACGATGATGTTTCATGCGTGTAGTTTGAGTTGTATGAATTCTTGATTGAAGTTCTTGAATCTTGATTGAGTTCTTGATTGAAGTTCTTGAATCTTGAATGGTTTCTTTATGAGTTCTTTAAGTAATAGATGAGTTCTTTAAGGTTCTTGATTGAGTTCTTTAGAGTTCTTGTTGAGGTTTGATGAGTTCTTTAAGAGTCTTGAAAGTTAAAGAAAGAGGTTGAAAGAGTCTTGAAAGTTAAAGATTTGGGATACGTTGATCAAAGATTGAGTTATAGATTGATGATATGATGTTTGGTTAGTCTCAAGAGTATGGCTACAGGCAATTCTTGGGTTAACTTCGATGATTTAGTTGTTAAATTCAAGAGTATGGCTTATTCTTGTCTTTAATTAACTATGATGATATGATGAAAGGATAATAATGGTATGATGGTTAGCTTGATTTCTTTTCTAGACGCCCTTGACTATGTGTATGGCTTATGCTTAGTTTTTGGGTTAAGACGCTGCCCCTATTCCGTCCACGGTATCGGAATAGTTTTGGAGTCTCACTATGTTATTCCTAGTACGCTCAGAATCATTTGGGGATTAGGGACACGAATTTCCAAGTATGGAATGGGTTCGTGGGGTTTGGGTGTATGGCTTATGCCCGGTCCTGACATAGTAGAAGTTCGGTTGCGTAAGATGCTTCCGTACGAGCCTAGTCCGGTCTAGAACTAGAATGATTGCGCCAGAGTTAGAATTGAGTATAGTGATGTCGTATGATGATGATGTCGAGTAATTAGTCGAGTTTGGATTACGAGCTTGAGGTTGTCTCGTGTCTTCGAGGTTTATGCGTGTGATGTTATTTGATTATTGCTATGTGCTTGTGTATTCCCGTTAGGGTGAGTCAGTTATGTTACTCGCCACTGATGGTGGATATGTTGTGTTTTTCAGGTACATCTGACGATGATGCTCTTGCTTAGCTTTGGGGTTGGGCGAGCGACGTTTTGTGTGCTTTGTTGTTGTTTATTACAGTTGTTTCATAGTATTAGATTCTATAGACGTTGTTTCAGACGTATGATATTACATTTGTTGTATAAGACTCTAGCATGTGGTTAGAGTTGCACTTTACTTTTGTTTTAGTACATTTGACTTTTGGATATTAGTTTTCGTACAAGATTGTGGGTTATTGTACATCTTTGGTTTAATAATAATATTTTGAGGTATTAGTTTATTTTCTAAGTGTTGAGTTTTAGTTTATAACTACTCGACTCGTCGGTTTCTTCCGCGCCGATTTAAGCGAGTCGGGTCGTTACAGTTGGCATCAGAGCCGAATAGGTTTAAGTGAAGTTTCTAGGAATTCGAGTTAAACCCGGGAGATGAGAGCTTTATTTTTCCCGAGTGATTAAACCATTTCTAGGACTATGTGAAGGGAGAAGAGTTGGGTAGAAAGACCGGGATAGGATTCTTTCTATTTTTCCTTTTCTTCGTATTTTCTTTGTATGGATTTGGTGAGGTTTTGTACTGACTTGCTATTCTTGTTATGTCTGTTGTTGTGTTGCGTTGCAGCATGTCTACACCTCGCCGGTTGCATACTGGACGACAGAGGTTGCGGGCCCTCGAGGAGGCGATCCTTACGTTGGCGCACCATAGTCGTCATACGCCGAGTACGCAGTCGACGTTCGATCGTATCGCACGTCATCGACCTCCTACCTACGACGGGGTTGCCGACCCCACTATCTTGGAGAGCTGGATCCGCGAGATGGGCAAGCTTTTCGACGCGACGTTATGTCCCGAGCACGAGAAGGTGCAGATCGCCGCTTACTATCTGCGTGGAGAGGCCGATAACTGGTGGACGTTAGCTAAGGACGCGTACCAGCCGTTGCAGACCATGTCGTGGACCTCGTTTATCGATAAGGTCCAGGAGCGTTTCTACCCCGATGAGTTGCGGTGGCAGAAACAGGAGGAGTTCCTTACTCTTGCACAGGGTAAGATGACTGTCCAGGCATACACTGATCGATTCACGGAGTTATCGAGGTTCGCTACGTCTGTGGTTCCGTCGGAGAAGGATCGGGTCAAGCGCTACATCAAAAAGCTAGATCCGAGGATCCGAGTTCACGTGATCAGTAGTGGGGCGACGACGTTCCAGCAGGCCTATGATGTGGCACTCGAGATACAGTCATCGATTTCTGAGAAAGATTCGAGCAAGAAGAGAGCTCCGGTTCCGACGACTACAGCTTCGTTTAAGAAGCCCCGTTTCAGCGCACCTAGCAGTACCCCTCCGACCACGAGTTCGCATAAGGGTAATGGTGGTTCGAGTTGTCGAGGCTGTGGCAGAGACTTCCATCCAGGGAAGAAGTGCGACGGTTCTCCGATCACTTGCTTCACTTGTGGTAAGGTAGGCCACAAGTCGACAGTTTGTCCCGAGAAGAGGCCAGATTCAGAGGTTAAGCAGCTTCCAGCACCGACAAAGACTCCGGTGAAGAACCGAGTCTACTGTATGACTGAGGCGGAGGCCGAGGTTCAGCCCGACGTTGTATCAGGTAGATTTCTTGTCTCTGGTGTGTTAGCATTAGTTCTTTTTGATTCTGGTGCTACTGTGTCTTTTGTGGCTAGTAGTTTTGCCTCGAGGTCAGATCTTCGTGGCAGTCTACCTGTTCGTTCAGTTATTACTCTCCCTTCAGGAGAGGATTTTACTTGTCAGCGAGAGTTCCGAGGGGTGTCCATCGTGATAGCAGGGGAGCAAGCGACGGCCGATCTGAAAGAGTTCCCGCTGATGGAGTTCGACGTTATACTTGGTATGGACTGGCTATCGAGGTATCGAGCAATCATTCGTTGCCGAGATCAGTCAGTGACATTCCGAGGATCTCAGGGCAACCGAGTTACCTACTCTGGGTTCGTCCTTAAGAAAGGAGTAAAGGTAATCTCAGCCTTGAAGATGAGGAAGCATCGCCAGAAGGGCGATATGGTGTTTCTTTGTCAGGTACGAGACTTGACTAATGAGTCTCTGTTGGACGATATACCTGTAGCGAGGGATTTCAGAGACGTATTTCCTGATGAGCTACCAGGCGTTCCACCTGAGCGCGACGTCGAGTTTCATATCGACTTAGTACCCGGCACAGCGCCAATCTCGAAGGCACCGTACCGGATGGCACCATCTGAGTTATTGGAGTTGAAGTCGCAACTCCAGGATTTGATCGATAAAGGCTTCATCAGGCCTAGTGTTTCTCCGTGGGGAGCACCTGTGCTCTTCGTGAAGAAGAAAGATGGTAGTATGCGGTTGTGCATAGACTACCGAGAGTTGAATCGGGTAACTATCAAGAATAAATACCCGTTGCCTAGGATTGAGGACCTGTTCGATCAGCTGCGAGGAGCAGGAGTGTTTTCGAAGATAGATCTTCGATCTGGGTATCATCAGATCCCAGTTAAGAAGGAAGACATTCCGAAAACTGCCTTTCGTACTAGATACGGCCATTACGAGTTCGAGGTGATGCCCTTTGGTCTTACTAACGCGCCAGCCGTGTTTATGGACCAGATGAACCGGACATTTCATCACTTACTCGACAAGTGTGTCGTAGTATTTATTGACGATATCTTGGTCTATTCTAGAGATGAGTCTGAGCATACGGAACATCTCCGGATGGTACTCGAGATATTGCGGAGTCATAAGTGGTTCGCGAAACTCTCCAAGTGTGAGTTCTGGCTTCGCGAAGTAGCCTTCCTGGGTCACGTGATCAATAAAGAAGGCATTAAGGTAGACCCAGCCAAGATTAAGGCTGTAGTTGATTGGAGTAGCCCGAGAAATGTGGCGGAGGTTCGTAGTTTTCTTGGCTTAGCCGGATACTATCGACGATTTGTCCAGGATTTCTCCAAGATAGCTAGGCCGATGTCTAGTCTCCTACAGAAGGAGGTCCGATTCGTTTGGACAGAGGCTTGCGAGCAAGCTTTTCAGGAGTTGAAACAGAGATTAGTCTCTGCTCCGATTCTTACTCTTCCGAACGATGAAGAGGGCTTCGAGGTCTATAGTGATGCTTCGAAGAATGGCCTAGGTTGTGTGCTCATGCAGGGTGGGAAGGTCATCGCTTACGCATCGAGGCAGCTGAAGGTGCACGAGCGTAACTATCCTACGCATGACTTGGAGTTAGCAGCTGTAGTGTTCGCGTTGAAAATATGGAGGCACTATCTCTATGGTGGTTCGTGTAGAGTATTCACGGATCATAAGAGTCTCAAGTACATCTTCACTCAGAAAGACCTCAATATGAGGCAGAGGCGGTGGCTTGAGTTGATTAAGGACTACGACCTGACACTCAACTATTGCGAGGGCAAGGCGAATTTGGTTGCAGATGCGCTAAGCCGCAAACATCATTTGAGCTTCAGTAGAAGCCGTGGCTCCGTCAAACTTCGTCTGACATCGATGAGTGCCGAACCTGATTTGATTCGGGAAATGCGTGAGGGTCAACAGAACGACCCACAGCTTGCTAGGATTCGAGAGGCTATACGGCAAGGTAAAGCCGTTGGTTTAACATTTTCTTCTGATGGTAGTATGCACTTTCGAGGGAGATGGTGTGTACCGGACTGTTCTGATCTTAGGAACAGGATCATGTCCGAGGCACATAACTCGCCTTATTCTGTTCATCCCGGTGGTAATAAGCTTTACCAGGATCTTAAAGGCCAGTTCTGGTGGCCTAAGATGAAAAGGGATGTAGCAGAGTTTGTCGCTCGGTGCTTGACCTGTCAGATGGTCAAGATTGAGCATCAGAGACCAGGAGGTCTATTGCAGCCACTACCTATTCCGACCTGGAAGTTTGAGTCTGTTTCTATGGACTTTGTAGTGAGCTTACCCACTTGCAATGGCTTGAATGCTATTTGGGTCATTGTGGATAGGTTGACTAAGGTCGCTAGATTCATTCCGATGAAAATGACCTGGTCGATGGAGCGTCTAGCTGAGGCGTATACTCAGGACATAATCCGACTTCACGGAGTTCCGAGGGAGATTGTTTCTGATCGAGATCCGAGGTTTCTATCTCGTTTCTGGAAATCAGTTCAGGAAGCCTTTGGAACGAAATTGAAGTTGAGCACCGCTTTTCATGCGGCGACTGATGGTCAGACTGAGAGGACCATCCAGACTTTGGAGGATATGCTTCGAGCATGCACTCTGGAGTATCATCAGTCTTGGGTGCGTATGCTTTGCTTGATAGAGTTCTCCTATAATAACAGCTATCACTCTAGCATTGAGATGGCTCCGTACGAGGCCCTTTATGGCAGGAAATGTCGGAGTCCGATTTGCTGGAATGATATCAGTGATTCTGTGGCTTTAGGACCTGAGATGGTACGCGATACTATCGAGAAGGTTCGAGTCATTCGGTCTAAGATGCAGGCCGCTCAGAGTCGTCAGAAATCTTACGCCGATAATCGACGTAGACCACTGGCTTTTGAAGTAGGTGACAAAGTCTTGCTTAAGGTTTCACCTTTCAAAGGAGTTGTACGCTTTGGTCAAAAGGGTAAACTTCGACCGAAATATGTGGGACCTTACGAGATACTAGAACGAGTTGGGGAGGTGGCTTATCGATTGGCATTACCACCTAGTCTGGCTAATGTTCATGACGTATTTCATGTTTCCTAGCTAAGGAAATATGTACATGATCCTACTCATGTAATCTCAGTGGATCCGGTCGTAATCGAGCCGAATCTGACTTATGAGGAGCGACCCGTCCAGATCTTGGATCGGGAGGAGAGGACCCTGCGGCGTAAGCAGGTACCGCTTGTCAAGGTGTTGTGGAGAAATCAACACCATGAAGAAGCGACTTGGGAGACGGAGGCGTCTATGCGGCAGAAGTACCCGGAGCTTTTCGTTGGGGAGCGATCTCCTGCACCTTGAAATTTCGGGACGAAATTTCTTTAAGGAGGGGAGGTTGTAATGACCCAGATTTTATCGGTATTTTTGCCGGTATTTATGTGTATTTATGTGTGTTTATTTTCTAGTTCAAATTAATTTTTGAACTATTTATCTTAATTTTATGTGAATAATTTCGATTTAATCGAAATGTTTTATTTCTTAGTTTTTATTATTTATTTTAATTATTATTTAATTAATTAGAATTTTTATTATTTAATTTTCTAATTAATTATTTAATATAATTTTTGGGCTAAATCAATTATTGCATGATTTTTTCGTGTAAAATTCTATAATTGGCCCAATGGATCACGAGAGCCCATTTAGAGCCCAAGCAAGCCCATTTTTCTTATGAGGGCCGGTTTTCCCAAGCAAGGTGTGGCTTGCCACTTGCCTTGTGTTCACACCTTAGCTAACTCTATTTATATGAGAGTTAGTAAGGCTTAAACTCATTTTGCCATTCTAAACTTTGCCATCAATTTGCTAAGCACTTAAACACTCTCTCTTTCACTCATTCACACGCCATTTTTGATGAATTGAAGCCTTCAATTGTTCATCATTTTTCCTAGCCCAAAACTTAAAGATTCAACCTCAATTGATCTTTAGGTGACCAAACACAAGCCTAAACACATTTATTTCAAACAAGATTCATTGTTTCGGGTTGATTTGGGTTGGGGTTCGTGCGTGGAACCGTGAAGCCGTGCAGTGCTCGTGGGTGTCGTGCAGTGGGTCCGTGGCAGTGGTGTTCGTGGGCCGTGTGTGCGTGGGCAGTGGCCGTGCAAGGCGTGTTCGTGATGGGGCTGCCGTGCTGGACAGCCGTGCTCGTGGTAGTGCTCGTGTGCGTGTGTGCCGTGTTGTGTGCCGTGTTTGGTACTAGTTTCCGGGCTGCTTTTGTGTGTTGAATTTGTGTGTAATCTTCAAAAAGGTAACATACTAACTCAACTTAATTGGTAATACTATGTTTATAGCTTTGATTAAATGCATGTTTGGTTGATTTGATGATGATTGTTCATGGTTTTGAAGTTGTTTCTTTAATCTGATTTTGAAGTATTTTTTTAATGATGTTTTAATGGTGGATTTTCACGTTTTAAGATTGATTTATGATATTTTGGAAAGCATGGTGATTGGGTTTAAATTTGTTGAATTTTGATTAAAATCGTGAAGAATGCCGTGTGGTTGACGATGATGTTTCATGCGTGTAGTTTGAGTTGTATGAATTCTTGATTGAAGTTCTTGAATCTTGATTGAGTTCTTGATTGAAGTTCTTGAATCTTGAATGGTTTCTTTATGAGTTCTTTAAGTAATAGATGAGTTCTTTAAGGTTCTTGATTGAGTTCTTTAGAGTTCTTGTTGAGGTTTGATGAGTTCTTTAAGAGTCTTGAAAGTTAAAGAAAGAGGTTGAAAGAGTCTTGAAAGTTAAAGATTTGGGATACGTTGATCAAAGATTGAGTTAAAGATTGATGATATGATGTTTGGTTAGTCTCAAGAGTATGGCTACAGGCAATTCTTGGGTTAACTTCGATGATTTAGTTGTTAAATTCAAGAGTATGGCTTATTCTTGTCTTTAATTAACTATGATGATATGATGAAAGGATAATAATGGTATGATGGTTAGCTTGATTTCTTTTCTAGACGCCCTTGACTATGTGTATGGCTTATGCTTAGTTTTTGGGTTAAGACGCTGCCCCTATTCCGTCCGCGGTATCGGAATAGTTTTGGAGTCTCACTATGTTATTCCTAGTACGCTCAGAATGATTTGGGGATTAGGGACACGAATTTCCAAGTATGGAATGGGTTCGTGGGGTTTGGGTGTATGGCTTATGCCCGGTCCTGACATAGTAGAAGTTCGGTTGCGTAAGATGCTTCCGTACGAGCCTAGTCCGGTCTAGAACTAGAATGATTGCGCCAGAGTTAGAATTGAGTATAGTGATGTCGTATGATGATGATGTCGAGTAATTAGTCGAGTTTGGATTACGAGCTTGAGGTTGTCTCGTGTCTTCGAGGTTTATGCGTGTGATGTTATTTGATTATTGCTATGTGCTTGTGTATTCCCGTTAGGGTGAGTCAGTTATGTTACTCGCCACTGATGGTGGATATGTTGTGTTTTTCAGGTACATCTGACGATGATGCTCTTGCTTAGCTTTGGGGTTGGGCGAGCGACGTTTTGTGTGCTTTGTTGTTGTTTATTACAGTTGTTTCATAGTATTAGATTCTATAGACGTTGTTTCAGACGTATGATATTACATTTGTTGTATAAGACTCTAGCATGTGGTTAGAGTTGCACTTTACTTTTGTTTTAGTACATTTGACTTTTGGATATTAGTTTTTGTACAAGATTGTGGGTTATTGTACATCTTTGGTTTAATAATAATATTTTGAGGTATTAGTTTATTTTCTAAGTGTTGAGTTTTAGTTTATAACTACTCGACTCGTTTTCTTCCGCGCCGATTTAAGCGAGTCGGGTCGTTACACAATCAATCCCAACAAAATAAATAACTAACACCATCAATAAAATGATAATAAACAATACTTTAAACAAATCAAATCAATTATACAAATATAATATCACAAATCAAAATCACGATTCACCATAACGCATAAACAACAATATTGAAATGTAAATAATACAACTCCAAAGGGTCAAGTGTGTATTACGTTATGCACGGATGATAAGTTTTTTTTTTAAGAAGAACTCACGCAGCAGGGGAACACCCGACCGGGGCGACAGCAGACTGAGCGATCAAGCTAAAGACCGACGAGAAAAAGGACGATGAGTGGGCGGTGATCTGGCTATGATGGTTGTTGCGGTTGTTGAAGTTAGGCACCGTTCATAAGGAGGTAATTAGAGTAGTTCGTGGGAAGTGGTGGTTGCACGACTGCAACAAACAAGAACAAGGGATGGAAAAAAGAAGAGAAAGAGAGAAGAAAAAAGGAAGGTGCGACAGCTGTTCACAGTGGTGCGATGGCAGCGCACGGGAAGGAGGGCAGCTATTCACAGTGGTGCGACGATGATGCACGGGAAGGATGGCGGCACACAAGGTGGTGGCGTTGCAGACTCGTGGTGGAGAAGTTTGTTTTGGAGGATTTAGGGTTTACGTGAAGTTTTACTTTTTCCTTGTTTGGTCTCTTTAATTATTGTTTTGTTTTTCCTTTTCTGATTTAGGGTTTTTGACCTGTTTTAGTATACACTAGGGTATTTATATAGATTGGGTCCAAATTGAGTTTCCTTCCAGGTTCGGCTTGCGACAATATGAATACATACCTTTACCCTTTTCAAACCAAAATATTTTAATTTATAAACGACGCTCAAAATACATAATAAAAAAAATCTTTAGTATTATTTTCAAATATGATTTTATAAAATTTCTTTGTAAATATATGCAAAATACTTAAATACCAAAAGAATAATATTTTTATAAATATTTATTTTAAACCGTTTTATTAACTCCAATTTTTAAAGCATACAAAATATTTATCTAGGCATATAAAACATGTAAAATACGTGTGAAAATACATATATTAATGTATAAAAATACAGGGTATTACAGTCTATCCCCTTAAAAGAAGTTTTGACATCAAAACTTTATAATAAAATAATTTGAGAAAACGTATCCAAATATAGTTTAATAAATAAGAAAATAGTGGGGTATTACATCCTACTTCTCTAAGAGTTTGATTTGGAGATTCGAGACAAAAAGGGATGCGAGAATCAAGTGGCGGACCACCTCTCGCGGTTACCGCTTGAACACCCATCTTATGAAGACGACAAGGAGAAGGCCCCAATCGATGATGAGCTACGTGATGACACTCTAATGGCTATTATCTTCAACACAATTCCTTGGTATGCCGATATTGCTAAATTCCTAGCAAGCAGAGTGGTGCCCCTTGACTATAATGCTCAACAAAAGAAGAAGTTTTTCAAGGAAACAAAACGGTACTTTTAGGATGATCCCTACTTACAAGAAATGTGGTGACGGTCTATTCCGGAAGTGTGTGCCTACTCATGAGATCGAAGGAATTCTTGAGCATTTTCACACCATGGCTTATGGTGGACACGGCGGGGTTGATAAAAAAGTAGCGATGATTCTTGATTGCAAGATTTGGTGGCACACAATGCATAAGGACGCTCACAAATTCATCCAATAATGTGATCGTTACCAAAGGATGGAGGGAATCACCAAGAGAAATAAAATGCCCCAACAATCCATACTTGAGGTTGAGCCTTTCGACGTTTGGGGTGTAGACTTCATGGGTCCTTTTGTCTCATCTTGTGGAAATATGTATATCCTTGTGGCCGTTGACTACGTGACTAAGTGGGTGGAAGCGATTGCGTCACCAACAAATGATCATAAGGTGGTTTTAAAGTTGATAAAGAAGATCATCTTTCCACAGTTTGGAGTACCGTGATGCTTGATAAGCGATCCTGGTTCTCACTTTGCTAAGAAGCAACTCGAGAACCTCCTTAAGAAATACGATGTGCACCACAAGGTAAGGCTCCCATACCATCCGCAAACCCAAGGACAAGTAGAAGTGTCAAACCGAGAAATTAAAAGCTTGCTTGAAAGGATGGTGAACAAATCAAGGAATGATTGGTCTCTTCACTTGGAGGATGTCTTATGGGGCTTGAGAACAACGTACAAAACCCCGATTGGTACCACTCCTTATCGCCTTGTCTATGGAAAGGGGTGCCACCTCACGGTTGAACTCGAGTACAAGGCTTTGTGGGCAATTAAGGAGCTAAACATGGATTTTCAATTAACGGGAAAGAAGAGATTGCTCAAGCTAAATGAATTGGAAGAGTTGAGGTGGGATGCCTATGTAAGTTCTAGGATCTACAAGGAACAAACCAAGAAGTGGCATGACAAGATACTCAACGACCAGAACTTCATGGTGAGTGATAAAGTCCTCCTCTTCAACTCACGACTCCTTTTTCCTGGAAAGCTCAAGTCAAAGTGGTCCGGCCCATTCCTCATCACCAAGGTCACCCCTTATGGTTCATTTGAGTTGGAAGGAAATGATGGCGGAAAATTCATGGTGAACGGCCAAAGGATCAAGAAGTACAATGGCAATGTCGATAATAGAAGTGTTGGATGTCTGATGCTCGAGTCGGCTCAAGCCGCCTCAACCACTTAGCTGACTCAATCTGGATAGACGGTCAAGATTACGACCATAAATAAGAACACTTTTGTAATATAGTTTTAGATTTAAGGTTGAAAAATTTTTTTTTTTTTTTTACTTGGTCGTATTAGTACTTTGCAAAAATCCAGAGGATTTTCACCATGGGGACGGGTGAGTTTAAGTAGCAATTGGCCAATTGCGGGGCACGACCGTTCGGGACCACCAAGCAATGGTGGAGTCGGGTTTTGGGTCACGCCCCATATCTAGCCTCGGCTAGGCTAACTACAGTGAGGTTTGCTTGCTATTTCAATTCCTTGTGTGATTGCAGGTGTGAGAGCTGATCCTAGTTGCTGAATTAAGGCCCCAGAGCGGGAGCTCTAAAATTTAGAGCGGACGCTCTGGCCTGATGGTGAAAAAATGATGATTTGGCTGAGGAATGTCGAGAGTTTAGAGCGTCCGCTCTAAATTTTAGAGCGCCCACTCTACATATTTGGGCAATTTCTCAGATTCTTGCCGAAAGCTTAGAGCGACCACTCTAGATTGTAGAGAACCCGCTCTAATACATGGGGGTATCAGGTGAAAAATGTCGAGAGTTTAGAGCGTCCGCTCTAAATTTTAGAGCGTCCGCTCTAATAGCCGTCAACAAATGCTGCTAAATGCCGAGAGATCAGAGCGTCCGCTCTAAAATTTAGAGCGTCCGCTCTGATATATTTTTTCGGACCTGCTTGCTTTTCTCCCCCAATTCGTTTCTGTCTTTTTATTTTATTTCATTTCTCTCATCACACAAACCCTATCCCCTTCAACCTCTCTCTCTCATCCTAACCTTCATCTCCTTCAATCTCCATCTCTATCTCAACCTAACCTCCATTAATCCTCCAAAAATTTCACAACCTAACCCTAACCTTCAAATCTAACATTCCACTACCCTAAACCCAACCTCCATTGTTGGACTTCTCAAGCTCCGATTTTTTTTTTTTTTTGGAGAAGAAGGGTTCGAAATTAAAGGGCACAAATTCAGTTTTCTCACCTCCAACCGCGGTCCTAACACTCACATTGGTATAATCTTTCCTTTCTAAGTTCAATTTCCTTACTTGAAAGTTAGGTTTATCACTTTTAAGTAGTGTGGTTTGAGTTTTTGGAGTGTTATATTTGCTTAGGATGTTTGTAGTTGAATATTTGTGAAGTTTTGGGTTGAATATTTGCGAATTTTTGGTAGTTAATTTGTGAATTTTTTTTTGTAAAAGCTTGCCATTGAGATTTTTTGTAGTTATTTTTTATTTTTGGGAGTTTTTGAAGGGTTTTTGTTCATCCTTTTTGGGGGATTTTGTGCCGGATTGCTGCCGAAAAAAAATATTTCGGCAAGTGGTGGTAGGAGAATTTCTGTTGTAAATTTGTTGTTTGCTGTTTGTCAAGTGGTTGCAGGTGAAATGGCGCCGAAAAGAGTGTGTGGCGAGAGCTCGGGAAGTGTTAGAGGGGAAGAGAATGTACGACCTCAACAACCCAGCCTAATTTTTTTTGCTTTTATTTTGGTCGGTAATAGGTTGGTAATCAGTCGGTAAAACTTTCCTGACTGACTGTCGGTTAGTAATTAAATTTTACCGACTAAATTTACACCGACCTACTTTTACCGACCGGAAGCGATCTGTTGAACCTTAGTTTTGATGATGACAATATAATTTATTATGGTTGAATAAAATAGATTTATGGAGAATCGACTAAAAGTAATTTTAGTTGAAATTAATATTTTATTATTGATATATTTTATGTTATATATTTATAGAGAATAAATTAGATGAGTGTCTAATTTGTATTAAATATATTTCATTTAATATATATATTTGTATTTTGTAGAATATATTTATTGGAAACAAAATTAGAGTATCTAATCCTAACTCTTTCTACATGTTAATTTATTTTTGTGTTGAAATACTAATCTTGGTGTTTGGTGCAGTTAAATTTGGTTAGTCCATTAGTATAAGTCTAGTTTATTATTATGTCACTCGTATGGTTCAATTATGTGCTTAAACTAATACTGGTGTTTGTTTAGTTTATGCATATTGTTTAGGTGTCCTATTACTTAGGATTAGTAGTAGTAATTAATTAGTTTTATTTTAATTAATAAAAACCGTGTTTTGTAAAGTCAAATTAGGTTAGAGTAATTGTAGGTGTTTGTTGGTAGGTTTAAGGTTTGAAATTCAAAGATTCCTTTTTTATGCTCCATATTATGCTTAGAGTTAGGGCATCTTAAGTTAGTTAAGATTGCTAAGTAAGAGTTTTTAGTGGAATTAATTTTTGGAAATTAAAAAATGCTATTTTTCTGTGTTATGCGTGTGTTTAGGAGAAAATTAGTCTTCTTACTTCGTAAAACTTTGTTAGTTGGTAGTAGAGTCCTTTTAGGTTTTAATTTGAAAATTAAAAGTTTGTTTTTTGGTCAATCCCATTAAAATAGTAGTGTTTAGTGGGTTTTATTTTCAAAGTTAAAAAATCAATTTTTTTGCTTTTTTTTTTTTTTTTTTGCAAAACTCACTTATAGAACTATTAGGAGTTAGTGGGATTTAATTTTAGGAATTAAAATTAAAAAATTCTAATTTTTTAATTGGTCATCAAATCTCACATAGGAATCTCTAAGTAGTGGGTTTGACTAGGTTAGAATGTATCTAGTCTTATTCTAGGGATTATACACTAGTTTGTTTTGCCTTGTCTTTCGTTAATCTATTTTGTAGGAAGTGTGTGCATGGTCTTCTGTCCACTAACGTGTGGAATGGCTTCCTCTTCAAGACAATTAATTTCAAGACAAGACTTCAACTATATATATAAAGGCAACCAGAATTTTCAAGATACCAACCACAATCAAGAGAGAAATCAAAGATCAAGTTTACAAGTGCAAAAATATTCCAAGTGTTCTTTGAGTTTAGTTCTTTAGTTTTCAATTCAAAATCAATTGTAATTCATAGTCGTAAGGGTTGGGTGAGAGAAGAATCAAAAGAATATTTGATTAAAATCAGAGAGCAAAGAGAAAGAGAATTTAGATTTCATTCCAAATCTGAAGAGAGAAAAATCGATCTTTAGTAAGATCGTGGCATCAGTTCAGGGGGTACAGGTGTCAAGGGGAACAAGTTCCTAGTGGAATATAGAGAATAGAGAAAGTCCGTTTATAGGTTGTAAAACAGAGTCGTTTTGGCCTATAATTAATAAGAGAAGTCCAAGAGTCAAAATCCCTCGTGGTCAAGGTTTTTCTTCCTAATTGGGCCTAGGAAGTTTTCCTTGTAGGTTAAAATCTTTCTCTCTTTATTTCTATTTGCTTCTTCATTCTTGTTTAAGTTTCAAATTTCGCAAAAAGTTCAAAAACTCCCACAACTACAATTCACCCACCCTCTTGTAGTTGTTATTCATATACATCACGGTCGGTAAATAGGTTTACTTGTAACACCCCGCATTTTAGCAACGACGTTATTAGTGATAACGTCGAAAACCGGCTGTTACCAATCGATTTATAATACAAAAATAGAACTAAAACTCATGGAAGTAAAACTTATTATTAATAATAATGGAATCCCAATTACAAAAGGTTAACTAAATCATAAATCTAGTCCTAAAAACTGGAAATAAAACTAATTGCAAAAGCAGTAAAAGTAAATAGGGGCCTAGACGCTCATCCACTCATCCCTCTTCTAGCCTCTATCTTACTTACCTGCAAAATAGAATTGGGGTCCACTATTAGTGGCGAGTAACTAGAATGTACTACTTAGAAGTAGGACCACATTACATACAATAATAGGGTTAAAACACAGGAACAACAACGATCACAGGTAACAAGTTCAACAACAGAATTAGCAGCGGAAACTTAACAATCATCAATAGCAATATCATTCACGTCAATCTAGAACACGCACTTTCGAGTACAACACACATAAACTCAAGTTCAATGACAAGACGACACTCGGTCTACAACCGATAACAAGACTAACAACAAAGGACTTGCCTCGCATGATTCATCACCAATGAACCGATAGACGCGCGATCTTTAACGGCTCGATGCACGATCTTTAACCATTCGACATGACTCTGACTCTCAATTAATCACACAAGACTTGCCCCGCACGATTCATCACTGATGAACCGATAGACACACGATCTTTAACCGCTCGACGTACGATCTTTAACCGTCTGACATGACTCGACTCAACCAGACTCGAAAGACTTCAAACAAAACATCAAACAAGATCATACACTCGACATTCATCATCACGCAAGCAACACACCATCACTCGACATTCAACATCACGCAATTCATCAATCAATAACATAATTCATAAGTTTGACATTTTAAAATAACATGGCAAGAATAAAAATCGAAGCTTTATACTATCAATACTACACGCATGAAATAAGAACCTAGCAAGAAAAATCCATCCTTTGAAAGAGCAACCATGCGCATAGAACAAGAATCTAACGAATCAAGAAATTTCATTGACATGCCAAGATTCACGCATAGATTCATCAAACAAGATTAGATGACAAAGTAGATAGAAATATTCATCAAGATTCCATAATAAAACAATAAAAACTCATGCTTGAATTCAAACAAACACACGCCTAAAATATTTCAAGAACTCGATTAAGAAGACAAGAATGAACATAGGCAATCATGCAAGAACTTCGAAATAAGATCATACATCATAGAAACATGGAAAGATTAATCAAGAAAATAAGAATTCATAAGCAAGAATTCGAAGAAAACTCTTTAAGACTTACGGCTATTTCACGAGCAACACAACAACAACAAAAACAACAATATCCTGAACCTATTATTCTAGGCAATCTAATCCTATTCCTAAGTAGAAGAATCTAGTTACCTATAGAAGATTCACACAAAATCACGCCCAAGCCTTCTCTTACTCGACACCACCACGGCCACGGGACTTGGTTCCACAATCACGACACAAACTGTCACACTCTGCAAAAGATTTCACATTAGATAGATTATGAAAGAAAGAATTGAAAAGAAAAAGGAATTGAATGAAAAGGCCGTGAGGCCGTGTGATACCAAGAGGGAGAAGGAAGAGTGTTTTTCTTGTGAGTTATGATCATATAATGGGTAATGTATAAAGGGTTGGTTTTTGAAGTATAAATAGGATAAAAGATTTACTAAATTTTAGGAGGGCTACTAGATAATAGGAGTTAGATTATGAAAGGAAAAAAAGGGGAATTAACATGGGTGGCCAGCCATGGGGAGGAAAAATAGGGGTTTTGGGCTTGCTTCATTAAATATTAAATTAAGTCTTGGGCCCAAATTAGGATGATTGGGCTTTAAGGCTTAATTTCACACGAAATTTTACGGCCCAAAAATCCGGGTCGTTACAATCTCCCCTCCTTAACAAAATTTCGTCCTCGAAATTTCATAAGGAAGCGCACTTAAGCACATAGACAACAAACATAAAATAGCGTGCTAGAAATAATACATGTGGCGTCCTCGGGTTGAGCTGCCGCTTCTTCTTGGGTCATGCAAAATACACAGTTGCGAATGGGAGCCTTGTGATCAAGGTCAGTCCCTTAGTTCTGTGGGCAGGATTTGGACTTGTGGCCTGGTTTCCTACACTTGTAACACACGATGAGGGTACCATCACATCTCTTGCCGTGGTGCGGAACCTTCTTGCAACTATTGCATAACCTCAGTCTCTGTTCTGGAAAGGTTTGGCTTGCCTGCTGGGGTACATCATCACCTTCATATCAGGGCCTCTTGACTGCAGGTTGTTAAAGGACTCCTGCAACCTCTTCTTGGCTTCGTCTTCCTCCGCTATCGATGCGTGGATCTGTAGAGCTACTTTATAAGCTCGTTGAAAAGTCGTAGCACCGCTGTTGATTACATGAACTCAGATGCGAGGATCCATCTTCTTGATATATCGCTTCACTCTTTCAGCCTCCAAGGGTATCACAGCTGATGCGAACCAAGACAATTCGGTGAACTTGTCCGTATAGGATTGCACGGACATGCTTCCTTGATTTAGAGTCCGGAATTCCTCTTGCTTCTGCCAACGGAGCTCAGCTGGATAGAATCGCTCCTGAAGCTTCTCCACGAATTCTGACCAGAAGACTATCTCTCCCGGCTCCAGTCCTGGTTGGATCGTACTCCACCAATTGTCTGCTTCACCCTTGAGATAGTAAGTGGCAATTGGAACCTTCTCTGACTCGGGACACCCAGTAGCTTCGAAAAGCTTCATCATTTCTCGAACCCAGTTTTCTAGCACCATCGGATCAGCAGTGCCCTCATAGGTCGGGGGTCGATGATGGGTAATTCGGTCAAAGGTTGACCGTTGACTGGATGTCTGAGCACCTTGTTGAGCCAGTTTTCTAGCAACAAACCCTAAATTGTTAGGGGGGAAAACCGTGTGGGGGTAGAACAAATAGGGGAGAGTTGAGAAATATTAGGTTGACCTAACAAAGTTGGTTGGGTTAGATTTTGAATGGGTTTTTAAATAGATAAATTTATTTATTTTAATTAATCATTATTTAACTAATTAAATAAAAATTGGCCCAAATAAAATGAGGGAAACCGGCCAACTAAAAGAAGAGGAGATATTGGGTCATTTGGCCCAATTTGAAGAAAAGAAAGATTGGACTAAAAACAAAACAGTCCAAATGAAACGGCCCTTTGGACTCAAATGAACTAAATAGGGCTAATAAAATAATTAGATGACACGAAAATGAATAAAGGGACCGTGCAAAACAAAATCAAAGAAAATAATTGGGCTCGGTTTTGGCCAAAACAAAATAAAAAGATTAGGGCTAGGCTCAAAAAGTATTAAATTGCTACATAAAATAATAATTAATTAAATAATAATCAATTAAATAGTCAATTGATTATACATTTAATCAATAATTAAAAATTTAAAATATCCCAAATTTTCGGGGTATTACAGTCACCCCTCCTTAAGAAAATTTCGTCCTCGAAATTTGCAAAAGGAAGCACACGTAAGAAAACAATGGAACAACAAAAACATCAAGAACATGAAACGATCTGATCGAGGCGGAGACCTGTGGGTTATGGCTCACCACACTTCCGCTGCGCCACTCTGATATACAATGCCGGTCACAGCCACTAAGTGATGGTTCCGGACTTGCCTTCCTTCGAACAATGCACACGTACTGCACACGAAAACGAAAAGACGTCTTAACACTGGCTTCTACCCATGGTTCCACTCACCTAGGTTTTTCCATATTAGGCTAAGTTTCACTCGGGTTCATAAAGCGCTCAACTTACGAAGTTACTTATGAAGAAGTAACTTTAGGGTCAAACCTATGGCTCTGATACCAACTGTAACGACCCGACTTTTTAGCTTGTCGATTTACGAAGGGAACCGACATTCGGATCATTACTTAATCAAATTAAACTATAAATCATATCAATTGAATGGAAGAATTATCTTTTATTAAAATAACTACTAAAAATCCATAATAATCCAATAATCATTATTACATAGAAAGTCTGAAAATACTGTCCCAACATGCTGGGATCATAAGATAAACTAAATTAATGTCTTAAACTGATCTGGGAAAACTAGATACTCAAAGTAAAAGCTAAACTACTCAAGCCCATCCGGCGAAGCCCGCTCTACTCTGCTGCAACATCACCTGAAACTGAGGGGGGGGGTCCACCGTCAGTGGCGAGTAACTAGGCTGTCCCATTTAATCGAGGGACCACCAAACACATAATAGCATAGAAATACACATAAAAACTGTAAAGAAATCTAATACATGCTTTCAATCTAACATACAAAAATACGTATAAAAGTACGTATAAATGTACGTATAAAATACGTATAAATACACCTGCAGAGATACGGTTAGAATACGTATATCTTACGTATAATGTACGTACAAACAACCCTGCAAATACGGTTATAATACGTACAAAAATACACAAACCATCCATGTGCATACATACACATATATACTTACATAAATACACAATCATACACAGCGGAAGTCTTAGAATATACAATACTTATACTTTATATTATACAACTTAAATTAACTCAGAACCTTAGCTTATATTATACTCATCATTTCTTATTCATTCTTGTCATATTCCTTCTTAACTTATATAACATATCTTATCATCAATAATCATATCTTATCTTATATCATAACATCCATCTTATAATAAGAACATAATATCTTCTTAACTTTACATATGTACTTATTATATCATCTTAACTTAACATATCATCTTTGCGGACTGTCTTCTTCAGCTCGTAGCGAACCTTTGCGTTCGCAACTTTCCTAAAACATGTCGGGGTGAACCTTTGCGTCCCACCCGTAGCCCTCCTTTGCGAGAACTAAGCCTAAGCTATGGCCATAACTCCTAAATAGTCCTCCTTTGCGAGAACTACCTAGACGACTCCATATTCTAGAACCAAGAACTGCGCGGGGGAACCTTTGCGTTCGTCCCATGTGAGCAGTGGCATCGACTAAACCCAATTGATAACCTTTGCGTCATCGCAGGGGCGATCTTAACTTATTATCTTTCAATTCTTTATATTATATCTTATATCTTTACTTAATCATATCATATCATATATCGGGAAATACTAGGTGACCGTAATAGGAAATGAAATGTTCGGAGTCCCAGGAAAGAGAGGTGCGGCACGTATATTGGCCACCTTAAATACCAAGTCTTTCCTAGCCAGAGACCGAAACATGACATGTATAGCTATTACTCTGTTTCCTTTCTTATCCCTAGTAATATCTTATTAACTTCTTATTGTAACTTATCCCTACTGGTACTTAATAATAATAATATGGAAACAGTATTAAACTTCCTACAATTTTCATGCTTCAATTCCTAATTAACTATGTGATTAGCTACCCTTAGATTAATTGGAAAAGCGAAGTTACCTGGATTCGCTAAAATAATCCAAGGAAAAATCACCCTTTTTGGTGATCTTTAGTGCACGGCTAAATGAGAGAAAAAGGATGAGAGAATATTTTTTTTTTGTAGGGTTTAAGAGTATTTGCAATTAGGGGCAAAATGTAGGACATAAGCCCTATTTATAGAACAACAAGAGAAGATGCCAATCCTAAAACTAGGGAAGGGAATGCCATGTGAAACCCTAAAATAAGGGGAAGCATGGACTAGGCAAATGGGCTTGGTTGAACAAGTTTAGGCTAATTAAATTAATTAATTTAACTTAATTATTAACTAAACAAAATACTCCTTGGCCCAAAAGAGGAAGGAAACCGGCCAAAGAGAAAGAAAAAGAGAAATTGGGTCTTTGGCCCAATTTTGAGTATAAAAGATTGGACAATAAAAGAAGACAGTCCAAATTAAATGGCCCATTTGGACTTAGAATTAAACAAATAAAATTAAGAACCGCGAAATTTTCTGGCCCTAAATTTCGGGGTATTACACCGACCGAAATATGTGGGACCTTACGAGATACTGGAACGAGTTGGGGAGGTGGCGTACCGATTGGCTTTACCACCTAGTTTATCTAGTGTGTATGACGTATTCCATGTTTCCCAACTAAGGAAATATGTACATGATCCTACCCACATTATTCCAGTGGAGTCGGCCACATTTGAGCCGAATCTGACTTTTGAGGAGCGACCCGTCCAGATCTCGGATCGGGAAGTGAGGACCCTTCGGCGTAAGCAAGTCCAGCTCGTCAAGGTGTTGTGGAAAAATCAACACCATGAGGAGGCGACTTGGGAGGCAGAGGCGTCCATGAGGCAGAAGTACCCGGAGTTGTTTTAGACTCTGACATGTGGTTGGAGTTGCGTTTATTAGTATTGATAGTTTGACTTTTGGTTTAGTTATGTACAAACTTGTGGGTATTTGTACTTTTTGGTTATAATAATAATATCTTGAGGTTTTGTTTTAATTTTTAAGTATTTGAGTTGTTAGTTCTGACTATTCGACTCGTCGGTTTCTTCCGCGCCGATTTAAGCGAGTCGGGTCGTCACATTACGGGCCAATCCCGAAATAGAATTAGTGCTGAACTGGGAGGACTTCACCGAGAAGATACAGGAACGGTTTTACCCTGATGAGCTAAAATGGCAGAGTTTACAGAGCTTTCTCGCTCACCCAAGGCAGCATGTCCTTCCAAGCTTATACGGACAAGTTTACAGAGCTTTCCCGGTTCACTACTGCAGTCATTCCTTCGGAAGCTGAGAGGGTCAAGCGGTACATAAAGTGGATGGACCCTCGCAGTCGGGTTCATGTGATCAGTAGCAGAGTATCGACCTTTCAGCAGGCGTACGAGGTGGCTCTGGAAATTCAATCATCGGTCTCTGATGAGGAAGCAACCAAGAAAAGGGTAGTCTCTGTTTCTACTCCAGCACCAGCTAAGAAGACCCGGTTCGAGTCTACTCCGAAGCCTCAGCTGAGTGCTCGACCAGCTCCAAGCCAGGGCCCGAGAATCTGTCAGGGCTGCAAGAAGGACTATCACCCGGGCAAGAGATGTGACGGGTCGCCGATCGTGTGCTTTGATTGTGGTCAAGAAGGTCACAAGTCGGTGTTCTGTCCTAGGAAACGTCCAGCAACAACTACTAGCTCAGCACCGGTAAAGAACAGGATTTTCTGCATGACTCAGGAGGAGGCAGATGCTCAACCCGACGTGGTCACAGGTACCTTCCTTGTCCA
Organism: Salicornia ramosissima; assembly: GCA_951394345.1. Taxonomy (NCBI): domain Eukaryota; kingdom Viridiplantae; phylum Streptophyta; class Magnoliopsida; order Caryophyllales; family Amaranthaceae; genus Salicornia; species Salicornia ramosissima. Next base: position 19,173,083 of record OX596235.1, read on the forward strand.
TAATATTGATGCTTGTCTTCTGTTTGATACGGGTGCTACTGTGTCCTTTGTTGCTAGGTTTTTTTGTGATAAAAGCTAACCTGACCGGGGAATCTCCGGTCAAATCTGTAATAACTCTACCTTCGGGAGAGGATTTTGCTTGTCATCGGAAATACAAAAGTGTTCCTATTATCGTCTCAGGGGTGCAGTTCGAAGCTGACTTAAAGGAGTTTCCGATGATCGAGTTCGATGTGATCCTCGGGATGGAATGGTTGGCCAAGTATCAGGCAACCTTTCGATGTCAGGATCAAGCCGTCACATTGCGTGGTCCCAACGCAAAAAGGGTAACCCATGTTGGGAAGCCCATGAGTAAAGGTGTGAAGATAGTGTCGGCCATGAAAATGCGTTGTGACGACCCGACTCGCTTAAACCGGCGCGGAAGAAACCGACGAGTCGAATAGTCAGAACTAACAACTAAAATACTTAAAAATTAAAACAATACCTCAAAATATTATATTACTAAACCAAAAAGTACAAATACCCACAAGTTTGTACATACTAAACCAAAAGTCAAACTACTACTAATAAACGTAACTCCAAACACATGTTAGAGTTATAGCAAAAGTATACAAGTATCACTACTATAGTCTAATACTAACTGAAATCATAGAACAACAACAAAAGTACAACTAAATAGCTAAATCAGCGCTTGCCCAACCCAACGCTAAGCAAGAACCTCATCATCAGAATTACCTGAAAAATAACAACAGTCCACCATCAGTGGCGAGTAACATAACTGTCTCACCCTAACGGGAATACACAAGAACATAGCATAAACCAAATATCCAAATCATAACATCAAACCATGCAAAATCATACAAATACATTCTTGACTCAACTAACTTATCCAAACTTATCTTTGGCGCAATCATTCATAAACTAGACTGGACTACGCTCGTACGAACGCCTCTTACGCGATCGAACTTTCCAACTATGCCAGGATTGAGAATCTTACTCCCTAACCTATGAAACCAATGTTACTGGAAATCCATGTCAAAGACGACATAGTGGTAATCACTATCCCAATACCGCGGTTAGGATAGGGGCAACGTCTTAACCCAAAAACATAGAATCTTACTCTAAGTTTTAGGCGTCTAGCTACGAAATCAAGCTAATCTTACTTTCTTTAACTTTAATCCGATGTTTACATTCTTAGTTACTTCTTAAGTTGCATCTTACGCCTTGACTTAAGAAAATAACGCGTAAACCAATCATCTTACAACATCTTATCGTTTTCTTTAACTTTCTTTAACTTAAAAGACTTAATCAAGAACTCATAAAGACTCTTAAAGAACTCATCAAGAACTTAAAGAACTCATCAAGAACTTATCCAAGATTCAAGATCTTCAACCAAGAACTCAATCAAGATTCAAGAAACTCATCCCAAACATCATACCACACGCATAAACTCAACTCTTCAACATATTAAATCATCACTTTCTAGCATCCCAAAATTCATCAAACTTTAACATGATAAACATGAACTTACTACTAACATAATCAATCATAAAATCATCATATTCAAACATCAAATCATCATTAAACCACCTAAAAATCAGATTTACAATCATACTAAAAAACATGACCAAAACTTCATATAAACTAATCTTGTTCATTTAATCTATACTATGAAACATATAATGCCAAATTAAGTTGAGAAAGTATGTTACCTTATTGAAGATCAACACACAAAATCAACACAAGATGCAGCCCGGAAAATCGAACCACACGACCCTAGCCACGGCACAACACGCACGGCCTCTACACGAATCAACACGGCACCACCACACGGCTGGCCACTGCACGGCACCCCACGGCTGCACCACCACGAACCACCGTCTTCACACGGCCCCAATGCACGGTTCACCACATGAACCACCACTCTTGCACGGCTTCAACACGGCACCCACACGGTCACCACTCGAACAACCCACACGAACACGACCAAACCCAAACCCGAACTAACGATCTTGAATGCAAACTTAGAGGTTTAGATTGTGTTTTGATACTTAAAGATCAATAGGATATGAATCTTTAAGTTTTGGGTTTAAGAAATTGATGAACAAATTGATTGAATAAAAAAATGGCGTGTGGAAGGGAGAACAAATGGGAGGGAGTTTGTGTTTGAACTTTTGATGGCAAGAGCATAAAATGGCAAATGAGCAAAAGGATCATTAAGCCTTACTAACCCTTCTATTTATAGAAGTGGTTTAAGGTGTGAATGCATGGCAAGTGGCAAATCCTTGCCATGAACAAGAGAGGGGCCGGTTTTGGCTTGCAAAATGGGCCAAAATTGGCTTTCGTGATCAATTAGGCTAATTTACAAAAAGTGCATGACTAATCATGCTTAAATCGATTTAGCCCAAAATATTAAATAATTAATTAGAAAATTAAATAATAAAAATTCTAATTAATTAAATAATAATTAAAATAAATAATAATAACCACAAATAAAATAATTCGAATTAAATAGAAATTATTCACATAAAATAAAAATAAATAGTTCAAAAATAAATTTGAACCATACATAACAACACATAAATACACATAATCATCCGGCATAAATACCAATAAAATCAGGGTTGTTACATGCGTAGTCTGCAACGGAAAGGTGAAGTGGTGTACTTGTGTCAAGTCAAAGACCTGACCCAAGAAGAACAGTTGGAAGCCATTCCGGTGGTTCGTGACTATGCAGACGTGTTCCCAGAGGAGTTGCCAGGGATACCACCCGAACGAGAGGTGGAATTCAATATCGATTTGGTGTCCAGAACTGCTCCAATTTCAAAGGCTCCATATTGTATGGCTCCTGCAGAGTTGAAGGAATTGAAGACCCAATTGCAGGACTTAATTGACAAGGGCTTCATAAGGCCTAGTGTGTCTCCTTGGGGTGCTCCGATATTGTTCGTCAAGAAGAAGGACAGCAGCATGCGGTTATGTATTGATTACCGAGAAATCTACAAGGTGACGATTAAGAACAAATATCCTTTGCCCAGGATTGAAAGGAGCTAGTGTGTTCTCCAAGATTGATCTCAGGTCAGGGTATCATCAAATTCCAGTGAAGCCGGAAGATATACCGAAGACCGCTTTCCGCACTAGATATGGGCACTATGAGTTTTAGGTAATGTCGTTTGGTTTAACTAATGCTCCTGCTGTTTTCGTGGATCAAATGAACTGGACATTTCATCATCTCTTGGATGTGTGTGCGGTGGTGTTCATCGACGATATTCTCATATACTCGAAGAATGAACAAGATCGCACTCAACATTTACACATGGTGTTAGGTGTTTTACGAGCCCAGAAGTGGTTTGCTAAACTGTCTAAGTGCGAGTTCTGGTTCAGAGAAGTAGCCTTTCTAGGGCATGTGATAAATGCGGATGGTGTCAAGGTAGATCCAACCAAGGTAAAGGCTATAGTGGAATGGCACAGTCCTATGAACGTGGCCGAGATTCGAAGTTTTCTTGGCTTGGCAGGTTACCATCGGAGATTTGTGAAGGATTTCTCCAAAGTAGAAGCACCTATGACCAAACTGTTACACAAAGGCTGCAAGTTTGTGTGGACCGATGTGTGTGAAGAAGCATTCCAGACCCTCAAACAGAGTTTGGTATCTGCACCAGTTCTGGCTCTGCCAAACGAAGGAGCAGGATATGAGGTCCACAGCAATGCATCCAAGACGGGTCTAGGTTGTTTTCTGATGCAAGAAGGCATGGTGATTGCATATGCTTCGAGGCAACTCAAGGTTCATGAGCAGAATTACCCTACTCACGACTTAGAGTTGGCGGCTGTGGTGTTAATAAATGTTTTGGTAATGATCCAAATGTCGATTTCCTTCGTAAATCGACAGCCTTAAAAGTCGGTTCGTTACAATTTTTTGCCTACTTCAGGCTATAGACTTGGAGCAACCTGCACCTCTTAATCCCTTGGTACAGTTAGCAGGTGCTGAGGCTCTACCAGAAGAACTACATCAACTCAAACTTTAGTTTGCTGGCTTCTTCCAAGAGCCTAATGGGCTGCCACCTAGTAGGGAGGCACATGATCACAGAATTCCCTTGGAGCCAGGGGCAGTAAATATTAGGCCCTACAGGTATCCCTCAAGCAAAAGGATATAATTGAGCAGTTGATTCATGAGATGTTGAGTAGGGGAATTATTTAGTCTAGTAACAACCCATTTGCATCTCCTGTGGTGCTTGTAGGGAAGAAAGATGGGTCATGGAGATTGTGTGTGGACTATAGGGAATTGAAAAAAAAAAAGCATTAAAAATAAATTTCCAATCCCTATTTTGGATGAGCTAATTGATGAATTGTCTGGAGCAGTGGGTTTCAGTAAACTAGACTTAAGGGCAGGCTACCATCAGCTCAGGGTTCACCCCAGTGATGTCTTCAAGACTGCCTTTAAAACACATGAAGGGCATTATGAATTTCTAGTAATGTCTTTTGGCCTTACTAATGCACCTTCCTCTTTTCAAAAGTGGATGAATGATGTGTTAGTTTGTTAGTTGTCTAATTTGTTGGGATGCTTAGCATCTATATAGTGAGGCTGGTTTAGCTCACCAAAGGCATGAATAAAAATCAAAATCTCTCTTCCTCTCCTCTCTCCCTTTCTCTCTTCTTCTTCCCTTTTCTCTGTTTCCCTTCCATCAGTCCTAGTTCTTTGGATAGGGTAAATTACCTTATCAAAATATAACTAATATTAGTAATTGTATACTATTGATTGTCGTTTTGCTTTAGTTTGTCGAGTGCTTGCGTTACCTTTTTGACAAGTCTGAAAATACAGAGAACTAAGAGAAGAGAAGAAGCTAAGGGAAAGTAGAAGTCAGTGACTTCGTGTTCTGATCTTCAATCTAGAAAATGAACTTAGACAAAGGAAATAAAGTAGTATTTTCATATAAAAAAAAAAGGTTAAGAGCATAAATATGTTCAAGCATATGTAGACACTATTATTTGTGATTTTATAATGAGCATATGTAGCCACTATTATTTGTGATTTTATCAAAATACTCGTAGACAATATTTTTATGAGCATATTAGTACCTTTATTATATTGTAATAAATAAATTTTAGTGTTTGTTATTTACTTTTTTTATAATCCAATAAAGTTTATTATTTTTAAATTAAAGCATTACTTCTTGCAAATTCTTAAAATTTACAATCATAATACGATATATTCATTGGGGTCTTGGGGCCCATTATAGGATTTCTCCCTGGGCCTCCATATACTTAGGAACGGGGCTGACTCACCTCATGTTCGCTGATGATTTGTGGTTACTTTCTAGAGTTGTTCAAGATACCTTCCACTTACTTTTTGAAGTTTTTCACAAGTTTTCGGCTCCTTCGAGTCTTAGTGTTAATCTTGATGAGACCGAAATCAACTTTGGTGGAATTTCAGCAAGTAAGCAGGAGGCTTTGAAAGAGAGTATCTATGTGGCTCAAGGGGCTTTACCTTTTCATTATCTTTGAGTTCCTATTTCTTCTAAGAAACTTTATGTAGCTCGATGCAAACCTTTTGTTGATTGAGTCACTGTTATAATTCAAAGTTGGGCTTCTCGGTGCTTATCTTATGCAGGAAGACTTCAAGTTATCAAAAGTGTTATTTTTGGGATCCAAACTTACTCTGATCAAATTTTAATTCTTCCTTAGAAGATCCTCCTTGATATTAAAGATAAGTTTCAGGCTATTCTATGGACGGGACAGGCTGATAAATGCAAGAGGGATTTTGTTGCTTGGAAGCAGGGTTGTCTCCCTAAGGTGAATGCTGGTTGGAGTGTGTTAGCTCTTCCAGATTGGAACAAAGTAGATATCTATAGGTTGCTTTGGGATCTTGTTAATAAGGCTGACTCTCTTTGGGTCAAATGGGTTCACACAAACTATTTCAAAAGGGATGATTTGTGGGTTAACGCTCTTCGGTGCTTAATTAAAAATATTTTAAAATGCAGGTCTAATATTGATCAGTTGAATAGGGTGATGGAACCAGATTTTGCACCATGGGGCTTTCAAGATTAAACATATTTGTAGGCTTCTACGACCTCACCATTCAATAGTACCTTGGAGAAATTTTGTTTGCCATAATGGATATAATTATAACTTACCCAACTTAGACAACTTGTCAAACTGACCTGGAATCCACACCGCCCAACCTGGACAACTTGTTCAAACTGAACTGGACAAATTACATTTTCCTGCACAACTTTTTCAACCTGGATTCGAATCCATTTCTTCTCTTCTTCTATGTAATGAAGAAAATCACCATTTTACCCCATTTTCCTGGAAAATTATTATTCCATGTTCCTTTTGCAACTCTACTTTAATTGTTGATTATTAAGTTCAAAACACCATTTTTGAAGAAAATATCATCATTGAGTTATGTATAGAGAGAAAGCAACCTTATTGTAGCGACTTTAATGGCAAAAATTGAAGGAGAAAGTCGCCTCTCAGCTGCTAGTCTTCTACTTCAAAGGTGGCAACGGTGTCATCCATTTCGAATTCCAAATTAATGGTGAAATTGAAGATGGGTTTTAATGGGTTGTTCGGTTTGGTTGATGTTTGATGATGGTGAGAGAAATGGGAAGGGAGAAAGTGAAGCGAATTGACAAAAATTAGGGGTTATAAATTGAGGTAAGAAGAAGGAATTGCATAGAGTGGAAGAATGAATTCCAGATAAAAAGATGGTATACTCCCTCTCTCCCTAAAAAATTGCACCATTCATTTTTTCTCAACTCTTGAGACACATCTTTAAATGAATATATCTTTAAATAAGTGTGATAAAAAATTATTAAAATTACATATTAAAAAATTTTACATTAAGCTTAATCAAACGAGGTCTCATTTGACTATATTTTAAATTACCTTATGTATAAACTATAAAAAGACAAAGTTACCAAGTGAACAATAGCAAAAGTTAATATGAGGCATTCTTTAAGGGATGGAGGGAGTATTTCGGAGGTCGTTTGACCCTAATGTTTTGGCCAGACGGTCTGAGCCAATACTTCACTTCAATATATTATTAGCCTTTTGTGCACGCTATGCATGTATAACATTTTAGTTTGAAATATTAAAGGTAGTCAAACAAATCAAAATTACCAGATTTATAAATTGACATCCATTTTGCGATGGAAGCAAACCCTAAAAATTCTGTAAGAAATCTTTATCGATATGGATTTCTATTTGTAGAAAATTCAAAAATATAATTTTAATATGTTTATCGTTTATTTTTTTGAATAATAGATTTGATAATATTTACATTTTTAATTTTTTTTTTAAAACTTCCCTTTTTAATGTAACTAGTTTTAATAGTGATATAATTTGAATTTCTAAAACATACTAGGGGTAATGAAGACATTTATAGGGATATCATGGCTCCCCCTTGGCTTATACTCCCTTCGTTTTTTTAGTTTACTCACTTTTGTTCTTATCAAAACCAAGAAAATATTGGGAGTAGGAGAAAAAAAACTAAATGGTGATTAAAAGTTGTATAAAAAGTAAGAGAGAGAGCATGGAAAAGAGATAAAAGAGGTTAATTTTATTGAAGTTTGTCAAAAGTAAGAAAAATAGTATGAAAAAAACACTTGGGAATCATAAATTAATAAATTTAGAAGATCGAATAAATGTGAGAAGTGAGTAAATTAAAAAAAATTCCAAAAAGGAAAGTGACTAAATTAAAAAGAACGTAAGGAGTATGATAGAGATAAGAGAATTGGTTTGGTAGAGAATGAAGGAAAGAGCATAACATTTATTATGGACAAAAGGACACAAAGAAAAAAGGATAAGGGTTGGCCAGGCCCATGAACTTGCTACTATGGCCAGATCTGCTATGTAATTTAAAGATTGTTGCTTCATTGTCAAAAAAAAAAAAAAAAAAAAATTCTGGAGTTGGAGAATTGGAGAACTGAAGGATTGGTGGGTAGGTATTTGAATTATAACAACCCAATTAATGGTTGTTTATCTTCAACTATAATTAAGAGTGTCTAATGGAGAAGAATCAATCAATTACAATTAATTAAGTCTATCAGATTTTTAAACCACCAAAATACTACAGCGTATTTAGAAAACAAAGGTCCATATATTAAATTATAATAACTGTGTAAAATATATGATCATTTTATCAAAACCGGTATATATTAGTACATGTTGACAATTTTCCTACTGTAGTTAAATATATCACTCTTTGAGCACAAACTTTAAGAAAATGTTTAGCTACTAGAATAAAAAAAAAATGACTAGGAGTAAGCAAGTTTGGTACGGACGGAGTATTGTTCTTGCAACCCTATTACTCTTTTTTTTTTTTTAAGGATAATGTGTAAGACACTAGGTCTTGAAATCGGGCCCTACTACAGGTCATCCGGCCAATTTTATCCAACACACGCATCCGTAAGGAGGATAATAAGGAATTCTCGCAAATGGTTGCGGTGAAAATCGAACCCAGGACCTCGTGCCTGAATATTGAAGCCCTAACCACTGGGCTATGACCCTATTACTCTATTAGCTATATTGTTTGATACTCGGTATTATATATTCGTAACTGGACTATAATGGACCTCAAACAATAATAATCAGAATTAATTGCTTGAAAGATTATAGATTTCACTCTCACAAATCACTCAAAACAACAATAAATATGGATATTTTAGTGAATAGATGAAAGAATACACTCAAATCTATGGACTAAATTGAATATAAAGCTAAGAGAATCACTCTCAAATCTGAATATTCGGAATGGTTAGCTTCAATTAAGAGGGTCAATCTCCTAATCTATTAACCTAGACAACTAAACTAAGAGGGTCAATCTCCTAATTCAATTAATCTAATTGGTGAAATCTTGTAGTTAGACAACTATCCAAGAATTTCGAACAAGGTTAGTTCTTAAACACACAGTTTAAAATACTAGAGAGAAAACAAAGTTTTCAATTCAATTTCATTCAAGTCTGATTTTTAAGTACATAATACAAGCTATTTATAGCAAAATAAAGCAAACTAGAGCTATGTATAATTATACGTATAAAATACGTATATTCGTACAATACGCTCAAAATACGTACAAGCTACTATACGTATCTAATACAATACAAGTATTATACAACCTAAGGATAAACTCAAAGCAATAAACAAAGCTTTAAAACAACCAAAATATCTTGCAAAATCAGCCACCATAATCCACTTGCACCACTTGCACAAGTTGAATCAAATGAGCACCACTCAAGCTTGTTGTAGCTTCCATGACTCACCTAAGCTATGTCAAGCTCCAACCAAGTTGTATGACACCAAGATAGGCTAGTAGATGATGCAGCAAGGCTACTTGCTCCACTAGCAAAACCACACACAAAGCCCACAACAATTCTTGCAACAGCTGAAACTCGTATTCAGCAAGTGGCCTAGGTCGCGCCTCGCGACCAAATCTCGCGCCTCGCGAGTTGCTACTGGAATGGCTAGCTCTGTTTCAGCCCAAGTACGTAGCCAAGAACCTAAGGCTCGCGACTCGCGACTACACCCTCGCGACTCGCGACTCACTATTGTCCCAAGTGTTCAATTTTGCTCCGTAGTTGCACCTTCTTGCATACTAAGTTATCAACATAAAAGGGCTTTACTAGCTATTACAAATTACATTCAAAAGTAACTTAAACTACTAATCTAAAGTACTTATTAAGCTAATACAAAATAAACATAATTAGAACCACTAATTGTCCATCTTTGATCATAGTTCACTTTCCCCTTCTACAAAAAGAAATTGTCCTCAATTTTAGCACTTAAAACTTTCAAAAGTTAAGACAAATTTCAAGAAGTTAGCATATGAACTTTGTTCACAAAGTAAACGTCCTAGGTGGGCGTTTCCTATGTGATTTCTCCTTCTTTCCCAAGCTGATTTTATCCCTAATCACCTTCTCACAAAGTAAATTCTGATTTTGTTTATGCTTAGGATTAGCCTTTTTAGGTGGTTATAAGGGTAACAATGTTTTGATTTTTCCCTCCTTATGCACCGTATACACATTAGTAAGGCCATTATGAACGACTTTCCTATCAAATTGCCAAGGACGCCCTAGTAGAACATGGTAAGCAGTCATGGGAATTACATCACAAAGTATTTCATCAAAATAATTACCAATTGAAAATGAAAGCAATACTTGATGTCGTACCCTTACCTTCCGTTCTTCATCAAGCCATTTCAGAGTATATGGAATTGGATGATTCATGGTTGGTAGTGCTAATTTTTCAACTAGCTCACTTGATGCCACATTAACACAACTTCCTCCATTAATTATCAAAGTACAAAGTTTATTTTGGACTGAACATTTAGATTGAAAAATCAGTCCTCTTTGTTCATCCCCTACACCAATATCCCTATTGATCAAGGACCTTCTTAACACCAAAACTTCCCCCTCCATTTCTGGATTACACACGTCCTCCTTCTCTTCTATTTCCACCATGCCTAAATCAAGTTTTTCTTCAACTTTTATGAGTTCATCAATCTCTTCTTTATCATGGATAGTTAAAGTTCTACTTGTTGGACATTTTGCTTGATAATGGCCATAACCTTGACACCTAAAACACTTTACTTTAAGCACTCTATCCTCTAATTCTTTTCCTTTATCTTTTTTCATGAACTCAGATTTAGACTCTTTTTCAAGACTACTAACATTAGGATCATTAGTAGTAAAAGACTTTGAATAAAACTTATTCACAAATGGCCTTTTCTTCTGTTTTTCAATTTTTTGTGCCAATTTGCAAGCTTCATTATAAGTCAAGTATGGAAAGACCTCAACTTTTTCCCTCAAATCAGAATTTAAACCTCCTAAAAAACGACCCAATTTTTGTTCTTCAGATTCTTCAATATCACATACCATGGATAGCTTTTCAAACTCTTTAATGAACTCTTCTATGGACAAACCATCTTGTTTTAATGTAGACCATTTCACATATTGACTCTGTTTGTAATTAGAAGGTACAAAACGTTTTCTTAATTGTTTTTTAAGGTTACCCCAAGTTTGGATTTTGGACTTGTTTTCCTTAGCCCTTTGCTTCTTCAAGTTTTCGAACCAGATTGATGCATATTTGGTGAGCTTGACAACCGCCATCTTGTATTGCCTATCTTCTGGAATTCCCTTGTAATCAAAGAACCTCTCCAAAGATCTCTCCCATTCTAGGTACAACTCTGGATCAATGGCTCCATCAAATTCTGACAATTCAATCTTCAAACCTCTATCATCACCATTCGTCCCTTTTTCCTCTTCTGCACTCTTTTTGTTTCTCAAAACTTCAAGGGTCAATTGCTTCATCATCTCATGTAAGGCATCATTTTGTTTGGACAAGCCTTCAATCATTTCGTCCCTCTTGAAATTTGCAGCAGCTTCATCACCCATGTTTGAACTTAAGCTCTGATACCACTTGGACTATAATGGACCTCAAACAATAATAATCAGAATTAATTGCTTGAAAGATTATAGATTTCACTCTCACAAATCACTCAAAACAACAATAAATATGGATATTTTAGTGAATAGATGAAAGAATACACTCAAATCTATGGACTAAATTGAATATAAAGCTAAGAGAATCACTCTCAAATCTGAATATTCAGAATGGTTAGCTTCAATTAAGAGGGTCAATCTCCTAATCTATTAACCTAGACAACTAAACTAAGAGGGTCAATCTCCTAATTCAGTTAATCTAATTGGTGAAATCTTGTAGTTAGACAACTATCCAAGAATTTCGAACAAGGTTAGTTCTTAAACACACAGTTTAAAATACTAGAGAGAAAACAAAGTTTTCAATTCAATTTCATTCAAGTCTGATTTTTAAGTACATAATACAAGCTATTTATAGCAAAATAAAGCAAACTAGAGCTATGTATAATTATACGTATAAAATACGTATATTCGTACAATACGCTCAAAATACGTACAAGCTACTATACGTATCTAATACAATACAAGTATTATACAACCTAAGGATAAACTCAAAGCAATAAACAAAGCTTTAAAACAACCAAAATATCTTGCAAAATCAGCCACCATAATCCACTTGCACCACTTGCACAAGTTGAATCAAATGAGCACCACTCAAGCTTGTTGTAGCTTCCATGACTCACCTAAGCTATATCAAGCTCCAACCAAGTTGTATGACACCAAGATAGGCTAGTAGATGATGCAGCAAGGCTACTTGCTCCACTAGCAAAACCACACACAAAGCCCACAACAATTCTTGCAACAGCTGAAACTCGTATTCAGCAAGTGGCCTAGGTCGCGCCTCGCGACCAAATCTCGCGCCTCGCGAGTTGCTACTGGAATGGCTAGCTCTGTTTCAGCCCAAGTACGTAGCCAAGAACCTAAGGCTCGCGACTCGCGACTACACCCTCGCGACTCGCGACTCACTACTGTCCCAAGTGTTCAATTTTGCTCCGTAGTTGCACCTTCTTGCATACTAAGTTATCAACATAAAAGGGCTTTACTAGCTATTACAAATTACATTCAAAAGTAACTTAAACTACTAATCTAAAGTACTTATTAAGCTAATACAAAATAAACATAATTAGAACCACTAATTGTCCATCTTTGATCATAGTTCAGTAACACATTCCCTTTGTTAATGAAAATCATTACGATCATTTTGTTATCTTTGTCAGCCATGTGTAAATAAAAAAAATTCGTCCCCTAATTTCTTCTATTGTATTTTCTTAATTACATCTAAAAATAACTAGTAATATGCATTTGGAAAATGATGTGTAAATTAAGCATTTATTGTCTCAAATAGAAATAAAAGTTTGAATTAAGCATTATCATTTGTCAAATAATGTGTAAATTTGTCATGAATTCTTAAATAGTTTCCATTTTAAGATAAGTAGTTAATATTTATATGTTTCCCTAAGGGCTACATTAAACGTTACATACCCTATGCATTATCGTTTAATATTATACTAGGTTAATTAGCACATGTGTGTTGCACAGTTTATGCAAAATAATGATAATTAATGTTACAATATCAAGTATCATCGAGTCAATGCTAATTTAGAAAATTTTGACCTAGTGGAACTAAATAAAGACCAGCTTAAGATGCATGGTTAAAAAAATATTTTAAAATTTAAGTAATCCGTAGCCAAATGTATTATGTAAATTATGGACGGATAATTTAAATTGTAATAGTAGTTCTCCCATCTTGTTGTTTTTGAAACAAGCAATACAATATTTGTTGTAAATTGAAATAACATTTATTGTAATAGTATAAGCTATAGATTTAATAATTAGGTTGTTTTTAAAAGATGATGCCATATCTAATTTTCAAGGGTAATTTTTCATTGAGGATTTGACATGTATCCTTGATCATGCAAGCAATATTTTGTTTTAGTATAAGTTATAGATTTTTTGATTCAAATTAAATTTGTTTTCATTCTATTATTGTATACGAAACACCCCTAGTTCATGTATATAATATATTCATTTTTTAAAGCATGAAAGGTATACATGACCTATACATTGATTTATGTCTCAATAAATAACTTTGACGGATAAACCAGGCAGACATAAAGTTTACGTACGTACCAGTGTCCTTTGGTACCTCTAAATTAGAGTTTGAACTCTTAACCACTAGACCAATGGAGCACCGCAATAAAATATATCCACTTGAATAAGAAGTAGTACAACTATATATACAACACATATGAGCAAAATCTAAGACAACAATCAAATTACAAAGAGCAATTTGATAACGTGTCTTTTCATAATAGGATCCCTTAAATCTCTCCCACAATCTCTCTCTCTCTCTCTCTTTCTCTCTTCAATTTCTTTTTTAGGGGAAAAACAAAAGACAACAAAAATGGTTGATAACATAACTTCCTATTCCAACAGAGGAAGACTAGTTCCAAACTACAACAACAACAACCCTATACCATCATCATCATCATCATCATACTACCACAACAACATCTACAACAATAATGAAGATCAAGAGAATAATAATAATAACAATAATGAAGAAGAAGAATTAGCATCAGGAAGTGGGATAAAAGAGCAAGATCGGTTGCTACCAATAGCAAATGTTGGGAGAATCATGAAGCAAATATTACCCCCAAATGCTAAAATCTCAAAAGAAGCTAAAGAAACCATGCAAGAATGTGTTTCTGAGTTTATTAGCTTTGTTACTGGTGAAGCCTCTGATAAATGTCACAAAGAAAAACGCAAAACTGTTAATGGTGATGATGTTTGTTGGGCTCTTTCTTCTTTAGGCTTTGATGATTATTCAGATCCTTTAAAGAGGTATCTTCTTCGTTACCGCGATTTTGAAGGCGAAAGACTTGCTAATCATAACAAGGACTTTTCTACTACTAATAATAATAATCTAGATTTCAACCATGGTTGAATCTTTAATTAAATCTCTCTCTGCTTGATTATATATTTTTGTTTGTTTGTTTGTTTGTTTGTGTAGTTAAGCTTGTTGTTACTTCTAATTTATGAGATAATAATTTTACTTTTTAAAAAAAAAAAAAAGAATATTGTATTTTATGACCTAGTTTAGATGTTTAATTAGATCTGATGTTATGAAATTACTCTTGATCTTGCTTGTATCATCTTATGTTTTTGTATGCTTGTGTGAATGTCTATAGTTTGACAACATAATTAAAAATTGTTTTTTTTTTCTGTATATGCTTCCTACTATATATAATATTATTATTTGTAATAGATAATAGTTTTCTATTCATCTTGTTTAATTGTTTTTGAAATTGATCTGATCTGAACTTATGATTTTCACTGTACATCAATTATCTTTGTTTTCGTTTCTTTTATTTTTACTAAAGAGTGATTGAGTAAAAGGAATAGCTAAATAATAACCATAAACATGAATAAAGGCTCATCAACCCAGAAAAAATCATAAGCATGATAGATCTTGTTTGATTTGTTTGGATGAGAATTTTTAAAAAAATTAAAAAAATCAACTTTTTTTATAATTTCAATTAGTATTTAGCTAAAGATAGTAATAGTAGAATAGATATGCATTTTTTGATAAGGCATGTATAAAGTGGGAATGGAGAAATTAATTAGTACTTCATCTATTTCAAAATGTTGCTTATGTTTGCTTTTGCAGCATCTACAACATACATGCTCTTTTTTTTTTTTAATAAGAGATGATTAATATTTCCTCCGCTCCATATATTAATTGTAACACCTAACACTTAAACTAAAAAAGTCTCACATATTTAGTCAAAGTGTTGCAACTATTATGTAGCGGAGGAAGTGTATATTAGTGTGTGGGGCATCTGATCTCTGAATGGAAGAATTATTGGGTGAGGCCATGTTAGACATACATATATACTTCACTTAGCTTATTACAAAATGACCTAATGTTAATTAAGGTTCTTCCTCCCTTAGCAGGTCAATCAGCTATTTTAATCCACCTGCTACTATATCTTGTTCTACAAATAGAACCCTAATTAACTGGCAGATCAGAGAAAGTATTATTGCTAAAGGAAGCAACAACTTGGACCAAAAAGCTAAGGGTTCAGTTTTGGTAGGATGCATGCATGGTTGTGGAGAGTATGATGGGTTGGTGAAGTCAAATTAAATGTATAGGCCAATAATAACTGAAAATTTTAGTATAGTTTTGTTGGGAATTAGTCCATCCAAAGTCCCACATCGGAAGAATAAAGAGTAGAAGAGCTTTTTAGTAGTGTTACCAAGCACCTATTAGTATGTAGGAGGCTTTTTGGAAAGGAGCCCAAAAACAAATCCGTGCGGATTTGGTCCAAAGCGGACAATATCATACTAATGGTTGAGCTGTGTTGTGTACGCTTGCGGCCTTACAAGTTTTATGACTATAGACTACTATAATGGATGACTAAGATTGCTTAATTTTTGAGTTAGGCATGAAGTTGGTAGGTTGGGAGAGGTTAAGGATCGAACACCTGGTTCTCCAAGGTGGAGGAGATGAAAATTAAGGGTCCGTTTGTTTTGATGGAAAATATTTTAATGGAAATTTTTTTTCTCCCCTCTTTTCATTAACAATTTTCTGTAAGGTGAAAAAGTCACTTTAGAAAGTAAAACTATTTTCATTTTGTAGGGAAGGAATGCCACATTTTCCCTCTTATTCTTCATTTCTCCCCTCTTCACTTTTCTCATCCCTTCATTTCAATTTTGTTTTCCTATATAAGTTTTCCTCTGGTCAAATAAACAAATGATAACTTTTCTAAAATCAATATTTTCTATTGAAAATTATTTTCCTTAAAAGATGACTTTTCGTTGAGAATTATTTTCCTTCAAAACAAACGGAGTCTTTGGCACACATTAAATTGATTTTGGCATCCCACTTCATGAGTAAAACATAGAAAATTTTCCTCTTACAATGGGATGCCAATATCAATTATTGGGGTGCTAATTAAAATCATTTACGGTTCATATCATATGGTTCTTGATCATTTTGAATAGTTAGGTATATAGCTCAAAAACCTCTGTTTCCTTTACCGCCAACGATTCATTATTAGCTACAGCAACACATTACATAGCACAAGCTCAGTTGGTGAGCTACATTTTTTGTTTCCAGGGCCACCCGAGATTAAATCTTGGTACCCATTTCCTCCTCATGCTTATATCCTGAGATAAGAATCATAAGATAAGTGTGAGGCTTCTCGTGTATCTTTCCCTTATAATAAATAATAAAGAAAACTTTGATGTGTGTGTGGTTGAATCGGCTTAGTAATACTTTAAAAACTGTAACTATAAACAAATCATAAGGTTTGTACTCTCTTACCTTTTATAGGACGACGACCCATTACCACTAAGGGTCCGTTTAAAATGATTTCACAGAAAACTATTTTCCTCATTTTACGCAGTTTGGTTGGACTGCAACTTGAAATGGAAAAATTATTGTGTAAAATAGTTTTACACTATAGTTGAAAATGTTTTCCTCCCAAAATCAAAGGAAAACTGTTTTTCATTCTCTTTTCTCTAATCTCATAATTCATTTTCCATTGAACCAAATAATTTATGGAAAACTTTTTAGAAAATGAGTTTTTCGTTGTAAAATGATTTTCATGAAAAAACATTTTAAATTAAAAATATTTTACGCCCAACCAAATGGACCCTAAGTATGTGGACGTCGTGTAGGGTTTTCACTCTCTTTAATGTAACAATTAAAAACCTTAACATGATTAACCATATATCTGGGCATATCTAATCAGACTTAGAAGAGGTAAAACCCTAATCCTTCACATACTCTAAGGTGTTGTTTGGTTAAAGATTATTTCCATTGAAGATAAAATACCATACTAATTCTTAGGAAATGACAAAACAAGGTTGTGTTTGGTTGGAGGAAATTAGGAAGAGCTTAAGAATTATAATTTCCTATGAAATTGAAATTCCAATAAGACATCTGATTTGAATTTCCTAGGAAATTCAATTTCCTAGGAAATTCAATTTCCTATTATATCAACCAAACAATTTAGCCTAATTCCTAGGAAATTAAGAAAGGAATCACTTCCCGTGAAATACGAATTACCATGAGAAATCACTTTCCATGTAAACCAAACAAGCTCTAAAATTGTTGCGTAGTTTATTAGTATATTTGGCACAATCTTTTCCTTTTATGTATGACCTTATATGATCTGGTTATTATTATTTGTTAGCAACACGCCCAATCTCATTGCTTTACACATGATAATTCCTTCAAATACTTGTATACATCTTCTTTATTACTTCAACTTTAGTATTTTGATATGTCGCCTTTCTTGAAGAGTGCTCTGCCATTTGCATAAATTCTAATTGTATTATTACATAAAAATATTTTTTCAATTAAATCCAACAATAATAGTAAAGTATTTCTTCTAATTTTGATTAATTTGTACATTACAATTATAAAAAAAATAATAATAATTCCTAATTTTATTTGTGTAAAAAAAATAAACATGAACAAACACTTTGACACTGATGAGTAATTTGTATTATTGTAACATCTACACCATATGGAGTATAGTAATTTTTTTATTGATTACTTGTATTTATATAATTACACATAACATATATATAGTCATTAGGCATCTATTATACTGTATTGCTGCACCACAATTATTGTTACATACAATTTGCAATTTAAGACATCGATTTGGGACTTGTTAATTTTGTTATTATTTTTTTATTTTGTGAGGAAATTTGCGACTAGATAATTAGTTAAAGCT
Organism: Salicornia ramosissima; assembly: GCA_951394345.1. Taxonomy (NCBI): domain Eukaryota; kingdom Viridiplantae; phylum Streptophyta; class Magnoliopsida; order Caryophyllales; family Amaranthaceae; genus Salicornia; species Salicornia ramosissima. Next base: position 19,191,264 of record OX596235.1, read on the forward strand.
AATGAGGGTGATAACTAGTTAAAGATTAGTATTTTTCATGAACCTACATTTAAATATTTACAATTTTTATATTATGTTTTTTAAGACTTTTATGTTAATTCACTACAAAAAATATTTTCAAGAAGGACAATTAAAATTGCCCTATTTGATACAAAATTTGTCTTCTTAAGTTATAATGACAATTTTAGTATTGCCCTCATGTTGTCCTTGTAACCCCGTTGTGTTAGGTTTCAAAGCCAATTTTGGATGTTTTGCCCTCTTTGATTCAATTCAAAAAGGGCAAATAAAATTGTCTTCATTGGTCATCAACAAAGGCAATAAATTTTATTTTCCTTGATTTAAACACTTTATTTATCGTCAAATAGGGCAAAGTTTCAAAAGTCTAAGAGGGAAAAATAATCATATTGTCTTCGTTGTTAATATAAATAAGTGCAAAAATAATTGCCCTTGTAGACATCATTAAGTAAAATAATACTTATATTGCCCTCTTTAATCATGATAAGCTGCCCTCGTTGTGTGAGTTTTTTGTAGTGCTTATAGTACATATTCTTATAAAATTAGAGTCTGTTTGGTAGGGCGTAAAATATTTTCAATGTAAAATTGTCTTCCATTAAAATCATTTTACAATGGAAAACTCATTTTCAAAAGAGTTTCCATTGTTGGGTTGAATAAAAAAAAATTCCATTTGAAACGTTCATGAGGAGAAAGAAAGTTACTAAGTTATGTGGTTGGTGTGGAGAGAGAAAATATATAGATGAGAAGGGAAAGTGTATTGTGAGGTCATGAGAATAGTGAATACAAAACAGTTTTCCTTTAATTTGATTTTGAGAGGGAAACCTTTTCAAATATGGTGGAAAATCATTTTACACCCTAAATTTTCTATTTAAATTTTCAGTCCAACCAAACAATGTAAAATGAAGAAAATAGTTTTCAGTGAAAGCATTATTTTACATCCTACTAAACGGATTTTAAGTGGTCTAAATGGATCATTTCAATGTTATTATTAAGTGTAAGTGCATGATATTAATTGTGTACTCGGTTATACAATATAAGAACAATAATACTTCCTCTGTCCCAAATTACTTGCTACATTCTCTTTTTTACATCTCCCAATACACAACTTTAAATTAAAATATATTGAACTACACATAATAAAAAATTATACGTTTATAATTTGAAAAGTACATATTGAGACGAATCAAACTAGATCCATCATGACTATATTTTTCTGTATGTACATGAAACTATAAGCAGTTAAAGTTTACAAATGAATAGCGACATTTTCCAGAATGTAGCAACAGAGTGAGTAGATAAACTTCACAGTTAAAAGATAATTAGGGTTTCTTGTTATCATGTATGTTTGTTCTTCATGATATATGATAGACATGATATAGTCGTGCTTCTTTTGTACGAGTAAGACATTCTTCTCCTTCTTTGCTGGAAACATGTGCCCCCTTTTGAATCTACAAGCACTTAAATCAACTTGGATTACTAAATTTAGAATTAAAGTTTGCCACTTGCATGAATTGGCTTTTTCATTACTATATTATAATTTGTACAGCTTTTCAATGGCACAAATAATGTAATGATTTAATTATTTATATATTTCATGGTTGTACTAGCTCTAGAGAGTATGTTTGGTGAAAATTGAAGGTTGAAATTTCATGGTATAATGTCTATTATATAACACCTTAACCTACCTATTATGATTGATTGCGCTGTTTAACGCCAACATTTTACTGATACTGTCTACGTTCAATTACAATTAATAAAAGACAAAAATGGTCTTATTTAAAAATACCCTCCTAAATAGTTAAAAAAATCCACCACTACCGTAACAATCTGTCGGCAACCACCACCATCTGAGACATGCTTTTATTATTATTATTATTATTATCATTATTATTATTATTATTATTACCATGCTAAAAAAATAGTGAAATGCATATGGAGCCACTTAAAGGGATTATACATGATAATAATTCATAATTGATGAATTAATCGAGATATTATCATGAAATCACGAGGTTAATGGAGCTAGGTTTATGGACCACACTAGTGTAAATTAAAGATAATAGCAAAGCTCAAATATTGATGTATGCTTAATTAATATGCCAAGGAAAGTCACCAATGCCAAATTGAGCCAACCAAATGTTGGTCTTCTTATGAGACAATTTACTTTAATCAGTCAATCGATTTCTTCCCCCTAGTAAAAACATTATAACGGATCAATTATTAAACTTGTGGGTTTTTCCCCCCCAAAATTTAATGTCAAAAAAAAAAGTTAAATAATAAGAATTGCAAACTAAAAGAAGTGACTAAATGAATTGTGTTATGAGGGCACTCATAATGAGGTAAAATTATTGTTTACTGATTTCAATCTCTTTCCTCTTGTTAAGACACCTTACAATTGTATGTACTCCCTCTCTATAAGTTTATTTGCAACAATTTAGAATATATGTGAGGGATACAATTTTATTTGGTCTTGGATCCAAGGGTCGGTGATGGTGTATTGTTTTGGTGATCCATTGTTGTGAGTAATTATATGGGAGGTGACTAAAGTTGATGATCAAAGTTAGTGGGATATGAGCCAGTTAGATCGAATGGGTCCTATTATAATTAAGGTGGGTGAATAGGTGTGAGAAAAAAGGTTGAATGAATTTTTTTGATAACTTTGATATAACGACATTGTTAGAATATATTATAGATATATTCTATACGCTACAAATATTGTAAATAATATGTAAATATTCTTTTATCTTAGAACTAGAAATTAGTTAGTATTTAAGGCTAGTCAAATATTCTTCTCTATTTTATAGCCTGTAGTTAGAATATTTTGCGAAAAGAATATTTACATATTATTTACAATATTTGCAGTGTATAGGATATATCTATAATATATTCTAACAATCATTAATATATGCATTGAATTCGGTATATGTAAAGCGGTAAATATGAAAAAATACCATCAAAATTGTGAAAATTCTTTGGAGCTCACCCAAAAAACGATCATCGAAGTCAACCAAACTCAAATGATAGACCAGATCTTGGTTGACTAGATATGACTTTTCTTTACACACGCATGTGTGCACACATCCACACATATATTTACAAATTTTTTTTTAGGAATATTAATTATGTTTTTGATATTATCTTTATTTATTAAAATAATTTTATAGTTTTTGTAATTTAGGAATAAACTTTTTATAGTAATTAAAACCGAAAAAAATCAAATTTGTAATTACTTTTGTTAATTACACTAATAAAAAAAAAAAATAAAACCCCTAAAATAAAAGATCTAAATTATATTCATCCCTATGGTTCAAAATTAGATTTTTTTTTTTAAAAAAAATATATATCAAATTCATCCCCTCATTCAACCTTCCTTCATCCCCTATGATTCACCCTTTAACTTAAAGCCTTCATCCTCCATTGAAGATGCTCACTAAAAATTTTTAGAACCCCATAATGAGTGTGCCAATGGATAAATAAAACCATATTCATTATAATCAAAATTGAAACAAATTTGATGATTATTGTGTATAGAGGAATCCGCCATCGATGAGTTTTAGAAAACCTTCAAAAAAATTCAGTACAAAAGTCGTATTAGGTAATCGTGTTCAATGAATCGAATGAAGGTATAGTTTTATCAATCAAAATTCAAATAATGCCAAACAGATTGAGATCTATCAATTAAGCAAATTGCAAATTTGATTATTCCAGTTACAAGTTTCGGGGATTGTAAAGCTTAAGCAATTAGGTTTCGATTCTTTAATTTTGTTACATATGTGCAGTTTTTATAAATGGTAATGTCTGAATAATTCTATATTGATCAAATGATGGGTTAACTTGAAAATGAAAGAGCATATGCTGGTGCCATGGATGGGAGAAGATGAATTTATATAGATTGTTAGTGTCTGTAAGTCTGTAACCAGTACAGCTCGAGGCTGGGTGGTGATTTTGGCACCCCAAATTGATTTTGGCACCTCAAAATTGATTTTGGCACCATCCCCTTTATAGTAAACATGGTTACTATTCATGTGAGAGGAGGAAGGGTGTCAAAATTAATTTCGGAGTGCCAAAATCATTCTCTATATATTGGCTAATTTAAATTTTTTTTTGGGTGCAATGTCCATATTTTTTATAGGCAATTATTACCTACAGGTATTTGTGAAAGCATATTGCTAAGTACAATTATTGTTAATTTTGATGGTGGAATAATTTTTATTATTTTGTTTGGTGGTTTAAATTCTTTTATCTATGCATGCACAAATCTTAATATCGATGTATTTAATAATTTTAATGTCATACAATCGTTATATTTATACTCACTTTTGGTAATGTGGTATGGTAAACAAGATAGTAATCTTATGAGGATTTATTCATAAATATATTTTATCTTGTTTATGTTTAATTGGTTGTATATATGTAGCAAATTTGATAACAAAATTTTTTGTGTTAAAATATGTATATATAAAGGAGAAAATCTTATGCTTAATTGAATTGATTTATGAAATACTTCCATGGTTATTAATTTTAGGAAAAATTCACACGAATAATCCGACTTTTGCACGGTCTTCTCAAAATGGATGGTCTGACCTTTTGATTAACTCAGAATAATCCCACCTTTCACCCTCATCTTTTAAAAATGGTCCCAAACCCATTGTGACCTATTAGAGTAGGTTAGAGTAGTTTATTAGATACGTGTTGCATTCTTATTGGTCCTTAGCTAATTAATCAAAGTTTAATTTGATTTACTTAAATTAGTTAATTAATAAATTTTAAAAAAACCTGAAACCCTAAACCATCACAGTGCTGGGGGGAGGGCAGTGTGGGTGGGGGTGAGGTGGTGGTGATTGAGGTGGGTCGAAAAGGGGCGGGGGTGGGAGAGGGAGGGTTTCGAGGTACGGGGTGGGTGGGAGGGGGAATCGAGGTGGGGGTGGCTGGGAGGGGGAATCGGAGTGGGGGTGGCTGGGGAGGGGGAATTGGTGGGTGGGTGGTGGGTGGGGAGGGGGAATCAGGTTTAGGGTTTTGTGGTGGCTAAGGAGGGGGGAATTAGGGTGGGGGTGGCTGGAGAGGGGAATCGGGGTGGGGGTGGTCACGGTTTAGATTTTCAGTAGGTGGGGTAGGTGGTGGTGGGGGTTTCGGGGGTGGGGGAGGTCAGGTTGTGGGGCACGATGGGGGGCAGGGTGCAGGGGTTTGGTTGTTTTTAAAAAAAAATTAATTTACTTTAATTTTGTTATTTGTGCAAAAAAGGACCGGTTGTGTAGGTTTTAGGTCACTTGTACCATTTTGAGACGATAAGGGTGAAAGGTGGGATTATTCAGAGTTAATCAAAAGGTCGGACCATTCTGTGAAGGCTGCGCAAAGGTCGGATTATTCATATGTGAATTTTTCCTTAATTTTATACTTATTATTGTTATAAAGTGGATGGATGGTTGATTATCTTCAATCAATTTTATAAATTAAAAGTATATTGTGTATATAAATAAAATTTGGTAACATATGATAATATGGTAAAATTTTTATATGCAAGAGGGGAGATCTTATATTTGATGTTGATTTATAAAATTGTTTTATTTTATTAAAATATTTTTTTATACTTGGTATAAGTATAATGGAAGATAATAATTTTATCTTTGACTTGCATTGTTTAATAGACGGGTATCACTTGAAAATGAAATCAAATCCTTCTATTGTAGAAGGGTATGTTATGCTTGATGATTTGATGTTTGTTGATAATGGCTTAAACAATTTATTTTCTACAAAAAGATGTTTTCTTCTTATAATTAGAAGATTTATTCTATTAGATAAATTGTCTTTTTGGAGGAGATAATTCTTTTTGTTATTCATACTAGATTAGTCTCATGTGTTGCATGGTGCAGATAATTTTAAGGAAGGATTTTGTTAATATTGGAACTTATGCAAAGATATAAATTAGCAAAAAAAAGTTGACATCATCAATTAGTTTTGGAGGAAAATTTTTTAAGGATAAAGTGACACATGTGCATGATGACTTAAGTAACACTTTATTTTAGTACATAGTATAGATATAGATTAGACTTGCATGTTAGTCTCAAGTATTAATATTGTCTTGATATTAAATAATGAAGGTGTTGTAATAATGATATGTGAAATGTGTATGGACAATTGGACATAACCATGTTTCTTATCACAAATTATTGTGATTTGATTGAATTTATGTTAATTGGTAACCGTGTATATAATGTAATCATACACATGTATGTGCGGTAATTTTTGTGTATATGATTTTATATAACATGGGGTTGCAATGTTTATGCAATATGATTTTACTATGATGAATTTTTGGCTAAAGTATTGCTATGTTATATTGCATAAAACATGAATAAAATGATGGGTTTGATCCTAGCTATTGGACAATATAATTGAATGAAAACTTAATTTGACGTATAATACAAAGTTAGATCTCAAATTCAATGAGTATAAAATTTCATTGGATAAGTTGCAAGTACTTGGTACGATTTTAATACCAAGGTATACATGGAATTTGTCTGTCATAATTTCTATCATTTAAATGGGGTAAGAATTTGTTTTTCTTGAAAATCATATATCATTTGATTTGAATGCATTTAATTAGCAGAATGACAAAATTTGGACATATCAAGCTTCCATTTAGTTCTTACTAGTGGTGGACTGGTGGCCACTGGGCCGGGTTGACCCGGCCCGGCCCGGATCCGGCCCGGTTTTTTGCCCTGATGGATCAGACCCAGTTAGCCCGGACCCGGTCCGTGATCCAGTCCGGTGCTAAACGGGTGGGTCATGGGTCGGAGTGTTATAATCCGTAACCCGATCAAACCCGGTCCAACCCGGGTGGGCCGGTTCATGAGTCGCCTATCCATGAACTCGGCCCGGTTCGGCCCGGCCCGGTAACCCACCTGGCCGGTTCATGGGTCGGAGGTCTTCGACTCGGCCCGGTCTCTGGCCCGGCCCGGCCCGTTCGGTGGCCACCACTAGTTCTTACTAACTATATATGTATGAAGTATATTCGAAAAAAATTAACTACTGTAGTAATTTTCTACAAAATATTTACCGGAATAATAATATCTATAAAGTTCATTTACTTTTATTAGGACACAATTTATTTGTCCAAGTTTTTGTTGAAAAAAAGAAAGAACCAATAACATTATTTGAATTCTATGTTCGGTTCCACTTCAACATATTCACTTGGTTTTGTTAAAAAATTTTAACAGACTAATTACCTTAGCATTGCCATACTCTCAAAACTACTATGTAAAGTGTGTAGTTCAACAACAATCACCTTTTTGTCACCAAAATACTTTTGCTTAAGAATATCCCACACTTAGCTTGCTTGGCGGTTGACAAAGCAGAAATTCGCGGGAAAACGTCATTAGTTAATGCAGATTGAATGAGAAACGTCATTTTCACATCCTTCTTTTGACTTTCTCCGAGAGCTTAGTCTGGTTTAGTGGGTGCCTCTGTCGATTCCTTGTTTGTAGTCGTGTTGCACCATGTCCCAAAGCTCTTAGGACTTATGCATTGTCTTTATCTTCAACCTCCACAAAAGATAATTTCCACCTTCAATATTCGAATTAAAGGTTGTGACGACGAGTTTATACTAATATTTGCCATAGTTACACTCATTGTGTTCTATCACAACTAACGAATATATTTATTACCACAACTAAGGCTTTTTCTTAACTTTCACACAGGATCTAATTTACTTAAAGTTCTGATACCATGTTGAAGTATAAAAGATAGAGATGAAGTAAAAATGAGAAGAAATTAAGAGATATAGGATTTGCAAAACACACGGCACTAGATATATTGGATGAGTTATAAAGGAAACTAATACAAGAATTAAATAGACCAAACGAACAAAAACTACTTCCAAAACTTAAGGCCCACTAAAACAATACATATCTTACTAATAAAATTAAACTTTCCCACTAACAAACTTGACATGGTAAAAGTATAAGTAATAATATAAACCCACTAATTTAGCTAACTTAAGCCACGTAATCAGTCGTTTAAATCATCCCCTAACACATTTTAAAACTAGCCTTTTATGCACGTGTTGCGTGCGATGATATTTTAAATATATCTATTAATCTCTCTAAACAAAATTTATATAATATAATCTCTATTATATAAGCCAAGGGGGAGCTATGGTGTCCCCCCTGGAAATGTCTTTATTGCCCTCAATATTTTCCAAAAATTTATTTTGCATCACTCTAACCTATTATGGAAAGTTTTTATAATTTTTTAATTTTTTAAAATGAAAATATTAAAAAATATATAATTCGTAAAAATAAAATAAAAATACCAAAATTCATATTTTTGAGTTCTCTATAAATTGATATCCATATTGATATAGTTTGAATTGTCACATAAAAATCTTACATGTCGATTATCGTAGAAATTTGATAGTCGATATAAAATAATAAAAAAATTTGTTCATCGTTGTGGGATGGGCTGATGAAAAGAAAAAGGTTTATTATGATTATATGAATTAGTGTTGATTTTTTTAAAAAATAATTTTTCAAACAAACAACTGAAACAACCTTTTTTTTGTTTGTTTATACAAATTGAAAGATACATTTAAAAGATCATCGCACGCAAAGCGTGCATAGAAAGCTAGTATTATATAAGCCAAGGGGGGAGCATGGTGTCCCCCCTCAAAAAGTCCATCTTACCCCTCAAAACTTTCTAAAATCTCAATTTTTATCACTCCTAATTATTAAAGGAATTTATTACAATTTTCGAAATTTTAAAAATGAAAATAGTACAAAATATAAAATTCGAAAAAATAAAACAAATATACCAAAATTAATATATTTAAATTCTCGATCAATAAATAGACATCCATATTGATATATTTCATCAACTAAAAATTATACATTTTGATTATCGTAAAAATTTGGTAGCGGCCAATAGAATATGGTAAATAAATTTGATTTTTCAATTTTTCTATCAAATAATTTTTTTTTTGTTTAAACAGATTAATAGTTATATTTAAAATATATCGCACGCAAAGCGTGCATAAAAGGCTAGTATAATAAAAAAAATCCCTTTTGTTAGTTCATCCCATAACAATGAACCGAAAGAAAAGTTTTATTTACCATATTTTATTGGCTTCCAAATTTCTACGATAATCATAATGTAAAATTTTTATTTGTGAAATATATCAATATGGATGTCTATTTATAGAGAATTTAAAAATATTAATTTTGAAAATTTTGTTTTATTTTTTCGAAATTTATATTTTGTACTATTTTCATTTTAAAAAGTTCAAAAATTGTAATAGCTTTCCTTAATAATTAGGGTTGATACAAATTAAGATTTTAGAAAATATTGAGGGGTAAGATGGACATTTCGAGGGGAGGGGCACCATAGCCCCCTTAGCTTATATAATAGAGATAATTAGAAAGTTAAACAACATATACATGTGCATGGGTTTACTCGTAAATACAACAATAATAACCCTTGTAGATGTTATTATTTAACAATAATAACTAGTTTGAAAATGTCTTAAAGAATGATCATGATGTAATCATTATTAATAATTTTGAAAAATTCTTACAGCACTTGGAATTAAAAAGAACTACATTAATAGAATTGGCATAAGAGGATATGTAACAACAGTTTTTTTGTTGTTAACTTGCTCATCGAATTGTTTGAAAAGTACAAGTTTTTTACTTACATTAATTTACAAGTCTTTATTATATTTTACTTTTACATGTTAAAACAACAAATCGTAGTGGTTTGATAGTTAAAAGCTTACATTTCATTACAAAGATTTCTATGTTTGGTTCTTATCCAAGACAATATTTTAAATTTTAATTAAGATTCAAAACATATATTTTTTCTATGAAATCTATGAGTGCATGCATGTTTTTCTTGAAAACAAATTTTCTATCATTTTTGGGCATAAAAGGAGGTAAAATTTGAACATCAGCTGCCTTTTTTTTTTTTAGCTAAATCTCGTTTGTTAAGCTTTTGTGATCTAAGCAATTTTCCCTTTTTTCAGTTTGAAAATGTGAAGTGTTATGCTCAATTTTTATTTATTTTTTTTTTTTCCCGGCCAGTGGCTCAATTGTTACGTCATTGTATTTAACATTTCTGTTAAAAATTGTATGTCATATTTGAGTTTAACTTTCTGGTCTCCTTTTTTTATTTTAGGGAAAGTGTTGTACTTGAGATTTTGACAATTCCCACTAGTATACCCAATTTTTTAAATTCATAAAAATATACTTGAGTTGATAGTAAACCGAGTTTTTTGAACTTGGCAAGTTTTGTGTGCGGTTGTCCGTGTGGCCACTTATAAATGTACAAAGGTAACCTTTATAATACTAATTTAACTAGGCAACCCTAAAATACTCCCTAAGCGACCCCTATTATTACTATGTAATCCTTGTAAAATTGACCAACTATCCCTTGTAAAATTAACTGAGTAATCCATATAGGCCTATAACACTATCGAGTAACCCCTGCCACACCGTGTGGCCAACCACATATAACTAGTATAAGATTTCATGAACAACTAAATATACTTACCTCGATTTATGTGTAATTGGTTTGCATGACTAAAAAAATTAACTCAATCAAAGGTTTTGGGGTCATTTTAGATAGCCCTTAATGGATCAAATTTATGTTCAAAAATTTGCATAAATGATCATATTTATCTGGAAATGCGTGCTAAAAACTACTCCCTTCATCCACTATTATTTGCTCCATTTTCCATTTTTGTCTATTCAAATTTATTTGCTCCATATCTTTTTTTGTAATATGACTCACCTTTAAAATTAAAAACATTTATGCATTTATAATCACATTTTTTTTAATTCCCTATTATCACATTATAGACAATTATACCCTCAAAATTACTTGTGTGATACACTAGAAGACAAAAATATATACTTCCTTAAAATTCACCAAAAAAAGAGTTTGGAGCAAATAATAATGAACAGAGGGAGTATAATGAATAGAAATTTAATGGAATGTTCTATTTTTTTTAACGAAATATATATATACTTTCATGTTTTGAACCTTATGATAAACTCAGGCATATTTTTGGGAATTTCAAAAACTAAGATATACCATGGAATAACCCTTTTTTTAATAGAGTAGCTGATTTTGATAAACAATTAAAGGAAAATATATTTTACTTCTTTTATATAATACAAACAATGAAACAAACAACAACATATTACTCGCAATATTGAGAAGTTTTACGTTTATCATTGCACAATTCAAGATATCAATATCTTTAATTTTATTTTTTGTAAAATATTATAAAAAGTAAATTTCAATAAAGTAATTTTTGAGACGCATCTAATAAAATTATATACTACTATAGATTTTCTAACATATAAATTAAAAAATTTAAACAAAGGCAATAGTAAATACTCTTAAATAAAACCCTTAACATCTCGATTAATTAATAACGGATGATTTTGTTACTTTTGAATAAAAGTAGAAAGATTGATAATTTGATATCATAAAATTCATGAGGACAATATCATTCAAATTTTTAATAAAAATGTCCAATTTAAGTATCGATGCTTTATATAGAGGTCTACATCATGGGATGTAGGTAGGGTAGGAGCCTAATAGAGGAGTAGTACACAAATTAATTAACCAAATAGATGTCGTGATTTACTTTAGGGTAGATTCCACAAAACAACTTCTAATTGGCAAGTGTCACTTTGGAGATGCCATATATATGAGGAAGTATTAAGGGAGGACATACCTGTGCACAAATGTAACAAGATGGGGCTATACTTGGAATTTTGTATCCTCACGTGAATTCACCTCTAAGTTCACGTGATACTTTTTTTTTTCATTTTGCATCTTAATTTCTCAAAGAAAACAAAGAGAGTGTGAGGAAGAGCAAGCAGAGGAGAAAGACTTCGAAGATCAATTCTTGAGGAAGACGATGCCCTAAGTCAGGCGAAGGTGGACGGCGAAGGCGAAGGTGGACGGCGTCGGTGGCGAGTGGCACTGTTTCGGCTTGCGCGAAGGTGGGCACGGTGATCAAATCTCCTCCCCACTCATACATCAAAACCCTAATTCAATATGGTTTACGAAAGTCGTCGATTTACATCAGTTCTTGGGAGATGCGTTAAGTAATGGACGAAATGGGCTGAAGTGGGAGTGCAGCCATCTACAACTCATGGTCAATTTGAGGTAAAAATTTGGTTATAATTTAATTAGTTAGTAATTTGTTTAATATTTAATCAATTCTGAAATTATTAGCAAATTAAGCTTGAATATTATGGTTTATGTACTATGGATTTGTTTTTTTTTTTCTGTAATTTTTCATGTATGTGTGTTTTATTTATTTAATTTGATTGGAAGTGTAATTAGTTATGAGTTGTGAAGTTTTGTTAATTTAGAAGTTATTTGGTCATTTATTGATGTTGTTTTGAATAGTGCCAAAATAACTTCCTTTCTTAACTAAGAACATAATCTACTAGCCAAAGCTATCATTCTCTTATATTTTTTACACCCAGCATTCCTTCTATTGATTATTCTCATAAATATTTGTACTTCCCTATCTACTGTCTCTAACCAAGTAGAAGCAATTTTGATGATTTTTTTTTTGGGTGTCAACTACCTTTTTAATGGCATTGTTCATCATTTTGATTTTTTGATGACGTTTTGATTGTTGGATATATGTCTTTGTTTAGATGAATTATGTTATTGAAATTTGAAATAGGTTGGGATTATTTTGATTTTTTTACTTGTTATTGTTTGCCGATATGGATCTTATTATGTTTTTTTTATATTATGATTGGTGGACCTACGGTTTGCTACTGCTATAGGTGAATTATATTGATATGGAATTAGAAGACGTTATCACGGAGACAATTTAGGAAATTGATAATGTTGGTTTGGTAGAAGGTATAGGGCAGGGACTGGGAGTAGATAAAATGCTGGTGTTGAAGTTGTTTCTAATGAGTTTAGTGAAGGTGGTGTTAATAATGAGGCCGATGAAGGTGGTAGTAATGATGGTGTGGAATTTGTCAACAATGAGTCAGTTGATAGTGGCAATAATGAGCATGGTAATGATGGATTCTCAACACCTACAAAAGGTGGAGGAGATTGTGGATTGGTTGCGGCACCTGAGGTAGGAATGGTATTTCCGGCAATGGAGGATGTTGAGATGTATTATAGGAAGTATGGAATTCAGCAGGGGTTTGATATTGTCCGGGCATCGACTGCAATATATAAAGCCAAGGATGTTGTGATGAAGAAGATACGTAGGAATATGTTGTGGACATGTGATCGATTTGGTAGGCCGAATCGCAGGCGTAAGGCAAATTCGAAGAAGACGATTGCGAAAAAAACCGTAACTGAATCAGAAATGGATGAGGAGGAGAGTGCAAAATCATCAAAGAAGTGTGATTGTGGTGCTTGTCTATATGCTAGTGTGAATAGCGAAAGTAATGAGTGGATGATTCGGAGGGTAGTCCTTGAGCACAAGAACCACCATGTGTCACCATCGAAAGCCAATTTTTTAGCGGCAACTAGAAAACAGGAGATGACGGAGGAAGTGAAAAGGAAGGTGAAGCTATGGAAAGAAGTCGGTCTAACTGTTCCGCAAATACATAACCTGTTGGCGAAGGAAAGAAACAGTTTGGTAGAAATGGCAATATCTGAGAGGGATGTTCGTAACGTGGTTGATAAGGAGAAGAGGTTGAAGATGGAAGAAGGTGATGCAAATTCTATGCTCTCTTATTTTGACAAGATGACAGAGGGGAATCAGAAATTTTTTTATAAGTTCAGACTAGATGAGAACGATAAGCTGTTGGATGTAATGTGGGTTGATGCGAGGTGCAGAGCAGCATATGAGGAGTTCGGAGATGTAGTCGTTTTTGATACCACGTATTTGACAAATGGGTATGAGTTGCCTTTTGCTAATTTTGTGGGTGTCAATCATCATGGTCAAACAATTCTGTTAGGATGTGCGTTGGTTTCGCATGAGACAGTCGAGACATTCACATGGGTATTTCGTCAGTGGTTAATTGCTATGAACCGCAGAGCTCCCGGTGCTATTTTGACTGATCAAGCTGCTGCGATGCGGAGAGCATTGTCAATAACGATGCCTGAAACACGACATCGTTGGTGTATTTGGCACATTACATCGAAATTTGGAGATAAGCTTGGTAGGCACAAGGAATATAAGGAATTAAAGGAGGAGTTGTTGGTTGCCATATACGATAGCTTTACCATCGAAGAATTCGAGAGTAATTGGAATGAAGTGATTGAGAAGTATGGACTTGGAGGAAGTGAATGGCTTAAAGGTGAGTAAATGAATTTATTAATTTTCTTTATTCTTAGTTAATGCTACGTGGATAACCGGTTATAAATTATATGGTGTAGAATTTGTTTAATTTAGTTTTATTGATGATTATTGAATTATTACATGTTTTATACCAATAAATAATAAATTATTGAAACAGAACATATATAATTAGAAGCAATGTAACGAAAACTAATTTAATTTTTGCATTTATTATTATGTATGAAGTAGGTGAGTGAATTTATGTTGTTGTTGACTATTTGTTGGCTTTTATATAGTGTTGTACAAGGAAAGGGATATGTGGGTACCGACATTTCTAAGAGATATATTTTGGGCGGGGACGTGAGGCAGTATGATAGGTTGCAAAATGTTTTTGAAGGGATATGCTCCAAAGCATGTATGCACATGGGGATGGTGAATTTAGCATTGGAGCTGCTAGGGGAGATGGACGTCCGGTTAAATGAGAAAGCACTAATGATTCAAAAGGATTTGTCTACCCAGACTCCGTCGTCGGTGAGGCAACCTAGTCAGCCTGAAAGCATGCCAACACCTCAGTCAACCACCGCAGCACCTAAGAGGAAGCCTCAAGCCGCACCTGAAAATGTGGAAGCTTCGGCCGAAGGATCTACACAAGGAGGAGGCAACGGAAGGAGCGGAACAGTTGGTGTTCAGGATCCTCCACTGCCCAAGAGGGCTCACCGAACAACATCGCACAGATATTATTCAGCTTCGGAGAAAGCCGTGGCGAATCAAAGGAATAAGAGTGGAAAGAAAAGTGTATTGAAATCACGGACCAATAATGGACAAGAATTTATGGTGTGTATACTTTTAATAGTTTTTATTGTGTGTATACCGTTGTTAGATGTTATTTATAATGGTGATTTTTTTTTTCATATCCATGGTAATAGGGTAATGATTTTGTGCAACATCAAAATAATTATGGAGGTCTTCGTAATGATTTCAATGCTTGTGGTGGATGGCAAAATTACCAGGTATTTGACTTCATGGGTTCTTTCCACTAATAGTTTAATACATTTATAAATTCATAATTTATCTCGAGTTTACAATGTAAATTCTGAAGCAGGTACAGATCCCACAGATGGGGTATTTCCAACCACATCCATTTGTGCAACCTCTTCCTGTTTGGAGGTTTCCTGCCCCAATGGTTGGTCAGCCGCATTCGGGAAGTGGTGTGGCTAATCAATTGTCACAACAGGGTGGTTACAATGGTTGTCCAAGCATGTCCATGGTTGGACCTCAGGGATCAGTTATGTATTATAGTGCAGGAGAAGGCCCTCGAAGGGTGTTGTTCCCGCAGACTGGCGATGATTTTCAAGCCTCAACCTATGGAAGTCAAAGAAATTCTTCAGCACCACAAATGTTGGACATGAATTTGAGCCTTTGATATAGTGATGTATGAGTTAATTTATTTTTTTAGGGAACTTTTTATTATAATATTTTTAATTAGTTTGAATGGACCCAATGTGTTGTAATAGACAAGTTTCTTTATTCGAATGGTGAATGTTCCCGCAGACGTTCGAGGATCGTCAATGATTGACGAGTGGCGGTGTACGGAATTGTATGTTTCATTTGTACTTGATCTTCAAGCCTTTGTAATAAGTTGGCATAAGTATTGTAATAATGGATTTATTGATGCATTAGTTTATTTGTATAATATAAGTTTGTATTTGTATTAAAGAGGTATGATAATAGTTCAATTTTGATATCATACATTGTTTTCCAGTTTTGAGTTTAGGTGTATGAGATATGATAATATTTCATTCAATGTTTCCCAGACATGACTTTGGGTGTATGAGATATGATAATAGTGAAATTGTGATATGCTTCACTCTTTCCCAGATATGACTTTGAGTGTATGAGACACGATAATATTCAATTGTGATATACTACAATGTTTCCCAAACATAATATATGATGTTGGGTGTATCAGATATAATTATATTCAATTGTAAAAAGTACAAAAATTGTAATAAATTTGCTTAACAATTAGGAGTGATGCACATTGAGATTTTATAAAATTTTGAGGGGTTCATATGGACTTTTATAGGGGGGACACCATGGCTCCCCCATTGGCTTATATACAAAACGAAGTGGAGTAAAAAGTTAGTTTATTCACCTCTACATTTGGTATTATTAGATATACAAAAACAATTGTACGATATGATAACGTGGAAATATGATATGCTAGATGCTCCAATTACGTCAACTTGAGTTCCAATAACTTCAACATATAGATTAAAGCATTTTGCCGAAAAAACGGTCCGATAATATTGTAAATACTTTATAAATTGTAATCATGAGTTCCAATAACTACATCCGATAAATAAAATCAGTTACCCGTAAAAACGGTCCTATAATATTGTAATACTTTATATTTTATACTGATGAGTTCCGTTAACTTCATCTGTTATATTGAATCAGTTACCCCTAAAAACGCTCGGTTAAATTGGTATATAGTTTAAATGGTATATCAGTTAAAATATGACATTATGCTAACTTTGCCAATGTGATAACTTTGCGAATGTGATATGCTAACTTTGACAATGTGATATGCAAACTTTGACAATGTGATATGCTAACTTTGACAATGTCATATGATAACTTGATAATAAGATATGATTTCCACTCCAAAAGAAAGCAGTGAAATAAACGTACCAAATTAGCCAATCTTACATGCACCCTTTATTTCCCGCCAAAAATACACCCCAATTATAACATTTGGCGCGGCGGGACAGGGGATATTTAAGCATTTCATCCCCTCCCTTCCATCTCTGTAAACCCATATTTAAAAAAAAAAAAAAAGTATAAACATGGCTATCACTCCATTATGTCTACAACCTCCTTCATTTCGAGCTCGTAAAAGAATTATTGCGGAGCTAAGTGTAAATCATAAATATTAATGGAAATTGGCAGTACTTAATAATAAGCCGAATTAAAATGGTACATACGGTTCAAGCTAAGCTACCAATTTACAACACATAATGTTCATACGAAGTTAATAGTTAACATCTAACAATAAGAATTCATAATTAATGTAATACAACCAAGTTCAAATGACCATAATAGTCATAAGCTGCTGGAGAAGGACATGTGGTTGAACTGTGTTGTTTTTTCAATAGGAGGGCCCTGCTTGATTGCTTCGTGCATTTGCAACCTATACAACATAATATATAGTTAAAAAATTATCAACGATTGAAATTAATGTAATTAATAATGCAAATGCAAACTTTTTTTCGAGAAACCTGCACAATTCCATTTAGTTTTACACTCTGCTGCTCATCATCCATATCTATGTTGTAGAAATCAAACCAGCTTGAATTCCATAGCATTACCATACCTCCGGACACCCCAACAGGCTCAACACAATGATATGCATTGAAGTATGGTAGACTTTGAACGATGTGCTGAGCTTGTTTTTGTGATATCTTCGTTTCGGTTAGAAGCATGACATGGGGGTAGTGGTTTTTCCTAAGATGAATCATGTTTGTCTCGAACATAGGTCGTGAAATACCCCTTGTGTTCCACACCATGAAAGTAGTGGGAGCATCAATATATCCGCTTGAGTGAATTTCACTCCAATCCTCTTGTGTGGTGGTGTTTTCAGTGACAAATTTCTTTCCCTTCCTACTGAACACAGTCTCGGTTAGTGGAGTTGCTTTGACCCTTAACAGTTTCCGATTGTTTTGTTCATTCTTAAAAACCTCAACCCAAATGTGAAGCTGGACATAAGATGACTGCATAGTCCCTATATATAAAGCATTCGACACAGCAGCAATATCTAGTTTGACACCCTTTTCGTTCAGAATATATGTGGGTCTCCTTTGAGGCAAAATAGGAGCAGGGTCAGCTAAAAACCCAAACTGTGAATTCATTACAATATCTTCACTTATGTCCACTGCTCTAAACCATTCAAACCAAGAGGCTGCTGATTGTGGGGACAATTCTGCTATGGTTTCCAAGCTTGGCAGATGCGCTGGAACAGGTGGACCCCCTGTTTCGGGTACCATCCACATCTCCATGAACGGTGCGTTGCCTTGATATGCGTATGCAATTATGTTGCGAATTATTTTAGGTTCAACCAATGAGTGTTGGTCGTTTTCCTTTATTGTGTAGAAATAGTATTCGTTTGGGTCTACCTCCCAAAATGTCGGTATAGGGAACTGAATAAATTCTAGATGTTGTGGATTTGTCATATGATGGTCGTTTATCAGAGGAGCTGGAGGTTTAATCGGAGGAATCTGGTTAGGGGCTTTGAATATTGGATTTTCAATCTGAAAAAACAACGTCTTCACCACATCTTCCATTATGAATGAATACACACACAACCTAATTTTAAAAGCATTAACTTTATAACAAAGATCCACATCAACCTTTGACCTAAACTTTCCTAAGATTTATCATCACATATTAGCAATTGATGAGCAAAATATCATCAAATTTGACTACATTAATATTACAATTTTATTATATTTTGTACCCTTTTTGACCTTAAATACCACATTCTACACTAGTACTGGAAAAACTAACAAAAATTTCATACACATATATTATACACACAAATTAGTCATACACGTACAGTATAATAATTATTCCAATAAATAATATTCAAAAGTTATACACATATATTAATTTCGAATAGTTATACACAAAAATTAAAAAATGGAGAACACTAACCTTGGGGAAATTGTTAAACAAGCAAAGAGACTATAATTTTTATTTTCACAAAGTCACTTCTTATTAGGGTAAGCAAAGGTGTGGGAGTGGAGAACTGTAATGAGAAGTTAGTAAAAATGGGGAAATAGGCCAGCAAAATGCCGTTGAAAACTCTCTCTTGTCAAACTAAATGGAAGTGAAAAGTCAGTATTACCCCTACGTTTAGCATTTTAAGATATATATCTGTCATTTTTAGATATGATTACATGGAAATGAGATATGCTACATGTTTAAATTAACATTAAGTTCATTTGTCAATAACTTTATCATATAAATTTAATACCAATTAATTTAATTAATTTATACTTGACTTAAATAAATTAATCATATAAATTGAATCGTTTAACTCTCATAACGTTACGAAAATATTGAAAATATGTTCATAACACGTCAACATGAGATTGATATAATCAGATACAAACTTTTTCCCTCATATTCGGTCATCCCACAACAATGAACAAAAGAAAATATTTAATTTATTTTGCCATGTCCTATTGGCTACGTAAATTTTTACTATAATCAAAATGCAAAACTTTTATTTGATGAAATATTTCAATATGGATGTTTATTTATAGAGAATTTAAAAATATGAATCGTGGTTCTCTTTTTTTTTGGGATTTTATATTTCGTACTATTTTCATTATAAAAAGTACAAAAATTGTAATAAATTTGCTTAATAATTAGGAGTGATGCACATTGAGATTTTACAAAATTTTGAGGGGTTAATATGGACTTTTATAGGGGGGACACCATGGCTCCCCCTTGGCTTATATAATAGAGATAGATAAGTCCCAATAACAATTGTACTGATATTTAATCAGTATTTTTAGATATATAAAACAAAGTGGAGTAAAAAGTTAGTTTATTCACCTCTACATTTGGTACTATTAGATATACAAAAACAATTGTACGATATGATAACGTGGAAATATGATATGCTAGATGCTCCAATTACGTCAACTTGAGTTCCAATAACTTCAACATACAGATTAAATCATTTTGCCGTAAAAACGGTCCGATAATATTGTAAATACTTTATAAATTGTAATCATGAGTTCCAATAACTTCATCCGATAAATAAAATCAGTTACCCGTAAAAACGGTCCTATACTATTGTAATACTTTATATTTTATACTGATGAGTTCCGTTAACTTCATCCGATATATTGAATCAGTTACCCCTAAAAACGCTCGGTTGGTTAAAATGGTATACAGTTTAAATGATATATAGATGAGTTCCAATAACTTTATTCGATATATTTAATCAGTTTCCGGTAAAAACGGACCGATGATATTGTAAATACTTTATATATTAAATATATGGATGATTTCCAATCATTATATATATATTAAGGGTGCGTTCTCTTCAACTAATTAGACCTGAACTTATGTGAACTTATCTGAACTAAACTTATCTGAACTTATCAGACTTGATTTAACTTATTAGACTTGATTTAACTTATTAGACCTTATTTAACTTATTAGACCTTATTGGAACTTATTATGCGTTATTGGACCTTATTAGACCTTATTGAACCTAATTGCAACTTATTAGGCCTTATTAGAACTAATTGGAACTTATTAGAACTTATTAAACCTGATTGAAACTTATTGGACCGAATTTTATATGATTGAATAAAATAAATTAATAATAATAATAATGATGATGATGATATTAATATTCTATACATTTTAACCTATTTTTTTTTTTTGTTGAATTACGTTCAATAAGGTAATAATAATTTAATTTTACTTATTTGATCAATAATTAGATCTTATTCAACTTATTGGACCTTATTGCAACTTATTAGACATTATTCAACTTATTAGACCTGATATAACCTATTGGAACTTAACTGAACTTATCTGAACTTATTGAACCTGAAACTTTTTTTCTTAAGGTGAAGAGAACGTACTCTAAATATATAAATACAAGATATAATGTGAAAGTTAAACAATGATATTATGCTGACTTTGACAATGTGATATGCTAACTTTGACAATGTGATATGCTAATTTGATAATAAGATATGATTTCCACTCCAAAAGAAAGCAGTGAAATAAACGTACCAAATTAGCCAATCTTACATGCACCCTTTATTTCTCGCCAAAAATACACCCCAATTATAACATTTGGCGCGGTGGGACAGGGGATATTTAAGCATTTCATCCCCTCCCTTCCATCTATGTAAACCCATAATTCCAAAAAAAAAAAAAGTATAAACATGGCTATCACTCCATTATGGCTACAACCTCCTTCATTTCGAGCTTGTAAAAGAATTATTGCGGAGCTAAGTTCCACCATTCCTCTAAATATTGTCCATCCATCAAAGGCCATTAAACCCGAAATTAACAAAGTCCATGTTATCCCTTCATATGCTCCATTCTTGCCAAATCTACCATTTTACAACAACCACAAGGAAGATGAGAAGTTTGGTGAAGTGATTTTCGGGTTTATAAGTAACCATACTTACGAGAAGAACAAGGCAATGGCAACACTGACTCATCTACAACCAGATGAAGTGAAGGAGATGATTATTAACCCCGACTTCGTCCAATCAGATAGATGCGGTATTGTACGAGTAAATGATGATGGATATCTGACTCCAACAAGCCTTCCTGATTTTGGGGATTTCGCTACTCTCCCTCGAGCATTAAAGGTTGTTCTCAAATGGATGTTCGAAAACTATGAAAGAACACCACAAACACTGCAACAATTATGGAGCTGCTGCAACCCTGTTCTTCCATCAAAGAGAAACGAGGCTCGGCTATCAATGGGTACCTACAGCTGGAGATGTCACAGCATGTCATCGAGAATTCAACTATTCAAGGTATGTAATCCGGTTGGCTTGGATATAGTCATATCTACGTGGTGCTCGGATGCTAGCTTTTACTCAATCGATGGAAGAAATTATGAATTCAATATTGAATGTCATGAGAAGCTGAAAAAAGAAAACAAAGGTAGTAAGCCCTGTTCAATTAATAAACCGGAGATTCGGTTAATAGTGTGGAATTGTCAAGGTGTTGGCCGTGCTTCCTTCACGGGTAATTTAAAGCATCTCGTTCAAGCACACAAACCCGACATCGTTGTTTTGCTTGAAATAAGAACTTCTAAGAATTTGTTGAAGACAATTATTAACAAGCGGTGTTGTAACAAAATAGATGACATTTCACCAAAACAAATATATGGTGGAATGGCAGTGTTGTCCATGCATAAAGGAATTCAGTTTGTCAAGGGTTACGAAGTAATCAACGGTATACGCGGTTCAATCAAGGGCATCGCTCCATAACGAGCCAACACAAATTAAAAATAAAATAAAATTAAAGGGCATTAGCCATAAATATATAAGTATTATAATGGTATGAACTTTTTGTAAAATCTTTTGGCCCATTACTCGAGCTTTTGTAATTATAAGTCAACTAACTCGAGTTTTTGTAATTAAAAAGGGGGAACTTTAATTAGGTATCTAACTACGGCTTTTCTAAGTAGAAGTTAACTAAAAATTGTATTAGAATCAATTACATGCTTTTGGTAAATGAAAAAGCCGATTATGAATTTAAAAAATCAGTTATTATTACATTAAGTTACTTTCATATAGTCGCTATAATTACATTAAGTTACTTTCATATAGTAGGTATATTACATTAAGTTACTTTCATATAGTAGGTAATATTACATTAAGTTACTTTCATATAGTCTCTACCCATTACATTTTGTTTCATATGCTTTGATTAATATACATTAGAATTATGAATGTCCATTTTAACAATGAGATACGAAAATTATGACAATGAGATATGCTTACAATAACAATTAGATATGCTTCGATTAATAATGAGAAACGTAATTCATTATATATCCTACATTGACATGCTACATTCAACAACCCCACAAACATACAAATTACATTTTCCCAACATTTGGTATACATAAGTGAAGCCTTGTATCGCATCTGTTTCCAGGCTTCTTCACTTCGATCATCGCCAAAAGTACAAAAAATTGAGATACAAAATACATATCCCACATTGAGAAGTGCTACAAAATACACATCCTACATTGACATATGCTACATCAACAACAATAATCCTACAAACATACAAATTACATTTTCCCAATATGACATATGGATAAGTTAAGCCTTGCACCACATCTTATTCCAGGCTTCTTCACATCGATCATCGCCAAAAGTACAAAAAATTAATTACAATTATTTACATCGACACTAATTAAATATTAACAAAAAACAACTAAAACCACTTTGCATGTTCAACCCAATTCTAACTTAGTTGATTTTACTAACTTCTTCACTTTGTCCCTCAATTCGTTCTCATTACAAAGAATGTCCTCAGCAAGAAGCCAACCGCGAGCTTCTTCGACAGATGAATTCTGCAAAAATACATGCCAACTATGAACTTCAACACAACCTTTCAAAATTAATAACTTAAAATATAAGAAGCAAAATTTACTTACTAAGAGAAAATCACTTCTACATCGGTCGGCGCATGTCTTGATACAAGCAAGCATCCGTATGCCACAGCTAAACCTACGACTCAAACAAAGGGGGAACACAATAGATCATGGCACTCTAAAAAAACTAATTCGAATATTGGTTCAAGATTTCAATACATACCCATCATCTTGGGCATCAGCCATAACAGCTTTCTTATCCCACTTTGTGATTTGGCGTTCCTCCTAATTAGAATCAATAGTCTTAAAATATATATCAGTCGAACGTAATAGTCTTAAAATGTAAAACAATTCAATTAAATAAATAAACAAGTACTGCATATTTCATTAACTAAAAAAATTTAACATAACATGATTTAAAACCAAACCAGCTTATCAATAGAAAGGCGACGTGATTCAACAGGCCTCCTCTTCAATGAGTCCATGAGCCACACCTCTGAAGTGTTGACACTGACTGCGACACACCACCAATGGGCATCTTGCAAAATGGGGACAAACACCTTCAAACAGTAAACCCAACATAAGACACTTCTCAACCATAACCAATATGATTAAGATATTTACAACTTTAAATCTAAATATAAACCCAGCAAATTCTTAACATAATTACCACTTGAAATCTCAGCGTAGAAGTATCGGGATATTTTTTGGCATATCCCTTGCACCTCCTCAAAGTGTTGTCCCAAGATGAGGGTGGACCATTCTCTTGTAGAGCCATCATCTTAAAAAAATGGTTAATTAATAAAAGACACATGACCCAATCAATAATCTTAATAAAAAGCCAACTGAGTATAGTTCAATTTGAACATACCCCAAATGACGGGTCCATCATAAGTCGAATGCTGCTTGACTTGCCATATTTGTTTTTCCATACCTTAGTGTAGAGAACAGAAGCCATACTAATGTACTACAATCATAACAGAATGAATAAAAACTTATCAACCAAATGATACAAAAACAAACATACATAAATATTATAAAAATAAATAATCAACCACAACAACAACCAATAAACATATTCCTCAACAACTTACAGTATTACGGACACCTACACTCTTCTCACCAACAACCGTGTAGCAGTCTAGTACATCAACAAACATAGCACCAACCTTAATCAAATGTGGTGTATCCCTGCGAAAAAGATAAAATATCAATAATATCACAATTCAGATCACAATCTCAACAACGGAATATACTCTTAATCAAATTCCATACAACAAATTTTCTCGGTGTGCCTTCTCTCCTGCGGCCCGAACATACTTGACAATTTGAGATTTCAGCTTTGGGTTCCGCCTTGTACCCATATCCACCTCCCACTGCTTCTCATTCAACATCAGGTTGGTTGTGAGACCTCTTCTACGCCGACTGCGACAAATTTTCTTCTCTATATTCGTATAATCTGCTCCCTGACCCTCATCATTACGTGTCAAAGGGTCTGTCTCAAGTTGTCCATTTAAAGCGTCCGTGTAATTCTGACTATCCTCATCATTAAAGTTATTCAAAAGTTTCAACCAATCAAATGAGTTCCCACATTCATTGTCAGACTCAGAATTTTCTTTTGAATTTTTTTGATCGGGTACCTACGATAACTCAGAATATTTTTTGGATTAAATGTATAAATTTATTTCATCGACTACCTACGATAACTCACAACACTCAGAACTAAATATATAAAGTTATTTCGTCGAGTACCTGCGACAACTCATATTTTGATTTTGATTTTTTACCAGCTTTGGATTTAGAAACAGCATTTGACTCCTTCTCGCTTTGTGTAATTTCTGGGGCAACATCATTTAAATCAACTCCAGCATCACATTCCATCTCCACAGCTTGACGCGCCCTCTTTGCTTTTGTTCTTTCGTGAAGGTTGGTCTGATCTTTGGGACCTTTCCTCCTTTGCCTCTTCTTAGAAGGGCCGCCTTCTTCAAACAAATGGGGTTCACAAGATCCACCAACACTAAATTGCTTTGGAGCTATACCCAAACCACTCAACACTAATTTTGCAACCTGCAATTACCAATGTTGAACACAGTTAGAAGAGAAATAGATTGAAAGATTAGTAAACACACAACTATGGATGCTGCTCTAATTACTTACGTCAATCGCCAACGATTGAGGGCCCATGGTATCCCTCGCACCATTAGGATGTCTCTCGCCGTAAGCAACACCAAGAAACTACACCAAAACCAAAATACATCCTTCAACATTACACAATATATTTAAAATTAAATTAAAACAATTCCTGATCGATTCAGTATATACCCCTAACTTGCCATAATCAGAACATGATGCTTCAGCATCCAGCTTATCTTCATTCTTTGCATCCACAACATCAAACTCATCCCACGCCTTAATCCGTGGATACTCATCCCACTTAACTGGTCGGCGATCCAAATGGTCAAGGTAATATATCTGAATTTCAATATATAACCACCAACATCATCATACAAGTTAGCAACATTACGTGACATAAACTCCATTTTTTTTGTTTAACAGAAAAGTTATAATTCATTTGAACATAATAAACATAAACGAAATTTCTCATATAAACCTACTCACAACACAAAAAAAATAAAAAAATAATTCACTTACAGCTAAAAAATATGTGCACCCACCACAACCATTAGCATACCCAAGCTTATAAAAATTCTCGCAAAAATGTCTTGCGCAACTTATAAACCACTCATATACCAGGGCACACCAGTCGTACTCTACAACTTGGCTCACAACATGCAAACTAGGCACAAGCTCCTTAGGAAATTTCATGCATGTCGTCGGACACAAAACATCACCCAGAGCAAGTGCTAAGAAGGCTACTTTAAACTCACTCTCATCGGCATCACTGCACTCACCCTCAACAACATCCATAATACGCGACATTAAAATATCCCCCTTGGACCCTCCGTATTTCTTATGAAAGGCATCTACGAATGCTTTCATTTCCTCACCTACAACTTCCCTTGGAACCTCTTTATTCCCACTAGGTATCCCCAACACCCACTTCACCTGAGCCTTGGACAACGCATGCTCATAACCAAGAGCTGCAATGAACACCTCCTTCTCAGGGTCCACCCGCGTCATTAACCAATAACACAGCCCCTGTGGCAAGTTCTTCTCGCGTAAATACATAAGGGAGCCCATCCCTATCTCTTGAACCCACTGTTTTTTCTTCTCATCAAAATTGCTAAGAATTCGGCCGAAAGACTGCACTCGACAGTTTACATTCGGTTGCCTACCACCGCGCGCATCAAATGCGGTACTGACTACCTCACCCCTACCCTTCACAAGACCTCCCTCCGTATCTTCAGTATCCTGCAAATAATTAAGATCTTTATAATATAAAAAAAGTGTTGCACATAACTACATCGTTAATCACTAATATAATTCAACATACTCACTCGAAATACTTCTCCACCGAGTTTCTTTCTGCGCTGACGCTTCCCATCCTATATAAAAAAAGTAATTAACCAACATAAAACAAATCAGCAAATTAGTTTAATAAATTAAATATTATGGTCAATAATACAGAGCTACTTACCCTTCTCGGTCTTGTGACACGAACCATCTATAAAATTACTCGTGAAAAACTATTAGCAACATGCAAATGAATCCACAAATCATTCAACATTTAAGTAAAAAACCATATAAATACAACTTTATCATCAAATTAATTACTCCGCAAAAAATAAAGGCGTGATAAATTACAGCTCAAAGTTACATTTCAGACATGTCAAATACAAATAAAAAAACAATAATCATAAAAAAAAATAAAAATTAACACAAATACAACAACACAACA
The DNA here is from genome assembly GCA_951394345.1 of Salicornia ramosissima. NCBI lineage: Eukaryota > Viridiplantae > Streptophyta > Magnoliopsida > Caryophyllales > Amaranthaceae > Salicornia > Salicornia ramosissima. The sequence continues at coordinate 19,218,573 of OX596235.1, forward strand.
GTATACCTGTAAACATTACTCGCTTACTAAAACATTTAGGTGATTAATATCTTCACATAATTCAAAATTATAGGAGCCAACAAGTTAATAATGCCAAAACATGGTGAAGGTTCATCTTCACCATTTATAGAAGTTTACATTCATAATCAGAGACTTAATTACCCAATTTAAGTATAAAGATTGAAACCTTGTTTAATCAGAAGCTTATTTTCCGTGTCATTTATGGTGCTGACCTTCCTTACAGGACATTAGAGGAAAATGTTTTAAATGACAAGAGGTCAAGTAACAGCATGAATTTTCGTGGTAGCTTAAATCAGGATTTCTGGTTTTAATGTTGCTAAAGAACCTTGATAGATAAAAGGAGTCTTTTTTTTTCATATTAGGGGTAAATTAGTTACATACTTTAAGTTTCTTGTAGGCATGATTTTGGGGTTGACACTAAACAAGTGATTATTTTCTGAAATTTTAATCATAATCATAATAGTAATAGCAAAATGCAAATCAATCAAAAGAGCATTCATCATTTGAGTCAAAACCATATAAATACAACTTTGTCAATAACTAACTTCCTCCCCAAAAAATAGGCTTGCTAAAGTGCACTACGAAATTACAGTTCATAAATGTTCAATACAAAAGAAATTTCTACAATCATATAAAAATATAAAAATAATTTATAACACAAATACTCAATAGAACAATATACTAGCAAAACCATAACTTGCTTAGTAAAACTATTACTTGAATAATATCTGTATATAATCCGAATTTTTTTGGAAAATTAGTGTTTGATATCCATAAATGCACAATGAAAGATGAACACAAAAACATAAAATCAAATAATTAATTTTAATTCATCCAAGAACAACCTACATAACTTGCAAAAAAATCGAAGAAGATCGAAACTGAAATTTAGGGTTCCATGGAAGAAAATCAATTAATAAAATACAAAATATTTTAGGGTTCATGCCAAATTCGAAATGTTAAGACAACAAAATGCACATAACCTAAACAACAATGGCTGAAATTTTTTCAAATGTATAAACTCCAACAATTCGAGATTTCAATTACCTCTGCTTCAAAATTCGAGATTTCAATAACCTAAAGCTTGCCTCTTAACCGTCGACAGCAAAAACCCTCGCCTCGACTAGCCTTGCCACCGTCGCCAGCTGCAGCGTTGTCTGGATGCGATATCGCCTTATACTTCCTCTCGCTGAGCAGCCCAATTCTCCAATCTACAATTCTCTCTCTAACTTGTAAAAACCTAGATTGGAGAAATGAGGAAAAAAAAAAAACCAAACACCTTCTCTCTGCCGTACCTTGCCACCGGAAACCGTCACCAGCTGCAGATGAGATGCCTCGCTGCGAGCTCGAGCCCAATTCTCCAATCTCCACAAACTCCTTCTCTCTCTACCTTGTAAAAACCTAGATTGTAGAAATGAGAAAAAAAAAAACAAAAACAGCACACCCCCCCCCCATCCAAAGAAGCTCACGTGAGCTAACTTTAAAATTCACGTGGCTTTGGTTGATCTTGTTACATTTGTGCACAGGGCTGCACTCCTCCTATCAGTCCTCCATATATATGGTACCACTCAAGCACGTAGGATGTACTTAATTAATTTAATTAATCAGCAATTATAAATAATGATATTGTAGCAGCTGTATATTTAGGAAAGAGTGTCGGCAACCATGAGTTCTCCATGTGACACTTAGCACTAGCTTAGGTTTCGCACTAGCTAGGACCGTAAATGCATGGAAACTTTGATTATGGGTGCATGCCTTCTTTTGGTCTGATATTTTCTTATTTGATCTGATCTAAAAAAATTATAAGAATTGGTGAGATGAGATCTGATCTGATCTGATCTGATATAAGGAAAAGAAAGCACACATGTGGTTGTGAAACTTGATTCGATCTGGTCGATTTTGTTCGTGATTCAAAATAATGGATTTGGAAATTTGTTCTTTCTATAATCCATTTTAATAGCAACAAATAAGTTTTTTGTGAGAGATAAAATATTCATTTTTTTTCAATTAAAACGAATCAGAACAAGTATATTCGTTCTAAAGTTTTCAAATTTTGAAATTTTATATATTCTACCTTTTTATAAATATTTTTTTAAAAAAAATTTCTCGCTTATACATGGTAATTAATAAATATTATATTGCAGTAAATAATTTATTTCTCTAAAGAATTTATTATTTATGAACTAATTTTGAGTGTTAAGAGAATTTGAATAGTGAATAATACAATTTTACAATTAATTGCATTTCCGGAGCAAGGTTCACATACGAGCTCCTCAACCGAGGAAATGCTCCATATGCTAACCAAGAATTTCATGATTATGGAAGTTAATATGGTCCAAATCCAAGATGAAACAAGAACAAATATCAACAACTTGGAAAGGCAATTGAGCCAAGTTTCGTGGTTTTTGGCAAGTTTTGAAATAAATTGGGAATCGGATGAGCTCCAAACTCAATAGGAGTCAAACCCAAAACTCCACTTTTCTTGCTTTGAGGATGAGGATACCATCCTTGAAAATGAGGAAATAACTCCATTTTGTGTGAATGTGGATGTGATAGAAGAGAACACTTTGAACGATGAAGTGTTGACTGAGCCAAGTGGAATTTTAATGCCTAGGGTGATAGGTGAGATCTCTTACGGGGAAAATGCTCCCATTTTAGTCCCTCATGTGTCGTTCTCCACAAAACTTGACCTCATACCTTCCTCCCCTTGTTTCTACCTCATTACATTCATTCCCCACCTCTTGAGGAGACTTTCCTTTCTTTTGATCCTCCTCATTCCATTGTCCAAGCCACCAAGGAAGTGGAAGCTTATGGCAATGACATCTTTCATTCCTTTTCATCTTTTCATTTTGATTTTCCGTTTCCTTTTCTTATTTTCTTACTTTTTCTTTTCATTCTTCCCATTCCTTCCCTAACCGCCTTCCCTTTTCTTATAGCATGGCTTTAACAATTTTTTTGGCTTTGCATTCTTGTTTACCAACTTGGTAAACTCTGATTTTTGGGCGGTTGCACATGACAAGCTTTTGCGGTCATTGAGGTGTTATTTACTAAATAACACTTGAGCTTGGGGATTACTCCCATTTCTTAACCCCTAAACATTGAGGAAAATGTCAATTTTAAGTGTGGGGGTAGGAAAGCCATCCTTGTACATATTTCTTTTTGCTTAAAAAAAAAACAAAAAAAAAGAGAAAAAAAATCCCGCTGAGTTGAAAACTCGCAAGAGCGGGCAACTCGAGCAAAAATGGGGGCCTTTGATAGGTTGAAAACCCGAAAGGGCGACCTATGCAAAATTTAAGGCTAATTGATCGAGTGGGTGAGTTGTGAGTTTTATTTATAAAAAAAATTGAAAACAAAATTTGAGAGAAAAAGAAAAGAGAGTAGTTCCTATGCAGTTTTGGTTCAAGTTCGAATGTCAATCTTCGATCATTGGAGCTTGTTTTTGGTAAGAACACTTGTTCTTGTCTCTTTTCACTCATTTTTAGGTTAGTGAACCTTGTTTGAGTTGTTTCATATATTGTGGTTCACTAGCTTATGTTTTTGTTTCCTTTCACTTTGTTTTGATACAAAACCATGAATTTCATGCCTAATTATGTATTTATGTTTGGTATGAAAACAAGTAATTGATGGCTTTTTGTTAGAAGTTGTAACTTTGCAAGCTTTTGGTCTATGACACTCTTATACTCATTTGATTTACTCGAGGACGAGTAAAGGCTAAGTGTGGGGGTATTTGATGTGTCCAGTTTGTACGAGTTATTTAACTTCTCTTTAGTTCCTTTATGTAATTAGTTTAGCATAAGATTGCACATTTTGTTACTTTTGAGTTTAAACGAGAGTTTGGCTTGAAATGTAAAGTTGTTGTGCAATTTACAATTTTTAATGCTTTTTAGGATAAGTGCAGTTTGTAGTTGCGGTTTGGTTTTATGTGTTCTTGTAGTCTTGAGCTATGAAAAATCATTAGGAGCATTGTTGGAGCCATTGATCATGCGCCAAGCAGACTTGAAGAAATCATTAAGCATTAGAGGGAAAGAAATGCCTTATTGTGAACCTTCAATTGCAGTAGGTCCAACTTCAAATGGAAATATATCCCAATGTACTCATTTGATTTATGTGATTCAAATTGGAGGTTGTATATCTATTCAAGAGCTTTCCAACGGTAGGTCATAATCCTTATTTCATTAAGGAACAAGAGAGTTATGGCTATTCTAGTCCGAGCTACGCAGACAGTCTACAGGGGCGCGCCCCGCGCCTCAGAGGGCACTGCCAGCGCCCCCATTGCAGTGAGCATCAAGAAGAAGGAGCGCCCAACGCCCCCATCACAGTATCCCTCCAAGGAATGGCGCGCCCAGCGCCTACGAGGGCGCTGCCAGCGCCCCCTCTGCTCTGTTTTGTACGCGGCTTCATCCACTTGGTTACTAGGTTATATTTTAGTTTAGTATAAATATAAAAGTTGATTCTCATTGTATTTATCCTAGGTTTTCATGTTCATTAACTTTCTTAGCTTAATTTCTCTCTAGTTTCTCCTTAGATTACGTTAAAACTCTTTAATCTTTAGTTTATAATTTTGATCTTTTATCATGGAATCAATGAAGAATCTTTGTTCATCAATGGAAATGGTAGCTTAAACTTGTTCTTGGGATTGGTTTCAATGATTCTACAAAGCTCCTTGTAAGGATTCTCTAACTCTAAACTAATTCATTACTTCAATTATTTACTTGCTCTTATATGAATTGTTATTGGTTTTGTTGAATGTTTTAGCTTGATCTTTGTCTTGTTATTATATTTTACGAATCATTACTAGGGTTTGAACACAATCGATTATTGTGTTCAACCTCGAGTAGCAACTATCTTGTTCATGCTTAAGCGTATTCTTATTGTGAACAATTCAGTAGAGCTTGTTTAAACATTAATTTTTTAGTGCGTATTCTCTAAACAATTGCGTTCTTATTGTGTCTCTGTTCTTAAAGCTTTTGTTCACTGCGTGTTCTTTGAACATTAAGGGTTTTAGGCAATTTACGATTTATCTTGTCTAGCTAATTAAGGGGAATACAAGAGTTTACTCTTGTCAATAATTAATTGAGTATTGAAGTGGTTTGGTAATTGAGAGTCTAATTCAATTAGCCGAGTCAGAGTCGTTGTAACCGAATCCTAAGATTCTTTAGAACTAGAATTTTCCCATAATCACGTAGTTGTTAGTTTCTTTTTCACTAAAATCTCCAATTCCCCCCCCCCCTTGTTACCAATATCACTAAGGAATTAGTGATTCCCCATTTAATAATCCAAATACATTTTAACACAATTAAATCGACATAAATCTGTCCTCTGTGGATACTAACATTACTTGCCCTTTACACTAGTTGTAATTGGAGAGTAGGAGAAAATTACTTTTGATAAGTCCTTTATTTTTAACGACATAAAAGCCCACTAGTGGCCTCTCGAGGGGGGTTAGGTCATTTTCATTATTGTTCAACTGCTGGAGGCATCTCTATGTCATAACATCAGCCGAACTCACATTATCAACGAGTACCCTCTTGACCCTAGAGTTTGCCACTTTGACCTCTACGACCAAAGGGTCGTTATGAGGAAAGTAGGTTGGTCGAAGAGATGAAGTGTCGAATACCATGGTAGGACAATCTAGGACCTCGACCTTTCCCTCTGCAATTTGGAAAGTCGCATTTCAAAGATCTTTCTTTCGTGCTGTATTTGAGGGGGTTCATTTAGAGTAACCACCAACTATGACCCTGACCAATCCATCTGTCTCAGGGTTGTTACTGCGTTTTTGTCTCTTCGCTCCTTTGTCTTTGGATAAAAACTTATTCAAATTGCCTTGATTAGCGAGATGGTCTAGTGCCTTCTTAATTTCTCGACAGTCCTTGGTAGTATGACCGCATTCATGATGATATTCACACCATAGTTTCTTATCCCTCTTGTTGGCCGAGGTTCTAACAGGTGTTGGTTTTGGGAGCAAGTTCTGATTTTTCGAATTAATAACCCGGATTTTTTGGCGTAAAAATAATAATAAATAGGATTATTTGTCTAGAATAATTCGACCTTTTGGGCATTTGCACAAAATAAGCAAACCTTTAACTTATTATGGAATAAGTCAATGTGACGACCCGACTCGCTTAAACCGGCGCGGAAGAAACCGATGTGTCGAATAGTCGATCTAACAAACTAAAATGCTTAAAAATTAAAACAATACCTCAAATACTTTATTACTAAACCAAAAAGTACAATTACCCACAAGTTTGTACATTACTAATCCAAAAGTCAATTACTACTACTAATAAACGTAACTCCAAAACCATATCAGAGTTATAGCAAAAGTATACAAGAATTACTACTAAAGTCTAATATTAACTGAAAACATAGAATAACAACAAAAGTACAACTATATAACTATATCGGCGCTCGCCCAACCCAAAGCTAAGCAAGAACCTCATCATCAGAATTACCTGAAAAATAACAATAGTCCACCGTCATGGCGAGTAACGTAACTGTCTCACCCCAACGGGAATACACAAGAACATAGCATAAACCAAATAACCAAATCAAACAAGCCAATCAAATCATGCGAAACCATACAAATACATGCTTGACTCAACTAACTTATCCAAACTTATCTTTGGCGCAATCATTCATAAACTAGACCGGACTATGCACGTACGAACGCATCTTACGCATTCGAACTTTCTACTATGTTAGGACTGAGAATCTTACTCCCAAATCCCGTGAAACCAAACTTACTGGAAATCCACATCCGAAGACAACATAGTAAGACCACCAACTATCCCAATACCGCGGATAGGATAGGGGCAACGTCTTAACCCAAAAACATAGAATCTTACTCTAAGTTTTAGGCGTCTAGCTACGAAATCAAGCTAATCTTTAACAACCTTTAACCTTTAAATCCGAAGTTTACATTCTTAGTTACTTCTTAAGTTGCATCTTATGCCTTGACTTAAGAAAATAACATGCAAACCAACATCTTACGACATTTAATCACTTTCTTTAATCCTTTCTTTAACTTTCTTTAACTCTTTAGACTCAATCAAGAACTTATAAAGACCCTTAAAGAACTTATCAAGAACTTAAAGAACTCATCAAGAACTCATCCAAGATTCAAGATCTTCAATCAAGAACTCATTCAAGATTCAAGAACTTCAACCAAGAACTCATTCAAGAATCAAGAACTCATCCCAAACTACATAAACTACACGCATAACTTCAACATTCAACAATGAAAATCATCCACTTCCAAGTATCCAAAAATCACCAAACTTGAACATGATTAACATAAACTTAATACCAACATAATCTATCATTCATAAAATCATCATATTCAATCATAAAATCATCATTAAACCACTTAAAAATCAGATTTACATTCATACTCAAAACATGATCAAAACTTCATATAAACTAATCTTGTTCATTTAACTTATACTATGAAACATAGTATGCCAAATTAAGTTGAGAAAGTATGTTACCTTGTTGAAGATTAACACACAAAATCAACACAAAATTGCAGCCCGGTACTCGAACCACACGGCCCTATAACACGATGCACACGACTCGGACACGGCACAAACCACACGAACAAGAACACGACCCAACCGTGTTGTACACGAACCCACTACGTGACCACCGTGCACCACCACGTCCTCACACGATGAGCACCACCACGTACACAGCCTGCTGCACGGCTGCACCATGCGACCCACACGGCCACGCACGAACTCGAACCACACGATCAACCCACTCGAACAAAGTCCCAAACCAAACCCGAACTAGTGATCTTGAATGCAAATTAAGAGGTTTAGATTGTGTTTTGATACTTAAAGAGCAATAGGATATGAATCTTTAAGTTTTGGGTTTAAGAAGTTGATGAACAAATTGATTGAATCAAAGTGCCAAAAATGGCGTGTGGAAGGGAGAGCAAATGGGAGGGAGTTTTGTGTTTGAACTTTTGATGGCAAGAGCATAAAATGGCAAGAGCATAAAATGGAAAATGAGAAAAAGGATCATTAAGCCTTACTAACCCTTCTATTTATAGAAGTGGTTTAAGGTGTGAATGCAGGGCAAGTGGCAAATCCTTGCCATGAACAAGAGAGGGGCCGGTTTTTGGCTTGCAAAATGGGCCAAAATGGGCTTTCGTGATTAATTGGGCTAATTTATAAAAATTGCATGATTAATCATGCCTAAATCGATTTAGCTCAAAATATTAAATAATTGATAAGAAAATTAAATAATTAAATTTTTAATTAATTAAATAATAATTAAAATAAATAATAACTAATCAAAATAAAATAAATTTAACCACACATAACAACACATAAATACACATAATCACCTGGCAGAAATACCTATAAAATCAGGGTCGTTACAACCTCCCCTCCTTAAAGGAATTTCGTCCCGAAATTTAAGGCAAAGGAGATCGCTCACCCTCAAACAACTCCGGGTACTTCTGCCTCATGGACGCCTCTGTCTCCCAAGTCACCTCCTCATGGTGTTGATTTCTCCACAACACCTTGACGAGCTGGACTTGCTTACGCCGAAGGGTACTCACTTCCCGATCCAAGATCTGGACGGGTCGCTCCTCAAAAGTCAGATTCGGCTCCAGCGTGGCCGACTCCACTGGGATAATGTGGGTAGGATCATGTACATATTTCCTTAGCTGGGAAACATGGAATACGTCATGCACACTAGATAAACTAGGTGGTAAAGCCAATCGGTATGCCACCTCCCCAACTCGTTCCAGTATCTCGTAAGGTCCCACATATTTTGGTCAAAGTTTCCCCTTTTGACCGAAGCGTGCTACTCCCTTGAATGGTAAAACCTTAAGCAAGACTTTGTCACCTACCTCGAAAGCCAACGGTCTACGTCGATTATCGGCGTAGGATTTTTGACGACTCTGAGTGGCCTGCATCTTAGACCGGATGACTCGGACCTTCTCAATCGTATCGCGTACCATCTCAGGTCCTAAATCCACAGAATCACTAATATCATTCCAACATATAGGACTCCGACATTTCCTGCCATACAGGGCCTCGTACGGAGCCATCTCGATGCTGGAGTGATAGCTATTGTTATAAGAGAACTCTATCAAACAGAGCATACGTACCCAAGAATGATGGTACTCCAGAGTACATGCTCGGAGCATATCCTCCAAAGTCTGGATGGTCCTCTCAGTCTGACCATCGGTCGCCGCATGAAAAGCGGTGCTCAACTTCAGCTTCGTCCCAAAGGCTTCCTGAACTGATTTCCAGAAACGAGATAGAAATCTCGGATCCCGATCAGAAACGATCTCCCTCGGAACTCCGTGAAGTCGGATAATATCCTGAGTGTACGCCTCTGCTAGACGCTCCATAGACCAGGTCATCTTCATCGGAATGAATCTAGCGACCTTGGTCAACCTATCCACTATGAACCAAATAGTATTCAAGCCATTGCAGGTGGACAAGCTAACCACGAAGTCCATAGATACCGACTCAAATTTCCAGGTCGGAATAGGTAGTGGCTGCAACAGACCTCCTGGTCTTTGATGCTCGATTTTAACCTTCTGACAGACTAAACATCGAGCTACGAACTCTGCTACGTCCTTCTTCATCTTAGGCCACCAGAATTGGCCCTTAAGGTCCTGGTACAACTTGTTACCTCCAGGATGAACAGAGTAGGGCGAGTTATGTGCCTCAGACATAATTTTGTTCCTAAGATCAGAACAGTCCGGTACACACCACCTCCCTCGGAATCGCAGACTACCATCGGAAGGGATCTCGAAACCTACGGCTTTGCCTTGCCGCAGAGCCTCTCGAATCCTAGCTATCTGTGGGTCGTTCTGCCTCAGACATAATTCTGTTCCTAAGATCAGAACAGTCCGGTACACACCACCTCCCTCGGAATCGCAGACTACCATCGGAAGGGATCTCGAAACCTACGGCTTTGCCTTGCCGCAGAGCCTCTCGAATCCTAGCTATCTGTGGGTCGTTCTGCTGACCCTCGCGCAATTCCTGAATCAGATCAGGTTCAGCACTCATAGATGTCAGATGAAGTCTGACGGAACTACGGCTTATACAGAAGCTCAAGCGATGCTTACGACTTAGTGCATCTGCGACTAAGTTCGCCTTGCCCTCGCAATAGTTAAGCGTCAGGTCGTAGTCCTTAATCAGCTCAAGCCATCGTCTCTGCCTCATATTGAGGTCTTTCTGACTAAAGATGTACTTGAGGCTCTTGTGATCCGTGAATACTCTACACAAACCACCATAGAGATAGTGCCTCCAGATTTTGAGCGCGAATACTACAGCTGCTAACTCCAAGTCATGCGTAGGATAGTTACGCTCGTGCACCTTCAATTGTCTCGATGCGTAAGCGATGAATTTCCCGCCTTGCATGAGCACACATCCTAGGCCACTCTTCGAAGCATCATTATAGACCTCAAATTCTTCCTCATCGTTTGGAAGGGTAAGTATAGGAGCAGAGACTAATCTCTGTTTCAATTGCTGGAATGCTTGCTCACAAGCCTCCATCCAAACGAAGTGAACCTCCTTCTGTAGGAGACTAGACATTGGCCTAGCAATTTTGGAGAAGTCCTGGACGAATCGTCGATAGTATCCGGCCAAACCCAGAAAACTACGAACCTCCGCCACATTTCTCGAGCTACTCCAATCAACTACGGCCTTAATCTTAGCCGGGTCTACCTTAATGCCGTCCTTACTAATCACGTGACCCAGAAATGCTACTTCGCGAAGCCAGAACTCACACTTGGAGAGTTTCGCGAACCACTTATGGCTACGCAACATCTCAAGTACCATCCGGAGATGTTCCGTATGCTGAGACTCATCTCTCGAACAGACTAAGATATCGTCTATAAATACTACGACACACTTATCGAGTAAGTGGTGAAACGTCCGGTTCATCTGGTCCATGAACACGGCTGGCGCATTAGTGAGGCCAAAGGGCATCACCTCGAACTCGTAGTGGCCGTATCTAGTACGAAAAGCAGTTTTCAGAATGTCTTCCTTCTTGACTGGAATCTGATGATATCCAGATCGAAGAACTATCTTCGAAAACTATCCTGCTCCTCGCAAATGATCGAACAGGTCCTCAATCCTAGGAAACGGGTACTTATTCTTGATAGTTACCGGATTCAACTCTCGGTAGTCTATGCACAGGCGCATACTACCATCTTTCTTCTTCACGAAGAGAACAGGTGCTCCCCACGGAGAAACGCTCGACGTAATGAAGCCCTTATTGATCAAATGCTGGAGTTGCATTTTTAACTCTTGCAACTCCGATGGTGCCATCCGGTAAGGTGCCTTCGAAAATCGGCGCTGTCCCGGGTGCTATGTCGATATGAAACTCGACATCGTGCTCGGGTGGAACTCCCGGTAGCTCATCAGGAAATACGTCTCTAAAATCCCTCGCTACAGGTATATCGTCCAACAGACGCTCCTCAGTCAAGTCCCTTACCTGACATAGGTACACCATATCGCCCTTCTGGCGATGTTTTCTCATTTTCAAGGCAGAGATTACCTTTACTCCTTTCTTAAGGACGAACTCAGAGTAGGTAACTCGGTTGCCCTGAAGTCCTCGGAATGTCACTGACTGATCTCGGCAACGAATGATCGCTCGATACCTCGACAGCCAGTCCATACCAAGTATTTCGTTGAACTCCATCAGCGGGAACTCCTTCAGATCAGCCGTCGCTTGCTCCCCAGCTATCACGATAGGCACTCCTTGGAACTCGCGCTGACAAATAAAATCCTCTCCGGAAAGGAGAGTTATAACTGAACTAACAGGAAAGCTGCCACGAAGATTAGACCTCCAGGCAAAACTACTTAGCCACAAAAGAGACAGTAGCACCAGAATCAAATAATACTAAAGCTAACACACCAGATACGAGAAATCTACCTGATACGACGTCAGGCTGAACCTCGGCCTCCGCCTCGGTCATACAGTAGACTCGGTTCTTCACCGGGGTCTTCGTCGGTGCTGGAATCTGCTTAACCTCAGTGTCTGGCTTCTTCTCGAGGCATACTAACGCCTTATGGTCTTCCTTCCTGCATATAAAACAGGCTATGGGCGAACCATCACACCGCTTCCCTGGATGGAAGTCTCGGCCGCATCCTCTGCATTTCGAGCCATCAGAACCCTTATGCAAACTCGTGGTCGGAGGGGTACTGCTAGGTGCACTAAATCGGGGCTTCTTAAATGAAGCTGTCGTCGCCGGAACCGGAGCTCTCTTCTCGCTCGCATCCTCCTCAGTCGTCGATGCCTGAATCTCGAGTGCTACCTCGTAGGCCTGCTGAAATGTCGTCGCTCCACTACTGATCACGTGAACGCGAATCCTCGGATCTAGCTTTTTGATGTAGCGCTTGACCTGATCCTTCTTTGACGGAACCACAGACGTAGCGAACCTCGATAACTCCGTAAACCTATCGGTATAGGCCTGGACAGTCATCTTACCCTGTATAAGAGTAAGAAACTCCTCCTGTTTCTGCCACTGCAACTCGTCGGAGTAAAAACGCTCCTGGATCTTATCGACGAACACGATCCACAACATCGAATGCAACGGCAAGCACGCGTCCTTAGCTAACGTCCACCAGTTATCGACCTCTCCACGTAAGTAATATGCGGCGATCTACACCATAGTTTCTTATCCCTCCTGTTGGCCGAGGTTCTAACAGGTGTTGGTTTTGGGAGCAAGTTATGATTTTTTGAATTAATAACCCGGATTTTTTGGCGTAAAAATAATAATAAATAGGATTATTTGTCTAGAATAATTCGACCTTTTGGGCATTTGCACAAAATAAGCCAACCTTTAATTTATTATGGAATAAGTCAATGTGACGACCCGACTCGCTTAAACCGGCGCGGAAGAAACCGATGTGTCGAATAGTCGATCTAACAAACTAAAATGCTTAAAAATTAAAACAATACCTCAAATACTTTATTACTAAACCAAAAAGTAAAATTACCCACAAGTTTGTACATTACTAATCCAAAAGTCAATTACTACTACTAATAAACGTAACTCCAAAACCATATCAGAGTTATAGCAAAAGTATACAAGAATTACTACTAAAGTCTAATACTAACTGAAAACATAGAATAACAACAAAAGTACAACTATATAACTATATCGGTGCTCGCCCAACCCAAAGCTAAGCAAGAACCTCATCATCAGAATTACCTGAAAAATAACAACAGTCCACCGTCAGTGGCGAGTAACATAACTGTCTCACCCCAACGAGAATACACAAGAACATAGCATAAACCAAATAACCAAATCAAACAAGCCAATCAAATCATTCGAAACCATACAAATACATGCTTGACTCAACTAACTTATCCAAACTTATCTTTGGCGCAATCATTCATAAACTAGACCGGACTATGCACGTACGAACGCATCTTACGCATTCGAACTTTCTACTATGTTAGGACTGAGAATCTTACTCCCAAATCCCGTGAAACCAATCTTACTGGAAATCCACATCCGAAGACAACATAGTAAGACCACCAACTATCCCAATACCGCGGATAGGATAGGGGCAACGTCTTAACCCAAAAACATAGAATCTTACTCTAAGTTTTAGGCGTCTAGCTACGAAATCAAGCTAATCTTTAACAACCTTTAACCTTTAAATCCGAAGTTTACATTCTTAGTTACTTCTTAAGTTGCATCTTACGCCTTGACTTAAGAAAATAACATGCAAACCAACATCTTACGACATTTAATCACTTTCTTTAATCCTTTCTTTAACTTTCTTTAACTCTTTAGACTCAATCAAGAACTTATAAAGACCCTTAAAAAACTTATCAAGAACTTAAAGAACTCATCAAGAACTCATCCAAGATTCAAGATCTTCAATCAAGAACTCATTCAAGATTCAAGAACTTCAACCAAGAACTCATCCCAAACTACATAAACTACACGCATAACTTCAACATTCAACAATGAAAATCATCCACTTCCAAGTATCCAAAAATCACCAAACTTGAACATGATTAACATAAACTTAGTACCAACATAATCATTCATAAAATCATCATATTCAATCATAAAATCATCATTAAACCACTTAAAAATCAGATTTACATTCATACTCAAAACATGATCAAAACTTCATATAAGCTAATCTTGTTCATTTAATATATACTATGAAACATAGTATGCCAAATTAAGTTGAGAAAGTATGTTACCTTGTTGAAGATTAACACACAAAATCAACACAAAATTGTAGCCTAAAACTCGAACCACACGGCCCTATCACACGATGCACACGGCTCGGACACGGCACAAACCACATGAATAAGAACACGACCCAACCGTGCTGTACACGAACCCACTACGTGACCACCGTGCACCACCACGTACACAGCCTGTTGCACGGCTGCACCACGCGACCCACACGGCCACCCAGGAACTCGAACCACACGATCAACCCACTCGAACAAATTCCCAAACCAAACCCGAACTAGTGATCTTGAATGCAAATTAAGAGGTTTAGATTGTGTTTTGATACTTAAAGATCAATAGGATATGAATCTTTAAGTTTTGGGTTTAAGAAGTTGATGAACAAATTGATTAAATCAAAGTGCCAAAAATGGCGTGTGGAAGGGAGAGCAAATGGGAGGGAGTTTTGTGTTTGAACTTTTGATAGCAAGAGCATAAAATGGCAAATGAGCAAAAGGATCATTAAGCCTTACTAACCCTTCTATTTATAGAAGTGGTTTAAGGTGTGAATGCATGGCAAGTGGCAAATCCTTGCCATGAACAAGAGAGGGGCCGGTTTTTTGGCTTGCAAAATGGGCCAAAATGGGCTTTCGTGATTAATTGGGCTAATTTATAAAAATTGCATGATTAATCATGCCTAAATCGATTTAGCCCAAAATATTAAATAATTAATTAGAAAATTAAATAATAATAATTCTAATTAATTAAATAGTAATTAAAATAAATAATAACTAATCAAAATAAAATAATTCGAAATAAATCGAAATTATTCACATAAAAATAAAAATAAATTGTTCAAAAATAAATTTGAACCATACATAACAACACATAAATACACATAATCACCTGGCAGAAATACCTATAAAATCAGGGTCGTTACAGTCAACCTTTAATTACAACCTATTAGTACAAAATAAGTTAAACAGGTAAAAACCTGATGTAGGAGATCATTGAATATTTTTTTTAATAAAAACTAAAACTAAATGTAAAAAAAAAAAATTCTTAAAACCAGATGAAATGATTGGTTCATTAAATAATTTTCTTATTTTTTCTAATAGTTTTTTAATTTTTTTTCCATTTTTTTGAAGTATTTTAACTAATTAACCTATAATTACCTATAATTAACCATAATTATATGATAATGACTGAGTTTACAAAAAAAAATTACCTCTTGTTCAGGTCGTAGGACACCTCAACCTACTGTATAATTTTTTTTGCAAAGATTGGCTTATTTCATAATAAATTAAAGGTTGACTTATTTTGTACAAATGCCCAAAAGGTTGGATTATTCTAGACAAATGATCCTAATAAATAAAATAATATACGTGTATATATGTGCATATAAAAGAATAATCGGATATATGCACGTATATATATATGTTGTCGGGAGTGTTTTAAAAATAAATAATTATGTGTTTTGGGTTCTGCGACCAAAGGTTCATTTTATCTTATTCTGAATTCTGAATTTGAACATGATAAATTATGTTTTGATCTTGATTTGAACATGTGAATTCTGATTTATTTTTTTTAATGATAATTAGGGCTGAAAATCATATTTAGTTTATGTGTTTTAATATTGTTTAAACCCTAAATCTTGATTTGATTCATATAAATATGCATGATTTAAATTCTTATTTTTGTATGGCAATTGGGTAGATTTAAGTTCTGATTGTGTGGGTTTAATAATTGAATTGCATAATTTTTAAAAAAAAAAAAATCGAAAGGGAAAAAAAAATTCGAGTGAAAAAAAAAAATTAACAAGTTTTATGAAGAGATCTTGTACTAATCTTGATTTGCATGGGTATACTAGGGGTGATTTTACGTAGATTTAGGGGTTAAATAATGAAGTTTGATGCTTTAAATAATGTTTTATCGAAAAATTTTAAATCTGTCTTTTTTGTTATGATAGTCATATTTTGATGAATTTGAATTATTTTAGGGTTAAACAATTGAATCGATCTCAATGGATCCCCCCTTACTGCCCAGGGGAAAAGAATAGGTAGGGATGACAGGATTGGAACTTGTTCTATGAAACCTATGTTTTAAATATATGTTAAGTAGGGACTAAAATTGGTGTTTGAAGTATTTTAGGTGATTTTAGAAATTTTTTTAAAAGTTGTGATTTTGATTAAAGTGGCTTAAATTAAAGGTTTTTAATTAGTAATAGTTTGTCTTGTGTGCGGTAGTAATTAGGAGGTATCGGGTAGCGTTAGAACTTTTAAAATTCGCGTTCCTGACGTTTTTAAAGGCTTTTAAACCATTTTATTCATGCTGAAATTTTTATTATCGTATGATAAGGCGATTTTCGATTATTATTTAAATTATTATTGTTCAATTTTTATTTTATTTAGAGGGCACAAAATTGTAATTCTGGAATTAAAATAAAAGACTGAAAGTTAAGATTGGATTTTATTAGAGGCTGGAATATTGTGATATGTACTTAGGGTAGTTTGTTATGTTGTAGGGATGTTAATTAGCCCCAATGTTTAATTGTAGGAGACTTTGAGTTTGAAAATTTTAACTAATTGTGGCTAGTCGGATATATTACACCTGGTACGTATGTACTCAAGAATTTGATTGCATGTAGTGGAATGATTAGGAAATGTTATGAATTGTGATTAATGTTTGTATATTATCTCCTTGTCTATGATTATGAAAAGATCGAGAAGCATTGTCATAGCATAATATATGGATTTGGTATTTTATGTCAGTATATGAAAGCATGGTTTCAATTATGAACCTTTTACCACTTAATGTGGGTCAGGAGACATTGTTATTATTTTACCACCAAAGTGTGGTGCCATGGTACTAAAGAACATAAATTGTGTGATCGCTAAAATAAAGATAAATAAAGAAATTTGGAATGATGGTTGCCTGATGTGAAAGTGTGTTGTAGATATTTAGGGAATTACATAAAATTGGATTTATTATAATATTGTAAATCATATAAAGTGAAACACGATTCACACCAAAACTCTTGGAACGTATATACCTTGAGTATGAACATATGGGGGAGCTATTTAGCTCCTAACGAGGGATACAAGACGTTGTATACTCTTATTTTATTTTATTTTATATTGGGTACCTACTCACCTCATGGTGGGTTGTTTATTTCCACCCAGCTAACTACCAGGTGAGGCCTTCGGGCGTCTTGACATACATTGTATTATTGTTGGTAGCCCGTTCGATGTAAATCCAATCTTTTAATTAATCAAGTAGAATTTAACAACATGTTCATTTCACAATATTTAATACGGTTATTATCTATATTTAATCACCGAGTCCTTAGTCCTAGTCCCTTTATGAAATATAGTTGTTATATTTCCGTCCCTATTGTATATATGTACTCAGCTATTCACTAACTTTGTGTTTTTATGTGCATTTGGCTTTGACCTTATTTCGGCCCTACGACAACCCATTTCTAATGGTGAGTAATAGGGAAGAAATAAAGGTAAGCTACAGGTGGGGCATGATGCATTATCGGAAAAGAGTGGAGAGTAGCTACTTAATTCATTTAATTGCAATAATTCAGATAGCAAAGTAAGTGGCGAAGTGCTACCCAATGTTTATCCATGGGTTTGTGAAGAAACTGGGACAACTTATTAACGTCAAATGCAATTGTTAGGAAAAATTAATATATGCGGAAGAATGGTTGTTGAATTGCAATGTTAAGTACTTTGAACTAAATATGAGAATAATAGAAATTTGTGAAAAAGAAAAACAAACAACAAAAGTGGCGGAGGAAGAGGATGAATTCACTATTAAAACAAATGGAGGACAATTCAAAGGGAGAAATTATAGTACTCCCACTCACACAATAAGGCTCTCAAAAACTGCTCACAAAATACTTAATCTCTCTAAACAAGAATAACTGATGTAATGTGTGATATGATTTGCTAAAAGAGTTGAGGCTATATTTATAGGACAAAATGGATCCCCAAAAGTCTCAACAATTAAAAAGGGATTTTGAATACCCATTAAAGTAAAAACAAACAGCCATACAAACATTAAGAATGGAGTTAAGAGCTGAAGATGAAAAGCCAAAAGTCACGAGAAAAATAAAAGAAAAAAAAACTAACAACATACCTGACCCGATCGGGTCATGTGTCCCGCCCGGTCGGGTCAGGCCAAAAACGCCCAAAAACCTCTTCTGACACTCGTACCCGATCGGGTTGGCCAACCCGATCATGCCACCCGATCGGGTCATGCACCCCACCTGGTAGGGTGATGCCCAAAACATGCTTTTATGCAACTGTGAGCCAAAATTCCAGCCATAAACCTTATAGCAATATCAATTCTAATAAGAGAAAAATATTGTAAGCCCCTATATAAGTGTTCGATATGTAGCGCAAATTATTAGGTGGTCCCGGGACCACCTTCCTCTCTATGTTCCCGGGACTTTACAACTTCGTTTGTTTGTTTTTTTTTTTTAAAAAAAAAAAACTGTTGTGCTACTGCTCATAACCACCTCCTATGTTTTTGAAATATTCAGTTTTTTCATAATTTTTGCTTGGAGATCCATTTCCATAATTGCTATCATCTTCATCTCGATTTCAATCGTTATATTGTAGCAACAAATATCGATCAATTTGTTCTTTCAATCAAGGATGAAAATATGTTTGCTCCTTTTTTGGCGAATGATGTTGATAATGTTCATATTTCTGATGATATTCATATTGTTGATGATAATAACAGAAATAGTTTCTCTTTTTTTGATTTTATTTTTTGTTTTGATGTTGATGATAATCACATTGTTGATGATTACTTGTTTTGTTTTTTATTTTGATGTTGGTTAATTAATGTTTTATTTGATTACGTATTTTAGGTTTTTTTATATATGAATTATTATTGTTGAATGGAAATTAATATTTAGTGTAATAAAATGTATATTGTAGTATATTGAAATGAATATTGAATTGTATTGACATGAATATGTTTTTTTATGAATCAATATTCATTATTTATAATGTATATTGTATGGTATTGAAATAAATATTCTAGAGTTTTGAAATGAATATTGAAGTGTATTGAATTGAATAGTAATCATAAAGTGGATTCAGCATTGTTTTTATTTAGGAATGTATATTGTTTCTTGAAAATATATATTGCATTGTATTGAAATGAATATTCTAGTATTTTGAAATGAATATTGAAGTGTATTGAAATGTATATGTATTTTAGAATGTATTTAACATTATTCTTTTATATAGGACGGAATGTATATCATTTGTTGAAAAATGTATATGCAGTATTGAGAAATGTATATGCAGTATTTAGAAATGAATATGCAGTATTGAGAAATGAATATGCAGTATTGAGAAATGAATATGCAGTATTGAGAAATGTTTATGCATTATTATTGAAAAATGTATATGCAGTACTGAGAAATGAATATGTAGTATTGAGAAATGTAAATGCATTATTATTGAGAAATGTAAATGCATTATTATTAAGAAATGTATATGCAGTATTGAGAAATGAATATGCAGTATTGAGAAATGTATATGCATTATTATTGAGAAATGTATATGCAGTATTGAGAAATGTATATGTATTATTATTGAGAAATGTATATGCAATATTGAGAAATGAATATGCAGTGTGTTAATGAAAACTGAGTAACATGTGTATTTATGAAACTGAGCGGAATGTGTATTTCACAAATTTCACAAGAAGGATGCAAATAATGATAGATAAAAGCACTTTGTGTTGAGGAATAGCCAATAAAATCATAAGCATAATAAAATCACAAGCATAAGACCTAGGATCAAGTTTATTAAGAAGTGTATGGATTGAGCCAAGTTAGCAAAGACACTCAAAAAACAATTGATCAAGTATGTGGCACTGCTACAACTACACGCATGAGACCAAAAAACACTAGGAATTCGACAACCACTAAGGAGATTGACAATTTGTGACTTTTATTAAAATTGCAAGCATTACAATATGACATTTCAAACTCCGCGAGTGGGTTTCTCGCTGCCAAGCCCAAGCCTGGATAAAGGAGGAGGGTTGCGGTAGGCCTGTGACAGCCAGCATAAAACATTGTCACATCTTATGACATGAACCAAAATGATAATCTCGTGGGGGCGTTCCCTACTCAGCGATGCGCTGCACTTCCCAGACCCGGATGTAGTGATAAATATGATAGGGTTGCTAGGTCGTCACCCCGAAGCGACGCGCCACATCGCCCGAGTGTGGTGTCAAATGAGAAAGGGGCGTTCCCTACTCGGCAACGCATTGCACTTCCCAGACCCGGGTGTAGTGACAAATATGCTAGGGTTGCTAGGTCGTCGCCCCAATGTGACGCGCCACATCACCCATGTGTGGTGTCAAATGAGCAAAGGAATATAGGTAGTGTGAGGGAGAAAAGAAGGAAGGGCTCTACAGTTAGTTTGCGAGTTGGTTCTTGGAATGTGGGGTCTCTTTCTGGAAAATCAGCAGAAGTGGTGGAGGTGATGAGGATAAGATACATAAATATCTTATGCTTCCAAGAGGTGATGTGGATAGAACAAGGAGTTCGAGGATTAATCTTGGGGTATAAGGTGCTCTATTTTTGTCAGGACAAGGTTCCTAGAGACCGAGTTAGGAATGGGGTAGG
This sequence comes from Salicornia ramosissima, assembly GCA_951394345.1. Classification (NCBI taxonomy): domain Eukaryota; kingdom Viridiplantae; phylum Streptophyta; class Magnoliopsida; order Caryophyllales; family Amaranthaceae; genus Salicornia; species Salicornia ramosissima. Next base: position 19,239,431 of record OX596235.1, read on the forward strand.
TGTGATCCTGGATGAATGACTAGCACAAGAGGTAATTTAGATCTATTGAAAGAGCGATAGGTTGATAAGGGTGAAGTTGTTATGTGGTAAGGAGATTGTTAATGTTATTATTGCTTATGCTCCCCAAGCTGGGTTGGGTGCGGAGGATAAGTGCCAATTTTGGGAGGATTTTGATGAGATGGTCCAAGGTAGGGAAATTATTTATTAGAGATGACTTGAATGGGCACGTTGGGATAAAGCATGATGGTTTTGAGAATATTCATGGAGGTTTTGGGTATGGACAGCGACACGCCCACGGAGAGACCATCCTAGACTTTGCTCAATCTTATGATTTGATCCTGGCCAATACTTGGTTTTGGAAGCGCGATTCCCACTTGATAACTTTCCGAAGCGGTGCAAATGCAAGCCGAAGCGGTGCAAATGCAACCCAAATAAACTCCTTGCTCACAAGGAGAGTGGATAGGAAAGGTTGCGTAAACTGCAAGGTCATCCTAGGATAGAGTGTGGTTACCCAACACAGGGTTTTGGTAATGAGTATTCGTTTGAAAGAAAGTGGGAGGAGGAAGCAAAGCCCAAGTGAGCCACGGATAAGATGGTGGACCCTAAAGGATGCAAATGCTAAGGTAAAGGCGAAAGTGATAAACGAGTCAAATTGGGAGAGAGAAGTTGACCTAGATGCAACTTGGTCAAAAATGAAAAACTTGTTTCCTAAGAGTGGACAAAGATGTCCTAGGGGAACCAAGGGGGAGAACTATAGGGCATAGGGATACTTTGTGGTGGAAAGAAGAAGTAAAGCTGCAATAAAAAACATAAGGAAATGTTACTTAGCCTTGGGAAATTGCCTGTAAGTAAGGAGGAATTCAATGTGTAGTTTGTACGAAGGGTTAGAAGAGTAGAGGTGGAGGTTGCTTTGAAGAGGATGAAACATAAGAAAGTGGTTGGGCCATATGGCATACCGGTGGAGGTATGGAGACAACGGCTGGAATCTAGAGGATTGAAGCTAAGTCGGACTAAGACTGAGTATTTGGAATGTTGTTTTGGGTCAAAGAGGGGGGCAAGTGATGTTGTGGTGAGGATAGATGGGAAAGATCATGAGCAAATGCTTTAAATATCTTGGGTCAATCATATCATCCAAAAGAATGGAGATATTGACTAAGATATGGCTCATTGGATTAAGTCGGGGTGGCTTAAATATAAATGGAGAGCGGCCACACGAGTGTTGTGCGATCTAAGCATCCCCTTAAAGTTGAAGTGGAAATTCTACAGGACCACTTTAAGACTAGTGTTACTCTATGGTACAGAATGTTGGGCTTCTAAGAAGGACCATATCCAAAAGGTAGGGGTTACAAAGATGCGGATGTTGAGATGGATGTGTGGCTACACTCTACGAGATAGAATCAGAAATGAAGATATTCGTTAGGAAAGTTGGTGTTGCGGATATTGCGAGCAGCTAAGAGAAAATCGTTTGTGTTGGTTTGGGCACGTAACACGGAGACCCCAAGGAGCACCGGTACGAAGAGTGGAAAAGTGGGATCAGGGGAATTCCAAACGTGGTAGGGGGAGACCGAAAATGACTTGGTGGGAATGAGTTAAAAAAGATATGAATCAGTTGGATTTACAAGAGATTGAGGCTCTCGACCTTACGGGGTGGAGGAGGAAAATCTATGTGGATGACCTCTCGGAATAATCACTTTGGTTCATGTAGCCGACCCCACTTATGAGAATAAGGCTTTGATTGATTGATACAATATGACAATTCAAAAGATGGAATTGATAAATTTACAAATGAATTTAAACCCTTATTACAGAGGAAGATGAGTGCCATAAACAATGATGTCATCCAATAGATGGCAATTTGGAGGAAGTAAAAACTTAAGAAAAGATGGATGTCACTCGTAAACTCCAACTCTAAGTGGACCCTGATGAAGTATGTGACTATGGGAAAGCTCCTTTACATAAAAAAATAGAAAGAAAAAAGTTTGATACTCATTTTATTATCTTTGTAAAACTGAGAGATGGATAGAATAATATTTTTGAACGTTCAGGAAATTATCAAAGTGAAATAAGAGTGTCACAAGCTTTAATATTGTTCATTATGGATTTATATTGTTCATAGTCAAGGCCATTAAATACTTTCTCAATTATATCCTCATGGTCCATGGGTTTCCCCATCGTAGCACGACGACCATTGCAATTCATTATGGATTTGTTGTAAGTGTATGATTTGGTTAAGGTAAACACAAGAGGGCTTAGCATATGTTTGGGCCAATATATTCCAAGCATGCTCAACAAATTTAGTTTGAGAGACGAGAGGAACAATGTCCTAAGACAAAGTGCTCACAATCAGAACAACGGTGAGACAATCTTGGCGGAACCACAAAGACCCATCAATGAACTTCCAAAGATCATAGCCAAGGAGGATGGCTTGGAGCTGCGTTTTCTACGTAACATAATTGGAGGAAGTGAGTTTAATGGGGTTGTGTATTTGGATCAAGGTAAAGAGTTTGCTTGGGTAATTAGATTTAGGATTTATGAATGATGTTGTTATCAGAGTTGGCCACGAGGAAAGTCAAAGGGAAAGAAAAAAAATCAGAGAGGGTGAGGAACGCAGGACACTGATACCATATAATTTTCATCTTATATTATTGAAAGATAATGAGTGTATATAAAACAAGAGTAAGTAAAACCTAGAGAAAAGAGAGCTATACAGTAGAGCATGAATATTGGAAAGGATATCTATCCTTTTGTATCTGTTTTTAGCTTACGTGGACACATCCTCTCTGATGTTAGGTAATGTTGAGGATCCTGGAGTGGAGGAGGATGCTCAAACATTCTCACATGTTGAAGGACTATGCTCCTCGTCTTCTACGTCAAAAGGATGAAAGAAAATGACAAAAACACATCGTTTGAAGCAAACAACAACAAAAACAACTAAGTTTTGTTAAATAGAAAAAAATAAAGCATTCTGACAAAAGCATCAAAACTGTAAAATTGGAAGAAAAAAAAAATGCTACGACACTATTTTTGCTTCATCTATCCTCCCATTGCTTGACAAGTGGCATCTTTTAATTTGTGAAATTTGTTACATGATTTTACGAGCACAAATATCTCATAACGGGAATTAATAAAAAAACGGTAACTTATTTTTAAAACTGATTTCACCAACAACTTTATTTTTTTCTCTCTATAAAATGAATCTAATTTTGACCCTTTTTATGCACTTCAAATTTTCATATTTCTCCTCTCTTTCCTTTGTTTTTAAAATTTTCTTCTGTAATGGATCCAAATAATTCTAATTATGGAAGCAATATGAATTTTCCAAATTCTCAATACAATTCAAATACTCCTCCTTTTGATCCAAATATGTTTAATAATCCACATTTTCAAGCTGCTTTACAATGGTATGGTAGCCAACAAAGGCCTATAAACCCAAATTACACATCTCAAAATGTTAACCAATTTTATGGTAACTCATCTTCATAAAATGTCCCATTATTTCCCATATCCCAACACTTTACCTAACCAATGGATCAATCTCCTGCACCAAATGTTGGTAGCACTGCTTCTCCAACAGAAGAAGCACGAGAAGCTCAACATTTACCACATTCTAATTATTATAATGATTTATTATTATTATTATTATTATTAAAAGAACCATCTAAAAAATAATCTCTTAAAAATATGAAATTAGTAGGTGGGACCATAGTTATAATATAAAATATATGAAGAGGATACCCTTTAATGTGGGAAAATGGAGGGGAGGAAAGAGATAGTGGGAAATGAGGTGGATGAAAGAGAGTATGATGTGTCAAAATGAGGTTGATGAGAGAGAACATTTAAGAAGACTAAGTCATCCTCTCCAATACTCATACTCTTAGGAAGTCAGTCTCTAATGTTTACATTAGGCTTAGTATAATGCTAGATAATAGAAAGAAACAATCTAGGTTAATTTGTTAGGTTAAGTAGTGTGTTTAATACTTGACTGACATGTACAATACCAATAAAGTACTCTATTTTACCATGTCCTAAGGACCTAAACCAATTCATTTTATGTAAAGGATCAACTAAAACCACAGAATTCATAAGAACTTTAACATGAATATTGAATTGGGAAAACCAACTTTCATGTAAAAGATCAACTAACATCTATACAGTAAAACAAAGTCTAGTTAGCTAGAATTCTAGTCATAACCAAGAAAGCACCCAGTGCCCGTTAAAAATCAGGTTAAAATAAGAACCAACTAATATATAAATCTATCTTATACCAGAGTTCATACATCGGCCATACATTCATTAAGCATCCAAAAAAACATAGTCGATGTCGAGAACAGAAAACAGAAATTTCTGCTGTTAGTTATGTCGGACGTCAAAGTCTCTATTGCACGGCTGATTATGCCACCTTCAGTAATCTATTGAAATAGATTAACCTACCTTATTATCTGCAGAAGATTCCGCAGTTTGTATACTTTTACCCTGTATTATTCATCTCATGTTTAAGAGCTATCTACATCTAACAGTAGGTTGTTAGAGCCAATTTACGAGGGAGCTGTATAGTTAGCTGGTGACAGTCGCAGCTGAACACTAACGTGAATGATGTCAGATACTGTTCCAAGAATCTCCTTTTTCACTTCTTCAGCCATCAACATTGCATCTCTGAAGCAGATATTAATATCAGATCAAATGCTTATTTGATGTTTTGATGTAATGTAATAAAAGTATAAAACACTGAATTTTTACCTGATCATGATGTCTGGGGGCATAGACACCTCGACATCCAGCATAACCTTGTTTTGCAACAAGTGAGGTGTCAAGTGCTCTAGCTTCATTTTCTGGAAAAACAAAATCATAAATGTCTTAGGAACACCTCCATGGAAATGAGGCAGGGTCTTATGGAAAGAATTTTATTAATTACCAAAGCGAGAGGTACATAAGCCCATCCCAAGCAACAAGAAAGACTATAGGAGGGTGGAACAAAACTGCATTAGGATCCCTATTAAGTAACAGCCCACATTCTAGGAAAGGGTTAGCAATTAGAGGCTCAACTACCTCAACAAAATAATACAAAAACCAAAGCAGCTTGCAGACATAATCAAACACACTTTGGAATCAGCCATTTACATTGATCTGATAGCAAGCAAAATCTGCCTAGTAACTCTAACAGCATCAACCTGTATCTCCTCACATAACCTTATTCCTACAACCCTAGATCTGATAAATGAACACAATAATACACATGATGTAAACTCTCCATTTATCACCTTTCCTCTTGTTTACCCTGTGTTATGGCCTCCTAGATTCAACCACACCTGCACACAAGGGACAGTAGCTGCACGAATTTCCAATGCAAAATACACACAGAAATAATCTCAATAGAAAGAAAAGCACAAACTTTGAGGGAAACGAGGAGAGTGTTGTATTTCACCAAAAAGGATTGTTGTACAGCAGTAATATCACTAAAGTAATGTACAAATACAAACAAAATAAAATTCTCTCTTTTTTCTGAATGAAAACCCATATGACAGCTTTTAATCTATTTATACCACTATTCATCCTTATTTCCTTTCCTCTTGATTGGTCCAGCACATACATTTAGGCATTCCCATAATTACCCTTCTTGTTCATATGTGTGGTGGTTTGGAGGCCAAGGCCCAAGGCATGACATTACCCCCCTCCCAAAGAACCATCTTGTCCTCAAAATGGGAGTTAGGAATGTGGCTAGCAATGGCACTTGCATCTTCCCAAGTTGGGTTATATTCCCACTGTCTCCCTTCCTCACGTGCAACCTCCATAATTTGCTTCTTCCAATCCGTCATCATCTCCCCTAACAGCTTCACTCGCCGCTCCCCACACGCAAAACTCATGGTATGCTTCTTCCAATTCGCAGTCACCTCCCCCAATTTTTCCAGCTATTGGACCCCAAGGATAAGGTGATAAGGTCTGAATTGCCCAACTTTAATGGTAAAAAGTCTTCGCGAATTTCTACCCCATGCACCCAAAGTGTCAAAGTCTCGCATCTTCCCTTGCCCAACACTTTTGCCCCGTCGCTAAGTGATGCCCTAAATTCCGTCCCACCGGATATCGGAATGCCCAACCTTTGCACTGTTGTGGTGGAAATAAAGTTGTGGGTCGCCCCGGGGTCAATCATGACCAAAACTAGGTTCGATCCAAGGTAGGCCTGCAATTTCATGGTTCTTGGGGCAAGTGGAGTCCATGAACGAACCAAAAGAAACTTCAATCATGTTTACCTGGGTATCCTCGGCGGCGTCGATCTCCTCCTCTTCACCGTCGAGCTCCTCCGTCTCACATTCCACCATCATCACACTTAGCTCTCGGTTTGGGCACTTGTGGTTAGCACCCCATTTTCCGTCACAACGGAAACATAGATTGTTGTCCCGCCGGTACTGAATTTCTTTCTCCGACGGCCGCCTTGTACCTCCGGTGTTTGGGTGGCTATGGGTGTTGGTGGTGCTTGGGTTAACAGAGGGGGTGAATGTATTTGAGGAGTTTCTGGAAGGTTGTGGATTTTGTGAGTACCCGTATTTTGGGTTTAGTGGGGGGGGGGGTAGAGTTAAATGATTGGGTTGTTTGGGAAAGGTTTTGTGGGCTGGAAAAGTTTGTGTGGGGTCTTATGGGTTGTGGGCTGAAATTTGGGGGGTTGGGCTTTTGGGATGGGATTAGTTTGGTGGGAAAGAGATAGGTCTGTTTCTCCTCTGCCTTTGTTGCCAACTCCATGGCCTGATTCAAGCTTCTAGGGCCCATCATCCTAACTTCAGCTGTTATGGACTTATTAAGCCCATTAATAAACTGGCCCAAAGCCACTTGCTCTGAAACTGTCTCTAAAGGAGCGATTAACTCAATATATCTCCTTTTGTATTCAGTCACCGTCCCCGTCTGGGTTAACGACAACCACTGCTCATACAAGCTTCCGGCCGACGACGATCGAAAGTGGCGGAGGAGGAGCCCCTTCAAATCCTCCCAGCGGTGAATCGGGTGGCGACGATTCTCATATTGGTACCAAGATAACACGTCTCCTTCAAAAGCCACCACAGCAGGCCAGCAGCCTCCATCTTCTCCGCCTCCGTCATCTGATAGAAGGTAAAGAACCTCTCCGCCCTAAGTATCCACCCATCTGGGTTTTGACCATCGAAGTTGGGGATGTAAAGTTTTTTAGGTCTCCACCCAGAAGCTCCCCCTTGTGACGTGGGATAAAAACCCCCATTGCCCGGATGCAGCCACATACCAGGTGGAGCCGCCATACCGCCGCCGTACCCACCGCCTGGTCGTGTGCCCATACCACTGAAGCCCGGTGGATGCAGGGGCGACTCAGGAGAACCTCTCCCAAGGGACACTAGGTGTCTCATTTCTTCCCTAAACTTGGCCTGGTCCTCTGAGTACTTCGCCATTACCGCCGCCAAGTCCTCTTTGAACATTCGGTTAGACTCCTCCATTCCAAACCTCATTTGCCTCCCTACTTCCTCCCTCATTTGTTGTCTGAGGTCAGAAATTTCTGCTTGCATTCTCTCTCTCATCTCCTTCATCCCAGCTTCTAGGGTTTCCAAACGCTGGGTTTGGTTCGGAGCCGTGGCCACCGGAGCCGCCTCGCTCTGATACCAAGTTGTTATGGCCTCCTAGATTCAACCACACCTGCACACAAGGGACAGTAGCTGCACGAATTTCCAATGCAAAATACACACAGAAATAATCTCAATAGAAAGAAAAGCACAAACTTTGAGGGAAAGGAGGAGAGTGTTGTATTTCACCAAAAAGGATTGTTGTACAGCATTAATGTCACTAAAGTAATGTACAAATACAAACAAAATAAAATTCTCTCTTTTTTCTAAATGAAAACCCACATGACAGCTTTTAATCTATTTATAGCACTATCCATCCTTATTCCCTTTCCTCTTGATTGGTCCAGCACATACATTTAGGCATTCCCATAATTACCCTTCTTTTGTTCATATGTGTGGTGGTTTGGAGGCCAAGGCATGACACCCTGATAGCCTATTGCACCTCATCCTGCAGTGCATATCATGGTTTGAAAAGACGGTTTCGGTTACGGTCGTGGGAAAGGTTACAGAGTCACAGGAACAGTTATGACTCATTGATCGGTTGTAGCGATGCAAATTTGATTTCAAGATAATATATGATTAGTGCTATAGTGGGGAGATATGGTGGAACAACAAAGAGTTAGAGCCACTGGTGGGGAGATATGGGGGAATCTTTCACTATATTTTTTAATAGAAAGTAATTTTTGAATGTAACAATAAATGTAACTTCCAATACCGGGTGATTTGGGGTTGGAATGTTTGATTAAGAAAAAATCGTGGGTCTTTTCAACACTTGTTGACACAGACTATTTCGGTTCGGTCAACTGAGATTCCTTTCATTCTTTCAATATACGGTCCTGCAAGGATCTTGGTCCATATTGCTACTGAGAAACTACATCCAAAGAACAGGTGCTCACAAGTCTCCTCCAGCCTGTTGCACAACAAAGTTGGAGCACATGCCATCCATCTCCCAATCATGCCTTTAGTTGGTAATTGATTACTTAATCACACCTGCCATCCTCCTACCTCCTCCATCAGCAACTACATTTTTATCAATTTCTTCAAAGACCAAGAAGTTGTTTGAGGGATGTATCCATCTGTCCCGTTAGGCATCTTTTTAGAGGAGAGTGCCCACAGGCCACAGCTGCTTGCAAATTGCAGCTTGATTCCAAAGATAAATGTTCTTAACATTACATCCACCTGCAATTAAGGGCTTATACATTTGATCCCAGGCAAGTGAGGCAACATATGCTTTCTTGGAGTTAGTAGCAGTGCCCTTCTAAAGGAAAACTTTACAAACTGCTTCCACCTCCTTAATAACTTTCTTAGGAAGAATAAAGATTTTACTCCAAAAAGTTTGCATACCAAAAAGAACTTCACTGATATAGGATAAAAACCAACCCTACTAAAGATTCTCTCTAAACTCTTGTAAGAGCCATAAGAAAGTTTCTTAGGGGAGATGGGAACCCCCAAGTACTTGAAAGGGATGTCTCCCCCAAGGACCTCAAAGTCTGCCAATAAAACCCCTTTATCCGTCTCAGTTAACCCTCCAAAATAGATATCAATCTTACCCAAATTAGCTGAAGCAGCAGAGAACTTGCTAAAAGCTTCAAAAAATAGTTTAATAGAAATCTCATCAGCTCTAGCAAGCAAGGTGATCAACTGATCATCCACAAACATCAAGTGTGTAATACCTAGCTTCTCAAGTTCTATTAATACCTAGCAAGCAAGGGGATTTAGCAATCGGCCTATGCTACTTAGCACTGGAGGCAATAGGAATTCTGTTAATAATTCAGTTGCATTTGTACATTGTCAAGCTACATACCTGCTTGGAATGAAACTTGCTTGGCGTGCGTGCAGGGATGCTCCTTCCAAGCCCATACCAATATTTAAAATACAATAGTCAAAATCCACATATAAATACATAGAATTCATCTCTTAACTTCCAATGTGGGAAAAGTCTGCTTTTGTAAACACATTAAAACCCATTGATATAAATATATGAAAATGTCCCTCAAACTTCCAATGTGGGACAAGTCTTTGCATTAATTTCCGACACTTTTAAGCCTCTTGAACTTAGCCCAGAATTGCTTCATAGAAGAACCCTCCTCTTGATGGCACCAACTTTCCTCCAGCACCACTTGGCAAACCTTATGATCAGCCATCAAGTTAAAGAACCTGAAAGATCTCACTCTCACCCCTACCACTTGGAAACCAAACTCCAGGTGAGAAGAATGATCAGAAATACCTAGGTTCATATTAGGCACTTCAACGCGAGTAAATTCATTAAACTATGTCTCATTATCAAAATATGAATCAATTCTGCTATAAACTCTATTCTCACTGACGGCTTTTTTGACCAAGAGAAATACATCCCTGACCCCTAGAATTTAATTCACTCAGTCCCTTATCCTCCACCAACTTTCTCAAATCCACCATCTCTGCATCAACAACATTCTCATTTATTCAGTCTGCTGAAGTCATGACAGTATTTAGGTCCCCTATCATAAGCCATGGAAAATTCCTATAATCCTGAGCAACAGTATCAAGAAAACTCCAAAGAGCCCTCCTATCCTCTCTGGTATGCAGGCCATAATGCAGTGACTAATACAGTCCTACCAGGCTTTCTATGCATAACAAATAAAAGAATGCCCTATACATGGACAAGAACCGCCATGAACCCATGATAAAAACTACCTCATCCCATCCTACCCATATCCCCCCTTACATGAAAAAGAGTACTTATCCACCCATTTCCGGCCTTTATTCAACTTCGCCAAAACTTTGCTTTTATTAAAGCAATGACACCCAATTATCGATCCCTTAAAAAAAGCCCAAAACTTTTATTTTGATAGGATTATTGAGCCCTCTCACATTCCAAGTTTATACTTCAGTTATGTCATTCCTTGCATTCAAAATCAAAGTTTATATTTGCTGGGTACACCCATTAAAGTTCATGTTGTTGGGTGCACCCAAGCGAAATTTGATGTTATTGAGGCCAATTTGATGAAAACTGAAAAAAAAAATATTAAAAACAAAGGAAATACGCTTTAGGGAAACAAACGATGATCCCTTAAAATAAAGAGAAGGTATTGTGTCAGACCGGTCTGACAGTAACGTTTCTGTCAGACCAGTCCACTGGACCTGGACACATATTGTTGAATCTGGACACATGTGTTTAACCTGGACACATGCTGTTAAATCTGGACATGTATTGGTAGACCTTGACACATTTGTAAACCTGGAAACAGAACTGGACACATTTGAAACCTGGACACAATTTGTAAACCTGGACAAATGTGGACAAACCTGGAATATATGAACAAACCTGGACAAATCTAGACAAACATGGACAAATCTAAACAAACATGGACAAATCTGGATAAATCTGGACACACCTGGACATGCAAACTTGGACAAATGTGGACAAACCTGGACAAATCTGGACAAATGTGGACAAACCTGGACAAATATGAACAAACCTGGACAAATCTAGACAAACATGGACAAATCTGGATAAATCTGGACACACCTAGACATGCAAACCTGGACAAATATGGACAAACCTGGACAAATATGAACAAACCTGGACAAATCTAGACAAACATGGACAAATCTAGACAAACATGGACAAATCTGGATAAATCTGGACACACCTGGACATGCAAACCTGGACTAATGTTGACAAAGCTGACAAATGTGGACAAACCTAGACAAATATGAACAAACCTGAACAAATCTGAACACACCTGGACAAATCTGGATACATATTGTTAACCCTGGATACCTATTTGTAAACCTGGACACCTATTAGTAAACCTGGATACATATTGTTTAAACATGGACACATATTGTAAAACATGGATATATTTTGTAACTAACTTGGACAAAATACTTTTTTTGCATTTTGAGGCCTTTAGAGGCCTCATTTGGCGATTTCCGGTAGCCAAATCCCCTTCGAGTATTTGCAGTTGCGTTCGTCTCGAAAAATTAATCAATTTCGACATATTATATGCCTCGATCCGACACCCGAGCGCAAAGTTATAGCCTCCCGAAGTTTTTCACTGTTATATTTGGTTATATGGGTCAGCCGTCTGACCAGATTGTCTGGTCAAACCGTCTGACCCAATACTTTCACTAAAATAAAATGGTCAACAACATAATATGATCAAAGTACCAAAAATAATGTTCGAAACTTGAACCAACTATTTATCAATGAGACCAGTTGAGCATGGAGCGCCACGCAATAATATAATAAATAGAGGATTTGACAAAGATAATCAATGTTGTATGAAATAAAGATAAAGCCCTTCCAATGAACCAATTACAGAAAGGAAAGAGGAATTTGAAAAGGAGAATGTAGAATATCCACAAAGACCAAAATCACCCTTGGTTGTATCATACAGTATACGGAAATAAATTACAAATGCACATATTGAAAAATTAAAAGATACTAAGTAGTTAGTATACCAGAGAAAAAGCATTTACCTTTGGAAATTTTAATTTGAATATACCAGAGATAATATCATCAATCTCTTTTTCCTCCAAGGAGAAGCTGTCATTATTGTTATCTTTTCCGTTCAAGTTTTCCATCATTTCCACTTCTGCTGAAATTTGTGAAATAGCAGGATCTGCGACGCAAGTTCCGATATAAAAGTGAGCACACAAAGTAACAGGTTTAAGGATAAAGTCAATGCAACTATTTTAATAATAAAGGTAATCATTTGAGCAATCTTCTCATCATTCATTGTATGATACTAAATTACCAATGAATCTTCATACTAGTATACTTATATCCAGTAAAGTGAGTAAACATCAATAATAAAGAAATTCCCAATGGAGAAAAATTCCCCGTAACATAACATTACAAAATATAACAAGGGATTGCGCCTTTACAGAACAGCTAAGAGTAGATGAGTTAGTCAATTCTGTTTCACTCTTCCTGTGGCAGGAACCAATAACAATACTATCACGATGTTTTTTTTTGGGTAAGTCAAAGCTATCACGATGTTCGTTTAAATCACACTCCAGTTTGTACAAAAAAAATCATTTAAAGATCTTTCAAAAGATAATTTCTATGAATTGGTTGAAATGATTACGCAACGGATACACAGAAATGTTTCACCAGAAGCAGCCAAAGAGTTCCAAAATTAAATCATGGTTTTATCACTAATCCATTTATCTGGATACCAAGCATGAAAACTACCCTTTTATCAAGATTAACAACACAAAGGAAAAAGCAGAGAGCTGATATTATATGCCTAAATCACAAGATGTTTCATACTGCTTGTTCCGTACATGCGAGTACCATTATTCAATCAATTTTGGACACCAACAAATTGTGGCAAATTTTATTCAATCATTGAATATGAGGTTGCTGTCAAAGCTTGTGGACACTTGGTGGTGGAAACATTGAAGACATTTCCAGCTTGTTTGTAAGTGAGGGCTTACTCAAGGCCTCATCTAGCCTAACGAACATTCATCCATTTAACATATGTCGACATTGTTTTTAATTGATATGGACAAATGCGCAAGCGCAACCATACCAGAACCTCTTGCAACTCAAACCAGCCCAACTTAACATGTCCCTGGTGGCAATAGGTTGTAAAATACAAATCTTTATTGTGGTGCAACTACACCAACTACTACATGCTTAACTTACTTTAACAGATATCAAGTTTTTAATAGGCTTTTAATCATATTCATCCACCTTCTGCTTCTCCTTGGTAGAACAAGCCACATCAGCTTGTTATTTGTCCAATATTACACACTTGCAAGTTGCAACAAAAGCATAACAAATGCAAAAGCTGCTCTTTACTTAAAGTCACAAGCCTAATGCCAGTACAACCTTCTAAATTTTTCATGACCCTTCATGCTGTCTAACCATTTAATTAATAAACATAAAAATCAAAATCTGATTACTTCAGTGACTTTATACAAAAATAAAACCTAACTTCAGAGCTTATCAGTGTGAAAGCAGATAGTTATCTGAGTTAATTATTCCAAAACAGCAATAGATTGAAAATACGATGGTAGAAGTATCTACCTATGTGTATAAAGACTTCAGCCACTTCAGAATGAGACTCATGAATTCGATGCCTAACATTTTCACCAATATGATGAGCAGCACTGACACTGGTGAAAGGGTCAACCTGCAAGGAGCACATTACAGAAACTTTAGTGCAAGAAATGTTACAATGGTAACAACTTAAATCTGCAAAGTTCAATTGTACTCTTCCGAAGTCGACTTTTTTTTTAAGATGAAAATATGATTTCAATAACAGATAACAAGATCTTTCCAAGAAAGAGGTCTTCCAACTAGGCCAAACAATTAAAAAAAAATTGAAAAGAAAAGGCGCTAGAAAAGAGAGGCCTAAGAAGACACAAGTAGTCCAGCAAGGGGATCAAGAAATTTTACACCAAAAATCGATCCTCCTGAAGCAATGATTAGATGTACTTATTAGCACCAATTGTCAACAAAAACAGTAAACCATGACCATGCTTTCCACGTCACATCCATATTAGATATTTGAAATTACTTCGAGAAATCACCACAAAATGTCATTAGTCATCCCTTTTCCAATACTTCCTTCAGATGAAATATTAATCCAAGACCTCAAATTTTGCAAGCACGTCTATTATGTCTCTTGCTCTTATGTTGCAAGCAAATATGTGGGATGCAACCAAATAAATGATCGAACATCAACATCTATGAGTTCTCTCAGGCCACAAAATTATGGAAATTAAAAAAAAAAAAAAAATCAAATAACTTTTTAGTTAGTCATGATTCTTTTAACTTTTCAGTTTTACCCTATTCTTGTAGATTTACTCATTGATTATGCTCTTTAGAATTTGCCTTCATTTATTATCTAAAGTGAATGACTGTATTATGCAAATGGAATGTTAGCAAGATAAGACTTTGATAACCTCAATAAATCATTGATTTTATTTTGAGTTCTTCAATGTAGTTGATGCTCAGCCTTCGACCATAGTTTTCATAATGGATTAATAATTTTATGGTAATATATATTTGAGTTTCCACATCAAACGTGAAATTTATCCTTAATGTCATTTTGTCATTTTTAAAACTATATTTAAGTACTAAAACGGAATATATTGATGTCATGAAAACATTTCCCTCCAAAACTAATGATGACATCACTTTCCTTCTACTTCTAACCCTCCCAAGTTCCAAGACTTGAAATGTTTCATTACAAATTTAATAAGAATATGAGTACACCTTTTCCATAAAAGTAATATAGCATTTCCTTATGAGAACAAACTAAATAAATTATGCATCGCACGGGGCTAACCTAGTTAAAAATATATTATAAAAGTTACATTAGAAAGTTCTGAATTAGTTAGACAAATGAAATGAGCATCACTTGTTAGTAAGCCTTCAACCAAATAAGACGAAAAATGGCAAACGAGTACACATCTGGTTGACAAAAATTGAGAAAAAACTAAAAAATACATGCATCCAAATCCGAAGACATTGAGAATGTAATGTACCTCTATGTGTACATCAAGGTGCAAAAAAGAGCCAGCCTTCCTTCCCCTCAAGCGGTGACAACCCTACACATGCAACCAAGTGTATTTTTAGCCAGTAATAAAATTAAATCAAACATGCGACACAATAAAGACTAGTTATTTTGTCTAATTCTGTAGCAAGGTAGAAGTTATAGATACATCTAAGCTCCATTAGTGACTCCACAAGCAGTCAAATTGAAATAAAAATATTTAAGGGAAAAAATGGCTAGGGAGTGTAGAGACAAAATTTCAGTAATTATTATTAATCCCTCCGGGTTTTTTTGGATGTAACATTGGACTTTTCACACTTGTCGAAGCATAACATTGACCAATATCGTAAAATATATATATGTGTTAAGTATAAACTGAGATGAATCAAACAAGATCCCACATGACTATACTTTTTCTTATGTATAAATAAATAGAAAGCAATTAGTGTATCGAATGTAGTGTTCAAATGATCAAATGTTAAATATTGATGTGGATAATTTTATCAATTGTCATAGCATGATAACAAGAATAAATTAAGAAAAATTGACAGGAATAATCTCATCTTTAGGCGGTCTACTCATTTTGTTCCCAGCTTTAAATATTCTCATAATAGTCCCAACTTTTACACGATTTTCTGATTTTGCTCAAATAACCTATTGGGAGTCATTAAGAACAAGTAAAACAAGTTAATTACTTAATTAATAAAAGTTTTAATTTTAATTAATTAAAATAAAATGAAAAACCAGTACATGACTGTCTTATTTTGGTCCAATAATCTATTGGGAGGCATTAAGAATCGATAAAAACAAAGTTAATTACTTAATTGACAAAAGTTTTAATTTTAATTAATTGAAACAAAAAAAATTAACATAATAGTAACATGTGTAGCAAGTAACCAGTCAACTGGACCAAATGAGAAAAATTTGCACAAGTTCAGAATGTATGTGGCGTTTGTAGCAATCTACTATTTATTAAATTTTACTCCATTCGTCCACAAATAAGTGCTCCATTTTGACCAAAATTGTGAGAGCTTTTTGGTCAAAATGGAGCACTTATTTGTGGACAGAGGGAGTACTAATATTATATTTGTTTTATTTTCAATCTCATTTGCCGGGGTTAATGATGCAATATTGTAAATATTTATATCAGAAATAAGTTGTCATCTTCAACTTTATTCGCCAAAAAAAAAACAGCAGCAACAACAACAACAACAACAATAATAACACCTTCATACCAAAATAAAAATATAACTACAACAAAACAAAACAATCTTAGCCATTGACTCCATATCTCATATAACCTAATCTCCAAAGAAGCACCCTTAGGCCTTAGCTCAGGTGGCTAGAGCTAAGGCGCATGAGACTTGAGGTCTCATGTTTGATTCTCATCCCTCATAAGAGGCTCTCCCCCTTTCTTCCCCCTTTCAATGCAAGGTAGTTCTTTAGCCCAGTACCAACCAATGAGATGGTGGGTTCCTTTACCAATCAAAAAAAAAAAAATATTCCTTAATCTCCAGCTGGTTCTTGCGTCTCCATTATAGTATTAGTGTATTACACTATGTTACAATGATAAAATATAACAGAAGGGTTCCTAGAGACATAAGTAAATGCATATGGCTTTTGCAGCAATGTACTCTTATATGAAATGGGAAAAATGGTTGGAATTACCATTCTAAAAAAATAATAGGCTAAATAATATATTGAATTACCTTCACTCCATCAACGTGTAGAATTTTTTCTCTGTAAGGGTCTAATTGTTGTCGTGGAACTGCAGCATCCACCAGCTCCAAAACACTACAAGTTTAAACCAAAAAAAAAAGGCTTATCAAGTTAACACCATATTTGTCTGTACCTCACATGTCATCTTGATTTTACTCCCTAGACTCAATTTTTACGAAATCATATTTTCGCAGTACAGGACCAATCGTTTATCTTAGCAGTAATGTCTGTTAAGAAGATGAATTTAACAAATTACAATATCAAATCAGATCTTACAGCACTTTTTTTTATATAAGTCGTCCGCACAAAAAAAAAATCAAAAAAAAAAAATTCACTACAGCCCATATCCACTTTGTCACCAACTTCAATTCCAAAAGCATATGCACTTAGAAGAACCAGCTCAAGAAGAAATTGTATGAAAACATTCACATATGCAATGAATGGCAAACCAAAGCCCTAGAAACCATCCATTACTTGTATTTAGCCTCCCACAAACATGTCCTTCATTAAGACTTCATAGACAACAATAAGAAATTGGCTACAGAATTTTCTATCCAAATAATATGACACAGAGTCACAGACAGATGATAGTGTACAGGGGTCAGTAGTTGCAGTCTGGTCATCACAAGACCGACTAGATGCTATAACTTGATTAGGAGAAAGATAAGTAAGGAATCACAGTAAAATCATTTTATGTAAATAATGAGGAACGTAGTGGAAGAGAAGGTGGTTTAAGTAGTCTAGGAAAAATATTAGGAAGTGTGGTAGCGGGAAAGAGTGGGAAGGGACACTGCAAGTTACGATCAGCAGCTGTGGCAGTGTTTGTCAACAACTCAACATATTAGTGTCACAAAACATGTCACAAAATATGACTAATATAACACAACTTCCACCATCCCTCTCTCTTCATACATTAAGAACAGAGGTTAGAACATGTGGAATAAATAGTTAAAAGGTCAATCTGTAAGACATAAGTTGACAAACACGGTACCTCTGATAACCAGTTTCCAGACCAGCTTTTAGAATCATGCCGGACACAAGTAGTCCAGCAAGGGGATCAAGAAATTTTACACCAAGAATGGACCCTCCTGAAGCCAAGATTAGATGTACATGTTAGCACCAATTGCTATTAGGTATCTGAAATTACTTCACGAAAATGACCACAAAATGTCATTAGTCATCCCTTTTCCAACATGTCATTCAGATGAATTATTAATCCAAGAGCCCAAGTTTCAAAAAGCTAATAAACAGTTTTTCAAAGATTGAGAATATGATAGCAGCTTAGTGGTAAGCTACTCCATCTCTCACTCAAGTGGTGAGGGATCAAACCTCACCCCTTACACCAAAAATTTCCCCTGGTCCCCTTCCCCCTCATTGTAAGAAATTATTGGTTGGAAGGGTTTGTAACCCGTTACAATAATGAGCTAATGGGGGAAGGGGGGTTCAAAGTTCAAGATGGGGTCCCCTAACAAAATAACAGACAATAAGAATTACAGCAGTGCCACCATTGATATTAGCAGCAGCCATACTGTGGCATATGAACCAATATTCAAAAACTGTTGATTGACATCAATGTTTTTTTATTAAGAAAAAGGGTTCAAGTTTGTGGTATGTTTGCCTGGTTAAAGTACAAATAGAAGAGAGCCAACAGGGAACGACATAGGTGTTTGACAGCTGCAAATCTGCAATACATGAACCAAGATGTGCACCAACAAACAATTGTCTACTGACAGAAGCACTAAGCAGCACATTAAATCATTGTAGAAGTTACTAAGTGAACATACTACCATAACCCAAAAGCAAATCCGCCTTGGAATCAAAGCTAAGCAGGATAATGTTTTCCACATCTGCTAACTATACATGATATATATAAACTCATCACTATCAGATACTCAAATCTGCCCAATTCACTAAATTATGTTTGATGATTTTGCATCAATTAATTCTGCAGAAGTTTGATGTCTCAACATAGTTGACACTAAACTACAGAATTGTTAAAAAGCTTGAAACTATAGGGAGGATTCTTGTATCTAAAATAAACATTTCTTACCTACCCCAATTAGTGCAACTACAGAAGAGATAGCATCAGCCCTGTGATGCCATGCATTCGCTTTCATGAGTCCACTGCCTTCTTTGTCTCCAGCTCTCTTTGTTATCCAAAAAAGACTGCAATTGAACCAAGACATAAAAATGGTCCATTAACTAACCAGTAACCTATCACATCTGAGCACAGGTACCAAGATAATCTCAATAAAAGTATCAAAATAACCACAGCCTATCACCATAGCTATTATATACAAAAAAAGCAATTTAAAACCATCTAGTTTTCAGGCATAACTATACTATAGATGTGCAAAGGGTGTCTTATACCAATAATACCATAGTTCATTGAAAAGAATTGCCAATGACTAAACAGTAACAAAACATTGTCCATAAATTATAGTAATATTGACTTGCACAAAATCCCTTTGTGAATGAGGGAAAAAAAAAAGAGCTGCTCAAAAAAAATAGGTTTCAAAATAATGTGCATCACAGGACCCAAATACAATCTATCAGCCCCAAACCATCAAAGAAAAATAAAGTTTGGATTATAGTTTGAAAATTTGAAGTGTCTACTACAAAAAATGAGGGTAATAGTTTGAAAATTTGAAGTCTATACCACAAAAATTGGATAACAGTTTGACATTTTTAAGTGTAATCCCAATAATATAGATATAGAAAGAAGGTTGCAATAGCAGCTACTAAATCAAAATTTACCTTAGAAAGTTAAGCACCAGAATTTGCAAGCTAGAATTACGACTGAATAATCTTCAAAAATAAATGGAGTAGGAAACATGTGCAAGTGAAAGCAATGAGAGAAAAGGTCAATTCATAAGAGTAATTAGGGTTCTTATTGAAGTCAAACTTACTGACATTTGAGAGGTGATAGTGAAGACAAGTATTTTTTTTCCTGACAACCGCAGCGGGCGCAGAGGACTAGAAGGTTCCGAACAGAGTGTAGTACGCACGTAACAGCTATAAAAACCCAGAACAAAACTTTGCTTATTCTGTTCGTGTATCAAATCAATGATTCTGTATTTTATATCAGACTCCTAACCAGAAAAACTTAAAACAGGCCATCAAAAAAAAAAAGAAAAGAAAAACTTAAAACAGATATTCTTTGACAAAACCATACAGTGGACATTAGGATTTCTCTCAACAACTATCAAGACAGCTTTTTTCTCCTCCCTCACCTCTTCCATAAACAGTTGCCAGATGTAATAGCAAACAAATAGGCATATTAAATGAGAAACAGCAGGGAAATCGGCATAAAGTTTAACGTGTTACTATAAATGCAAAGTAGATAAGCATTCTGATGCCATGGGCAGTTGGAATGGAAAATGAAATGCTTAATTGGGATGAAAGAAGTACCTTCATGTTATATATCAATAATTTTCAACAAGAGACAAAAAACGGCATTATCAGATAGTTTGAACACTCACATAGTCACATATATCCATAAAAAATAAAGTTAAAAGGACGGAGGACCTAATATATATTAGACTACCAGTATATTAAAAATTACCCTTCTTTTACACCGATGGATAAAACAGCCATATTTAATGCTAGAAGCGGGTGATTCATATCAATTTTATGGTCATGCCCATGATGATGACCGTGATCCTGCATCAAGGAATGACTAAAAACTTCAGGAGCAGCAGTAAACCAACCCTGCAGAGCAAAATCATCAATGTTTAATAAGAAATTGAGCGGCAATTGATCTATTTAAAACCATATAAAGTCCTATCGCCATAAAACAAAAAAAAACTCCAAATTTTATAAAAGTACTATAGCAATGATATTATCAAAGCAATAGTACCAGCAAAATGTCCGACGCATGCCATGCAATACCTCCTGCAGTTACGAGTAGCATGCCAGAGATCCCCAGTGCTCCTAATGTCTCAAATTTTCCATGTCCTGCGGTAAATACAGAAAGCAAAACAAGGTCCTAAAATCCTCACGGATGAAATATTTTCAGTGGTATCATTTATATATTTTCACCTACTGTCTACTAAATAGAATACTAGAAGGTGTACAAGTAGAAGCTGGAATTGAAGCAATTTCAAAAACCAAAATCTCCTTAATGGTGAAAAATTTACTAACAGCTACTTTCAAATGTTCCAAATACCCTATAATTGAACATTAACAACATACAATGGCTTACTTCCAGGCAAATGGTAGATTAAATATGTGATCCGAGTGAAAGATGAATTTATCCAGTGGGGTATAAACTTTAATTTTTTTAGATAAGAATAGGAGATCAAACACCCTATGCCTTGTGCCTATATAATAAAAATGCCAAAAGGCAAACTGACAAAGAGACTATAAAGCATAGGAAAATCACATGGAGTTTGATCCCACAAACTTGGTAGGAGAGTAATGACATGAGAGGAGCTACAAATAAATGAATATATGACTAGTGGAAACTAGGACATGTGGGGCAGAAAAGAGAAATAAACACAACAACCATATGACAAACAAATTTAACAAAAGAAGATATGGGTCAGAAAGAGATTCATATTGGACAAGTATGAATGTAATAGACATTCATGCAAGTAAGAATCAAACATACCATATGGGTGCTCTTTGTCTCTAGGCACTCTTGCAGCTTTAAATGAGAGTAAGGCAACGCCACTTAGAACCTGCAATACAGTTATGATTATCAAAGTGAGCACTGAGCATACAGATCATGTTTTACCATCACTGACAGAAATAAGGTTTTTTTTTAATCCAAAAGACAAAGACTGCATATGCTAAACATACAAAATAAAGACATATATTCCTTAGAAGAAAGCTACCCCTTGATATCTATTTCACCTTTTTTTTCTATTATCTCACCTGACCCAAAAAGACATGACAGGAGAAAATTGGAAGGAAGCAGCAAAACCCTTTGGCATATTTGTTTACACATAATTAAAATTACCAACACAATCAACATGTACACAGTGCTTTTTTGCAAAGATGCACAAAAATTCAAATGGAATTAAGCAGGTGCAGCAAAGAGCAGGAACAAAAACAAATTCAGCCTAAAGAGACAATTATTTGTTAAAGATTTGATATTAAGACATGGTTGAGTTTAACAAGCTTTCGATCATAAAATTCCTTAACAAGGATGTAATGGACCTATAAGTCAAAAGTTTATAAAGCCAAACACCTCAACAAATTAGTTTGTAAATTGATAAACAGGTTATAAGTAAAGAATTAAATAAACTAAGATTAGCTAGTTAGTTGATATACAAGCTGCAACTGAGCTAATGTTGTATAAGCTTATTGTTGGCTGCTCAAAGAGCCGAGCTCAATCTTCACTCAAGAAAAATTGTGAAAGAATGAGACAAGGACTAGCAAAAACTCTTAAATACCACAAAATCACAAACTTATTAAGATGAATGAATATGAATGATGAGGATTGAGGAAGCAACTACCTATTATGAATTTTGTAGAAGATTCTTGAAATTTTACAATTGAATGTTTCTTGCAAATTCTTGAAGATTTTTGGAAGTTTCATTAAAACCTTAATTAGTTTTTAGTTTCTTAGGTTAGAAGTTTGCTTGAAAGTGGAATTTTTTTTTTTTTAAGCATTAGAAAGTCTTTTTATTTTTCAATCTTTTAAATAGGATTAATTGCAAACATTTAGCAGATGGAATCTACCAAAACCGTATTAGTTAGGGGATTTGTTAGGATAGATACAGAGTATTTGATAAAATCTGTATTAAACAATAAATTTCGAATTGGGGATCCGGATTTCTTTACTATTCAAAGGACCTTCAACTATCCAAAAGCAATAGTAGTTTGCACTAATGAAAAGATTAGTGCTGCTTAATGATTATGCAAAGATCTAACATGGATTGTGATTGGTGTTTATCTAGTTGATTCAATTGTTGGGAGACCCTCGTATTTCATCCCTTTAATTTTCATATTACTTCATCAAGTATATAAATAAATCTGAAAGTCCCGTATGAATTTACAAGTTTTGTGAGTCTACCAAGATTAACATCAATGAATGTGATCAAGCTAAAATCTTATTTGACTGTACTTCTTTACAAGCCCTGATAACCATCAATTCTAGTGTTGAAAAGGTTTGTAACATCCAAATAAATGCACAATCAGAACATTAAGCAACTTGGTTATACATGATCTATTTAAGAGAAACATACCTAGCCCAGGTTACATAGAATCTTCGTTTCACCTTAATTACCTTTGTCGGATTCTTGACCACCAGACACTTGGAAATTTTACTTTGGGCCAAAATCATGAAAAAATTTCACAAAATTGTCTAGTTAGACACTTGCACATGTAACCATGTTGGACATAGGTACTCGAGTCTTTGAAATATTGTACCTAACTGACTACGAGTCCAATCTTTAGAATTTATTGTTTCAGAAAATTAATTTACATGAGGATCTTAGGTTCAACACAAGATAGTCAATCATACAATGATAAAGTTTTCTTATCCGGTACACGTACCACCCATGCCTACACAAAAGCAACCACATGAGACCTAGTTACTGGAAAATGTTCTGCCAACTTTTCAAGTCTATAGCACATCAATGAATTGAACTGGCAGCAAAAACAATGTTTTATCAGGATTTCAAAAGTCTCCCAAAACCCACAATGAAGAAATTAACATCTAAGTTTATCTAGGGGTTCAAAATATTCTTTTGTTCCTCAATAGTGATGCCTGAATGCCCGATAACAATTATTTACCATCCTTGGTCAAAGTGTTCAAAATATTTCGTTATATCATGTCCCTATCATGTCATATATCATACATGTCTATATCATGATATTACATAACAAATCTATTCATTTCATGTATCATGTCACATACAAACGATACAGATAAATTATAACTTCTAAATATTGCCAGTAAAAAACTAATTTTATGTCGATATCATGTCATATAATGCAACTGGATTTCCAAATTATACCATCCCCAACTTCATTGTATAGAGTTAAAATTGTAGCTTCCCATTTAGATGACTTCTCTCTTTTCAAATCTGCAAATTTAAAGACTATATTTTGAAGCTCCTACCTCAAAGTCTTGATCGTTTCATATAATGAGATCAAATACCATGACTAACAAACAATAACAACATAATACTCTCCAATTTTCTTTCTTCTTTACCCCAAAGCCTATATGTAATTATTTATAGGATAGAGAAACTAATAACACTAACAAGAACATACAGCAAAAGTCATAATATAAAACAACTTAGATGAAGAGGAAGGAGTCAATAATCTCCATTCAGTGGCGGATTTAGAGGGTTTAAGTGGGATCCTTTGACCCCACTTGGACTTGAATAAAGAAAATTTTTACCTATAAAATTTTGCTTTTTAATTTTTTATTTCAAAATTTTTATACAACACATTTTGACCCACTAAATATTATTCTTAGATCCGCTACTGTCTCCATGGACATATCAACAATTAAACTGAACAACAGATCACCAAGACACCATCACACCAACTACCCCAACATAATGCATGAAAAACACATATTCCTTTCATACCCATAATTCATTGTAGAAACATGATTATGCTCCAATGCTATTAATCATAGCAAGTAACCCCTTTTCGGGGCTTTTCCTAAATTGATTGTCATTTTTACAGTATTAACCATGTATGTAAGTATGTTGCATTGTTGCCCATATCAAATTACTAAATAATCATGTACTTTAAAATTCTCAGTATTTCACAACAAACTATAATAAGAGCTCAAAGTAAAGAGATGTAAAATCAAGATGAACAACCAAAAATAAAACATATAACAATAAAAAAAATTACCACATCAGAGAGAGAATGAGCAGCATCAGCAATGATGGCAGTGCTACCAGTTAAGTAACCAGTAAGGGCCTTTCCAGCAGTCAATCCAATATCAGCAGCAAGCCCCAACCTAAATATGTTCTCACTCTTCTTGCTAGATTCTTTTAGTGACCCATGATCATGATGATGATGTGAATGACCAAAATGCCATCTTTTGAAGATTTGAGAATTTGGTGGGTATATTATAATGCTACTGGAAGGGTGATCAATTCCTTGCAATTGGGTAATTGAAGGATTGAGCTGAGTAAAGATTGGATTTTTATTGGTTGATGAGGAAATTCTTGAAAGGTATTGCTTGTAAATGGGTTTTGAATTCAAGAATCTGAACCCCATTTTTTCTTATTGAAATTTCTTTATAATTCCAACTTCCAAGACAAAGATGAGAATTAGAACGAAGGTGAAAATGGTGCTATTATGTCTTCCAGGAGAGGATACTCGAACTCGGAAATCATCCTGTTCGTAACGGTATATTTTCATCTAAAAATTGTACACCCTCCCTCCCAAATTAAATCATACATTTTGACTTTGAGATTGTTCACTTTATAATTTTAAATCACTTTAATTTTAATTTTAGGAAAAAATAATTTTATAGGTACAAATTATGGCACTTTCAAATCTATAGGTACAAACTATTGATTATTCACTATCAGTTCAAACTATCACAAAAAATTACATTAATAGGTTAGGATAACTTGTAACTTGCTCAAGAGGTAAATTAAAGGAATATATTTTTTATAAAAAAGTTAAACTATAGATTAAACCTGAAAACAAAAAAGAAAAGAAAAGAAAATCACCATATCCTCCATTCCTCCCTCTTTCTCTCTCATTCCAACCTAAAACCCCATAACCACTCATTCACTCACGCACCACCACCTCTGAAAATCGAGCTCAACCCATCAAGATCTTCATCATCAATCCAAATCAACCACCGTCGAAATCCTAGCTGCTGATTCATTCTCCATCGTCAACATCATTGTCATTTTTATCAATCGAAACAAAATTTGGGGTTGCCAATTGTAAGGTTGTTGTTGATGTTGATTGTTAGGTTGTTGGGATGGTTGTTGGTTAATTCGATTAGGGCTTGTAGTTGGATTATGGTTTGGGGCCTTTGGGCGAGTCATTATGGGTTATTTTAGGCGGCTGGGTGGTTCGGGATAGTCTTTTTGAGTGTTTTCGGGTGGGCTTATATTTCGAGTGGGATGGCCATTTTGGGGTTGTTTCGGTTGGGTCGATGGTTTGGGGTGGGTGGTTTGGTGTGAGTTGATTCGGCTAGTTTGGTGGTATGGTGATGGTGGCGGCGATGGTAGTGCGTGGTTGAGGTGGTGTATGGTGATAGTGGCGACGATGGTAGTGCGTGGGGTGGTAATAGTGGCGGGGCGGCGGTGGTGCATGGGTGGTGATGGTGGCAGCTGCAGTGGTGGAGGTAGTGCTTGAAATTAATTAGATTCAAGATTAACAAAACATTAAATTAAATGTTAATATTAAATGACCAATAACAAAATGACACACTTGCATTTTAACCTGTTGTTCAGGTTGCTTCAAGTCATAACCCACCCATTACAAATTGGTGTGATAGTTTGAGCTGATAGTGAATAATTAATAGTTTGTACCTATAGATTTGAAAATAATTTGTACCTTTAAAAATAATTTTTCCTTAATTTTATATATATAAGAAAAAAACAAGTGATGTGGATCTCATTGGTTTCGTCTCGATACGTACTTTCTAAATACTTACTCCATAAATGAATTCTTGCAACATTTGCTATTTTGGGATGTTTTGGAATTCTTGCAACAAAATACTAAGGGTGTGTTTGGTTGGGGGTAATAATCAAAGGAAATGGGAATCAACTGCTCCCATTCCCTTTGATTGTGTGTGTTAGACTATATTTGTCATTCCCTTTCCCATCCCCATTCCCCTATTCTAACACTTTTCTAAACCCAACCCCCCTATCTTTTCCGTTCCCTTTCCCCCATCTTCAACCCAACCACCCCAACACAAACCATAACCACCCACCTCCCCTCCCCCACCCCCCGTCGGCGCCGCACTCCTCCAGCCCCACCCATCACCGGCGCCCCAACCACCCTCGAAACCCTAACCCTAACCACCCAAATTAAAAAAGCAACCCCCACCCACCTCCACCACCCCCGAAGCCACCCCCAGCCGCATCGCCTCCCCCAACCGTCCCTTCCCCCAAATTAAAAAAAACAACCAAAAACCTTGGGTTTTCGAATTTGGGGGCTTTTGGTTCGTGGGGAGTGGTTGGGGGCTGTAGGGTGGCGGAGAGAGGGTGGCGAAGGGGCGGCAGGGGTTGGAGGTGTGGCTGGGGTTGGCTTCGGGGGTGGTGGAGGTGGGTGGGGGTTTTTTTAATTTGGTGATTTGGTTGGTAAGGGTTTTGAGGGGTGGGGGAGGGAAGGAGGCTACCTTGGTGGAGGAGGGGGTGGCGCCGGCAAGGGGTGGGGGAGGGGGGGTGGTTTCGTTGGTGGTGGAGGAAGTGGGGGTTATTTTTGAACTTGGGTGGTGGAGGTGGGTTTGAGGTAGTGGTGGTGTATTTTGTTTTTTTTTAACAAACAACCTTTTAAATCTAACACTTTTGCTTTCCATTCTCCCCCATTCTCATTCTTAAAGTGATTCTCTTTTCCCTTTGATAACCAAACGGCCCCTAAGTGTGTGTTTAGTTGAGGGTAATAATCAAAAGAATGAGAATCAACTGCCCCCATTCCCTTTGATTGTGTTTGTTATGCCACTTTTTCCATTCTTATTCCCCTCCCCATTCCCCTATTCTAACACTTTCACAAACCCTCATCCCCCTTATTTTTTTGCATTCCCTTCCCCCATCACCCACCCACCCACCCCACCCACAGCCCAACCCCACCCACCCACCCACCAACCCACAACCCAACCTAACCACCCCACCCACCCACCCACCGAGTCCAGCTAGCCAACCACCTGTCCAGCCTAGCCACCCACTGAGCCCAACCAACCAGCCAAGCCACCCACCCCACCCACCCGGCCCCCACCAACCCACAACCCAGCCACCCCACCCACCCACCGAGCCCAGCCATCCAACCACCTGTCCAGCCCAGCCACCCACCGAGCCTAGCCGACCAACCCAGCCACCCACCCAACCCGGCCCCCACTCGCCCACCTTCGCCCCACTTGGTTTTCAAAATGGGTAGGCGAGGGTGGGTCGGGGGTGGTGGTGGGCGAGAGTGGGTTGGTGAGGGTGGGTCGGTGGTGGTGGTGGGCGAGTGAGGGTGGGTCGGTGGTGGTGGTGTGTATCATTCATTTTTTTTTAACAAACAACTAACTAAATCCAACACTTTTTGTAATACCCCGAAATTTAGGGCCAGAAAATTTCGCGGTTAATAAGTATAATTTTATTACTCTAAGTCCAAAGGGCCCGCATATTTGGACTGTTTACTTTTATTTCGTCAATCTTATCCGGGAACCGGGTCCCATAACCTATTTATTTCTCCTATTTGGCCGGCCCTTATATTAGTAAAAGGTATATTTTATTTCCTTTTATTCAGTTAGATAATTAATTATTTAATTAATTATTTATTTCTGATCGGTTGACTTTTACCCAGTCTTCTCATACTTCTCAACCGACTTTTGAATTGAAGTAACAACCCTAATTTTTCCCCCTCTTCTCTCTTGTTTCACGGCCCCCTAGGGTTTTCTTCAATTTATTTCTTTTCTTTTTGTTTTTGGGTTATTCTTATTTAGGTAAGCCCATATCTAATTACTTAAGTAAAAACCTTATTTTTAACTACCCTTTACTAAGGCTACTAAAACCACTTCCCTTCCCTACTTTCTCTCCATTTTCACGGCCCCCCTCCCTATTTCTTTTATTAATTATTTTGCTCTTATAAAATATTTATAGGAACAACACTTTTAATCCTTTTACCCTAATTTCAAAAGCTCTCAAAAACTCACAAAAACCCTAAAAAGTTCTATGGTGGCCGTGTAGTTCCAAAGTTTCAAAGGGTGAATTTTTCTTGTTTCTTTCCTAATCCAGGTAACTAGACTTTCTCTCTTAGATTAGGGTAGATTTCCATATAGTTGATTAGGATCAAAACTAGGAAAAACTAAAAGAATTAGTATCATGTTTAGGGTTGAGATTTTCGAACCATATGATTTTTTGCACATGTTATTTTCTTGATATGTTTATGAATCTTTATGAATCTTTACATGTTTAATTAATTTTATGCTTGGAATAATTTATTTAAATGTATATTTATGTTATAAATTTTATGAAATATTGTTAAATCTTGTTCTTGATTATCTTCTTGAAAGTCGAGTGTCATGTAGAGTGTTGTGATGATTTTTGTGATGATTTATTGAATTAAAAGCATGTACATGATTTATTTATATGTATAATATAAGTCTTGAATTAAAATAAAAAGCTTGTTTATATTTCTTAAAATTTTCGAGTGACATGAAATAGAAAAAGGGATTAAAAATATGATTTTTAATGTTGAATCTTGATGAATCTTGAATCAATATTTAATCTTGAATTTAATCTTTAATTATATCATGATATTATGAATTCTTGGAATTTATCTTGATGTTATTTTTAGCCATGATTGTCGTATGATTTATGTTTAGCAAAGGATTGACTTTGATCTTGTTTTAATTTATGTTGTATGATTTAATGTTCAAAGCATGATTTATTTGATTTTAATTAAGTTTATGTGACTGATTATTGATAATTGTATTTATATAATTAATTGTGGAATTTTCGGTATTTTCACACAAAATTTTCGAGTGGAATAAAATATGAAAAGTAGAATTTTTATCATGTTTTATGTAATTTTTGATGATAATTATTGATTATATGATTTATTGTTAATTTAAATAATTTATTTAATTGTTATATGATTATTTGATGAATTTAGTTAATTGTTATATTATTATAAAAAAATGTCGAGTGGTCCATAGTGGTTTTGGTCAATTTTAGTTTAATTTATGACTTATAATAATATTAGAAGGTAATTTTAGGAATTAATATAATTAAAGGAATTAAAAGGAATTAATAGGGATAAGTTATAATATGAAAAGTGACAATATGATTAAGAAGGAAAGATATGATATGATATGAACTAGTGGTCTCAAGATGGCCTTTAGAAAAGATGATATGAATTAGTGGTCTCAAGATGGCCTTTAGAAAAATGTTGTGAATTAGTGGTCTCAAGATGGCCTTTAGATATTTGCTTGTTAATTAGTGGTCTCACGATGGCCTTTAGAAAAGACAAGATACGTAAGGACGCCCATTTGATGATACACGAGTCATTAGATCGGGTTAAGTCGAAGCCATTGCCCTACTGCGGTCTCTGGGCAGTTCTGGATCTTAAGATATGTAGTCGTCTAAGTAGTAGTACACGAGCTGCTATTTAGGGGTTATGGCCATAGCTTAGGCTTAGTTCTTGCAAAGGAGGGCTACGGGTTGAATACACGAGTTCACCCCGGCATGTTTTAGGAAAGTTGTGGTGCACACGGGATCCACAACGAGCATTATGACCGGTCCGATAAGAAGGTTAAAAGAGGGTTTAAGGGTAAAATATGATAAATAAGTAGTTCACGGGAAGGGTTATGTGTATATGTGTATTTTCGTGTATATATGTATTAATTTGGTAATATTAAGTCTTCCGCTGCATACGTCTGGTAAGTCTGTATTTTTATAAGTGTATTTCTGAGTATATGTATGTTGTACGTATTTGTATTTGTATGTTGTACGTATTTGTATTTGTATGTTGTACATATTTGTATTCGTATGTTGTACGTATTTGTATCTGTATTGTATACATATTCTGTATGTATTTCTAACCGTATTCTGCAGGTATTGTATACGTATTGTATACGTATTTCTGTACGTACTTTGTACGTATTTCACATGTATTTTTATACGTATTTTCCACGTATTGTTCTACGTATTTTTGTACGTATTTCATATGTTTTTCGTATGTATTTTTGTACGTATTTCGTGTGTATATTTGGTATGTTTTCCTCGTTTGGTTCTATGCTATTATATGGTTAACGGTCCCTCATTTAAGCGGGACATCCTAGTTACTCGCCACTGACGGTGGACCCCCCCATTTCAGGTGATGATGCAGACGCATAAGTGGGCTCTCGTTTGGTTCGGGCTGAGTGTTGTTGTGATCAGTAGAGTGAACCAGAGTCTAGTTTATGTTTTCTTTTCGTAATGGTTTAGTTTTATCCCAGTCTGTTGGGGAGACTCAGTTTTATGGTGTATTTAAGTATTTATTTATAGACTTTTGGGATTATAATTTCAATATTCAATTAATAAAAGGAATTTTAGACTTTAATTATAATATTATTGTTAAGTTTTATGTTGGTAATGATCCATATGTCGATTTCCTTCATAAATCGACAATCTAGAAAAGTCGGGTCGTTACACTTTTCCTTTCCATTGTCCCTCATTCCCATTCCTAAAGTGATTCTCTTTCCCCTCTAACAACCAAACTTTCCCCTATTTGGTAAGTTTTTACTTATTTCTCTTTCATATTTTTACTAATCTACCAAAAAATACCAACTTTCCTTATGGGACCACTTCATCTTATTTCTCTCTCATACTTTACTAATCTATCAACTTAAACATACTTATAAAATTAATTTTGGAGTCCGTGCCGAGGGGGTTTGTTGTAAGTATTCATTTACGGAGGAAGTATATATTTTTTATAATTTTTTATTGTATATAACTAAAGATATTTATATTTAAAGATGTGCATCGGGTGAAATGAAAACTAAATGGTCTCTGATTCTGAACTTGTGTTTTCTATGTTGGGGAGAACTATTAGTTACTCACCACTGAAAGTGACGTTGTATTCATTTTTCAGATGTTGAATGACTGTAGGATTATAACGGTTTGGGCAGGGTGTGTGTGTAACGACCCGACTTTTCTAGACTGTCGATTTACGAAGGAAATCGACAAATGGATCATTACCAATCATAAGACTTAATAACAATATCATAATCTAGGTTCAATAATCCTTTTTATTAACTAATAATGAAATAATATCTCAAAAGTCCATAAATAAATACCAAGATATAAGATAAATACTGTTGTATCCCAATAGGCTGGGACAAACTACTTATTAAATAAATAAATAAATTCATAACTAGACTCTGGGTTCACTCTACTGATCACATCAACACTCAACCCGAACCATACGAGCCCACTTATACATCGGCATCTTCACCTGAAATGGGGGGGGGGGGTTGATAGTCTGTATTTAGTTAGTATTTTGCGTAGTTTTTATTAATTTGTTTTCTATTTTTATTTAGTTTTTGTTAGCATTTTTAGGCTTTTTAGCTTAGTTTTACTTTTGTAGTCCCCTTCCCCTTTTCTATGTGATTTCCTCTATTTTGCCTTGTTTTTGCGTTTTCTTCCCTTTTTGCAGGTCCCGAGTTGATTTCGGAACCCGAGGAAGCGAACCGGGAACCTCGAGGAAACCACAAGTCCTCTATGCTTGTTGGTGCTAAAAAATGCCTCAGCGGGCGCTGGAAATCCCTCAGCGCCCGCTGGGATGAATCATGGTGAATGCTGAAAGAGTCAGTAGCAAGGAAGATGGCTTCAGCGGGCGCTGGGAATTCCTCAGCGTCCGCTGAGATGGGTTTTGTGTTTCAAGTATTTTGCAAGGAAAAAAGGCAGAAGGCCTTCTATGCCATGGCAGCGGCCGATGATGGATTCCCAGCGACCGCTGATTTTGCAGCCTCCAGCAATCACAAGCACCAAGAGAAGACAGCGGCTGCTGACCATTTTTCAACGCCCGCTGTCCCCCTCCCCTGTTTTGAGGCAGTAACACTCTCAGTATTGGCAGCGGCCGCTGACCCCAACTCAGCGCCCGCTGCCATAAGTTTTCCAAGCACTGCAGGCCTACTGATATAGGTGTCAGCGGGCGCTGTCATCGCCTCAGCGCCCGTTGAAATGACTCTGCTCGTTTTTTTTAGCTTATTTCTTTTATTTTTTGGGAGAGGTATATATACCTTTATACTCCCTTTTTGTACATAGATTACATTTTATGATATTTTCAGATACATTAACCCTAAGTTTTAGTAGTTTCTCTCCTTTCTCTCTCCTAAATTTCCATAGATTTTCATTTCAAGCTTAGATTAATTGTAGAAGTTCATGCTTTTGGTTGGGAAATTACATTGATCATCACATTGTTCTACTTATTGATATTGAAGCTTCACTTATAACATTTTTCTACTCTTTCCTTTATTATTTGTACTTAGTTGATTATTTCCTTGATGTTTTTATGATTGGATATTGTTAAATTCCATAGTTTGTTCTTATTTTCATGCTTGGTGTTGGTTTTAATATGTTCATTATGTTTTCCTTATTTGTTCTAGCCATGTGTGAGTAGTCTCATTGCTAGGGTTTGGGGTGACACCTCTCAAAATCCTCCATGTTTATGTTTTAGTCATTTCTTGGTCTTGGTTGTGTTAATGTCGGTACCGAAGGTTCGTTTATGTTGAGTCTTATGTTTAGCTAGCACTAGATTCTTTAGAGAATCCCCACCTAAGGACCAAAAGGTGAACGTGGGTGATGACTTCCTTCGCCCGATTGATGGAAGCACCACGAAAGTTGGGCCTTCGATCAAGGGAAAGTTACCGGTCTTCGTGATTTTGTGCTTAGGACTTGTTAGATGTGTCGCTGCACGAAAGTGAGTTGTATATGTCTTTTCGGCCATCGTACTAGCTCGAAAGAGAGGTACGATCATAAAACGACCTCCCCTTATCCACGACCTAATTCTAAGTTTTGACCGATCCATAATTCATGGTGGTGTCGAGTCGTTAATCCCCTAACCTTAGTATTTATTTCCTTGTTTTAGACCCCTATTTTAGTATCTTGTAGTTAATTGACTCCAACCTTTGAATCCAATTTCGACTTAGCTTGTCTATGCTCATTGTCTTTGGTCAACAAACGTTATTCTCTAGGGTTCGACCCTTACTTGCCCTTACTAGCATTAGTAAGTCCGAGATAGGAAATTTACTTTTGGTAGGCTCGACGACGGCCTATCAGGGGTCCACCGTCAGTGGCGAGTAACTAGGTTGTCCCGCTTAAATGAGCGACCGCTAACCATATAATAGCATAGAATCAACCAGGAAAATCATACAAAAATACATAAGAGTACATTTTTTTTTTAGGATAATGTGTGGGATGCTAGGCCTAGGAACCAGGCCCTCCTGCAGGTCACCCGGCCCAATTTTAGCCAACACACACATCTGTAAGGGGATAATAAGGAATCCTCGCAAATGCATGCGGTGAGAATCGAACCCAAGACCTCGTGCCTGGAATTCTGAAGCCCTAACCACTAGGCTATGACTTGATTCTCAATACATACGAGTACATACGAGAATACATACAAGAATACGTAGAAACATACGTATAAAAATATGTGGAAAAATAAGTATAAAAATACATACAAATACGTAGAAAAATACGTAGAAAAATACATACGAATACGTAGAAAAATACGTAGATAAAAATTTATAAAAATACGTACAAAATACGAGTACAATACGTATAGAATACCTGCAAAATACGGTTAGAAATACATACAATATACGTATAATATACGGATCAAAATACATACCGAATACAGACAAATACGAATACGATACGCATATGAATACAGACTTACCAGACGTACGCAGCGGAAGACTTATCATTACATAAATACAACTTATACACACGAAAATACACGTAAATACACATATAACAGAATCCTTCCCGTGAAATACTTATCTTGTCATATTTTACCCAAAAACCCTTCTTTTAACCATCTCATTGGACCGGTCATTATGCTCGTTGAGGATCCCGTGTGCACCCCAACTTTCCTAAAACATGCCGGGAAGAACTCGTGTATTCATCCCGTAGCCCTCCTTTGCAAGAACTAAGCCTAAGCTATGGCCATAACCCCTAAATAGCAGCTCGTGTACCACCACTTAGACGACTACATATCTTAAGATCCAAAACTGCCCAGAGACTGCAGTAGGGAAGTGGCTTCGACTTAACCCGATCCGATGACTCTTGTATCATCAAATGGGCGTCCGTATCGTATCTTGTTCTTTTTTAAAGGCCGTCGTGAGACCACTAATTCATAACATCTTTTCAAGGCCATCTTGAGACCACTAGTTCATATCATATTATAACCTTCCTTTTAATCATATTGTTACTTTCCTTCATAATGCAACTTATCCCTATTAATTCCTTTAATTATAATAATTCCTAAAATTATCTTCTAATATTATTATAAGTACAAAATTAAACTAAAATTGATCAAAATTACTATGGGCCAATCGACATTTTGATAACAAAAGAATAATTAAATAAATTCATTCGTTAATCATATAAACAATTTAATAAATCATTTAAACTAACAATTAACATCAAAAATTACCTAAAACATGATAAAAATCCTATTTTTAAATACCCACACCACTCGAAATTTTGGAAGGAGAACACCAAAATTTACACCTTGAATTAATTAAATACAATTATCATGAATGAATCAATAAACTTAGTAATTAACAAATAAATCATGCTTAAATATTAAATTACCAAGGTTAATCATAAAAACAAGATTAAAATCAACTCTTTCTACCCATAATATCACACGGCTTTTAGGCAAGAAAACAACATCAAGAACAATTTCAAGAAGAATATAATAACATGATCAATTTCAAGATTAATTAAAGTTTACTTAAAGATTCATCATAATAATTCAAGATTAATCAAGATTCAACAACAAAAATTAGATTTTTATTTCCCCTTTTAATATAGAGCCACTCGACATATTAATAATGAGAACAAAAAAAATAATTCTTTTAATTTAAGACTTTAATATAACAATTAAACATTAAAGATTAGCATAATAATTCAAGAAAAGATCATAAAAATCATCATAATATTCATCATAATACTCGACATTCACTCGAAATTTTCAAGAGCAAGAAACAAAATTTATCATGCAATTATTCCATATAATCATACAATTAAATAAATTAATTCATCCATAAAATTTATTAAAACAATTAAAGATTTATTTAAACATCAAGAAAACAACATAAAAATCATATGACAACACTCGAAAATTCTTAGATTAAAATGATACTAATCCTATCAATTTTCCTAGCTTAATCCTAATTAATTATATGACTAACTTGTACCATATTTAAGAAGAAAAGTCTAGTTACCTTAGATTAGAAAGAACAAATTCAAGAAAATCACCCTTTGGAACCTTTGAAACACACGCCTAGCTTAGGAAACTTTTAGGGTTTTTTTTTTAGAGCTTGGAAAATAGGTAACAAAGAATAGAAGTTTTGTTTAATTAAAAGAGACAAAAGAAAACAAAATAAAAAGGAAAAAAAAACCCAAGAGCCGTGAGTGAGGGAGTAGGAATAGGGTTTGAGGAGTGAAGTTAGGAAGGCTTAGTATAGGTAGTTAAATTAGGTTTTACACATTCAAATCATATTTAAAATATGATTAATTAAATAAATAATAAAATTACGTAAGTAATTAATAATAAATTAAAAAGGAAATATAACCTTGGCCATTCATAAGGGGGCCGGCCAAGAGGATCAAATACGGGTTATGGGACCCGGTTCCCGGATATAATTGACGAAATAAAAGTAAACAGTCCAAATATGCGGGCCCTTTGGACTTAGAATTATTAAATAATATTAATAGACCGCGAAATTTTCTGGCCCTAAATTTTGGGTTATTACAGTCACCCCTCCTTAAATAAATTTCAACCTCGAAATTTACTTAACGAAGCTCAAAACACGCATAAATGCACACAACCTAACAAACAAAACAGAACAAACAAACAATTAAACCAACTTCGTACCTGCTTCGAAAAGCTCGGGATACTTATCCCTCATTGAAGCTTCCGTCTCCCACGTAGCCTCCTCGAACTTCTGGCTACGCCAGAGTACCTTAACCAAAGGTACCACCTTACGCCGCAACATCCGATCCTGGCGGTCCAAAATCTGCACAGGCCTCTCTTCAAAGGTCAAGTTCGGCTCAATCTCTGACGATTCCACTGGAATAATGTGAGAAGGATCAGTCACGTATTTCCGTAGCTGAGACACATGGAATACATCATGAACCCTCGATAGATCCGGAGGCAACGCCAACCGATAAGCAACTTCTCCAACCCGTTCCAGAATCTCATATGGCCCTACGTACTTCGGTCTGAGCTTACCCTTCTGGCCAAATCGAACCACACCCTTCATCGGAGACACCTTCAGCAACACCTTATCCCCAACCTGGAACTCCAACGGCTTTCGACGACGATCAGCATAAGACTTCTGCCGACTCTGAGCTGCCTGCAACCTTGCCCTGATGATCTTCACATGCCCCACCGTGTCCTTGATATGATCAGGACCAATCACCAAAGCGTCACTGATGTCGCTCCAACAAGTAGGGTTGCGACACTTGCGCCCATACAATGCCTCATAAGGAGCCATCTTGATACTAGTACGATAGCTGTTGTTGTACGAAAACTCCACCAAACTCAAAGATTTAACCTAAGTCTGCTGGAAATCTAACGCACAAGCCCGTAGCATATCCTCTAGCGTCTGGATGGTCCGTTCCGTCTGCCCATCCGTAGCTGTGTGAAAAGCTGTACTCAAATTAAGCTTAGTTCCAAAAGCCTCTTGCAACGACTTCCAGAACCGCGACAAAAATCGGGGATCTCGGTCGGACACGATCTCAGCCGTATGATCTCCCTCGAGTAAGCTTCCGCCATCTTCTCCATCGACCAAGTTATCTTCATCGGAATGAATCGGGCGACTTTAGTCAGACGATCCACGATAACCCAAACAGTATCCAAACCCGTAGATGTCGCTGGTAAGCCTACCACAAAATCCATAGATATGGAATCAAACTTCCATGTGGGTATCGACAACGGCTTCAACAGCCCACCTGGTCTCTGGTGCTCAATCTTGACTTTCTGGCAAGTAAGACACCGTGCAACGAAGTCTGTGACTTCTTGCTTCATCCTCGGCCACCAAAAATATTCCTTCAGGTCCTTGTAGAGTTTCCCACCACCTGGATGCACCGAATAAGGAGTACTGTATGCCTCTTCCATGATCCGGTTCCTCAATCTCGAACTCTGGGCACACACCACCTGTTACGGAGCAAAAATTAGTATTCATTAGGCGAAAACAGTTTACTAAAAATTTAACTCCATTACCTGTTACGGAACTTCATACCGCCGTCTGAATCAATTGTGAAGTCTTCTGCCTTGCCTTGAAGTTTGGCTTCACGAATTTTCTCGAGCTGCGGGTCTTCTCTCTGACTATCCCTTAACTCCTGGTACAAACTGGGTTCAACACTCATAGCAAAGATAGACTCGTGTACTACCCGGCATTACCATCTCAATCTCCATCCTGTGAAGATCAGCACAAATTTCCTTAGGTAAAACCGCCATCCTGTTAAGTGAATGGTGATCCTTACGACTAAGGGCATCTGCTACCCTGTTGGCCTTCCCTTCACAATAATCAACTGAGAGGTCATAATCCTTGATCAACTCGAGCCACCGTCGCTGCCTCATATTGAGCTCCTTCTGAGTGAAGATGTACCTTAAGCTCTTATGATCGGTGAACATTTGCAATTAGCTCCATAGAGATAATGTCGCCAAATCTTCAGAGCGAACACTACGGCTGCCAACTCTAAGTCGTGAGTAGGATAATTCTGCTCATGAACCTTGAGTTGTCTCGAAGCATATGCAATCACCCTGCCTTCTTGCATCAGAACACAACCTAGACCCTTCTTGGACGCATCACTGTAGACTTTACAACCCACACCTTCATTCGGCAATGCAAGAACCGGTGCAGACACAAGACTCTGTTTGAGGGCTTGGAAAGCTTCTTCACACTGATCGGTCCACACGTACTTGCAATCCTTGTGCAACAATTTGGTCATAGGTGCTGCTACCTTGGAGAAATCTTTCACAAATCTCCGATAGTAACCTGATACAGAAATTTTCACAGGTAAGTATTCATGCATAGATAGTATAATAGCTTTATTAAATACTTCAATTTACCTGCTAGGCCAAGAAAACTCCGAACTTCGGCCACATTCTTAGGACTGTGCCACTCCACAACTGCCTTAACCTTGGCTGGATCTACTTTGACTGTAACGAATCGACTTTTTGGACATGTCGATTTACGAAGGGAAATCGACAAACGGATCATTACCAAAACTATCTAAATTAAATATTAAATTAATCAATTAAATTAAACTACCTTTATTGAATAAATAAAATATAACTATCATCCAAAGTCTAATATTCTCAAAAGAATCATTATTACATTAATTGTGCTAGAACCGTCCCAACATGCTGGAATATTAATAAATGAAATAACATAAAGTCTTATTAAAAACTCTAGCTAAACTAAGGTGTACTATGGTTAACAGCCTCTCAAAAGCCCGTCCAGCGGTAGCCCGAATTAATCAGCTGCATCTTCACCTGAAACTGAGGGGGGGGTCCACCGTCAGTGGCGAGTAACTAGGCTGTCCCGTTTAATCGAGGGACCGCTAAACACATAATATCATAGAATATCGCATGAAAACCATACAAAAACCTAATACATGTTATACAAATAACAATACAAGGTGCGTATAAAATACGTACAAAAATACGTATACGGTTACGTACAAAATACGTATAAAAATACCTGCAGAAATACGGTTAGAATACGTAGAATCTACGTATAATGTACGTATACCATACGTATAATCATACCTGCAAAATACGGCTAGGAATACGTACAAAATACACGTATAACACACTCATACACTCATACATACATGCATACATACATACGTACATACTTACATACAATCTCATACGAATACAGAAATACACAGCGGAAGACTTATACTATTCTCAATACATATCCTTATAACATTATACTCTTATAACCCAATCATCCCAATTCCTTTAAATCATAACCTACATCTTATGTTATACATCTTATGTCATATTACAATATGTATGTCATATCTTATATTATTCATTAACTTATACTATATCTTATCGAACATGTCATTCATATCATATCTTATCATTCGTATCATTCATATCATATCGTATCATTTCATATCATTCTTATCTTTCAATGGACCGGTCACTATAACTCGTTGTGGATCCCGTTTGCACCACAACTTTCCTAGAACATGCCGGGGTGGGCTCGTGTACCCAACCCGTAGCGGATCTCGTTTGCACCACTAAGCCTAGGCTATGGCCATAACCCCTAATAGCAGCTCGTGTACTACTACTAGACGACTACATATCCTAAGACCCAGAACTGCGCGGGGGAACTCGTGTGTTCGTCCCATTGAGCAGTGGCTTCGACTTAACCCAGTCTGACTACTCGAGTCATCAGGTGGGCGTCCTTATCTTATCTTATATTTCAAAGATTATATCTTATCTTATATCTTTCAATATTATATCTTATATTATATCGGGAAATACTAGGTGGCCGTAATCGGAAATGAAATGTTCGAAGTCCCAGGAAAGAGAGGTGCGGCACGTATATTGGCCACCTTAAATACCAAGTCTTTCCTAGCCAGAAATCGAAACAATTCATATTCCTATTACTCTGTTTCCTTTCTTACCCTTTTAATATCTTATCGTATTTTATATAACTTATCCCTACTGATTCCTAATATTAATAATAATACTAATAATAATCGTAATATTTATATTATTAATAATAATACTCGTGTAATTGTAATAATGATAATAACAATATTATTATCTACCCCTTCCTGTTACAACTTATCCCTTTAACTGCAACTTTTATAATTAATTATTCCTAAAATATTATAAGTCAAAATTAAACAAAAAAAATTGACTAAATACTTTTAGGCCACTCGATAATTCTAGTTAAACAACTTTAATTAAATAAATTCATAAATTATTTTAATTAATCAATTAATCACTAAAATTACTTAAAACATGATAAAAATTCCATTTTTTTATTCCTTTGTTCACTCGACATTTTTCACTCAAGAACACCAATTTTATCAATTAATTTAAATAACTACAATCAACAAGATTCAATTAATTAACCAAACAACAATAATAAAAATCATGTTTTTAACATAAAATCATCAAGATTGAATACAAAACAAGATCAAAAAATCATCCTTTTATTCTTCAAACCACTCGACACATTCAAAGAGCAAAACAAGATTTAATATTCCTCCAAGAATTCGAAATAACTTGTTTTAATAATTTAATTACACTATTTTACACAATCTGATTTTTAAAGAATTAAATTAAGAACGACCCTTTAAAGGTCTCTATTAATCTGGAAATTCTAATGGAAGTTAAATATAGGTTCAAGGTTTAACGTGCATAATTTTCGTCCAAAAATAATGTCATTTACTATTTTTAAGAGATTTTATAACTAACAAATCAGATTAGGCTGAGATCAGTTTCGGATTTTTATTCCATATCAAACGATCTTTAAAAATTACGAAAATTTAACACAAGCTGTAAAACACTATTACTGACTTCCACCTAAAATTTCGTAGCCATACAATTTGATTAAGTATATTAATAAATTCGTAAACTAAATCTGGACAGTTTTACCGGTTTAAAAGATTAAATTTTTATAAGCAATAAAAGGACGAATTTTGCCACGAAATAAATCATGATTCAAAATCAAACAGTAAAGAAACTGCCACGAAAAATTCATCAAGAAATAACGAGATTTGTTTAATAAATAAATTCATACAAGTAATTATTCAACAATTAAAGATTTCAAGAAACTACATAAAATAATCAAGAAAATACATAAAACAAATCAAAAATCAAATCATCGTGTACTCGACATTTTCGAATCAATACAAACATAAAATCCTACAATTTTCATGATCAATCCTAATTAACTATGTGATTATCTATCCCAAAATTAAAAGAGAAAGCAAAGTTACCTGAATCGCATTAAAATTCCAAGAAAAATTCCCCTTCGGGATTCGAAAACCACACGGTTCTCTTGAGTAAAATACTAGGGTTTTTTTTGTGAGTTTAGAATGTATAGAAAATATGAGTAAAGGAAACATAAGTTTAGGGCTTGTTCCCTATTTATAATATAAGGAACAAAAAGAAATAAAAAAAAAATAAATAAATAAATAAAACAACTTAAGGGGGGCCGTGCATTAGGAGGGGAAGTAGGGTTAATGGGTCCAAAAGGGAGAAAATTAAGGAGACTTAGTAGAAATGGTTAGGGTAGTTTTACTAATTAAAAGTATGTTTTTTTTTTTAAATTAGGTAAATCATTATGGGCTCACTTAACCCATTGACCCAAAACAAAATAAAAGAACCAAAATCCCTTGGCCATAAACAAAGGGGCCGACCAAGTGAGGGAGTATTGGGTCATAGGCCCAATTTCAGGATAAGCTGAGAAGATACTTATCATTACATAATACAACTTATCATTACATAATACAACTTATACACACGAAAATACACGTAAATACACATATAACAGAATCCTTCCCGTGAAATACTTATCTTGTCATATTTTACCCAAAACCCTTCTTTTAACCATCGCATTGGACCGGTCATTATGCTCGTTGAGGATCCCGTGTGCACCCCAACTTTCCTAAAACATGCCGGGAAGAACTCGTGTATTCATCCCGTAGCCCTCCTTTGCAAGAACTAAGCCTAAGCTATGGCCATAACCCCTAAATAGCAGCTCGTGTACCACCACTTAGACGACTACATATCTTAAGATCCAGAACTGCCTAGAGACCGCAGTAGGGCAGTGGCTTCGACTTAACCCGATCAGTTGACTCGTGTATCATCAAATGGGCGTCCGTATCGTATCTTGTCCTTTTCTAAAGGCCATCGTGAGACCACTAATTCATAACATCTTTTCTAAAGGCCATCTTGAGACCACTAGTTCATATCATATTATAACCTTCCTTTTAATCATATTGTTACTTTCTTTCATAATGCAACTTATCCCTATTAATTCCTTTAATTATAATAATTATAATAATTCCTAAAATTACCTTCTAATATTATTATAAGTCAAAAATTAAACTAAAAGTGATCAAAATTACTATGGGCCACTCGACATTTTGATAACAAAAGAATAATTAAATAAATTCATTAGTTAATCATATAAACAATTTAATAAATCATTTAAACTAACAATTAACATCAAAAAGTTTCCTAAAACATGATAAAAATCCTATTTTTAGATACCCACAGCACTCTACATTTTGGAAGGAGAACACCAAAATTTACACCTTGAATTAATTAAATACAATTATCATGAATGAATCAATAAACTTAGTAATTAACAAATAAATCATGCTTAAACATTAAATTACCAAGGTTAATTATAAAAACAAGATTAAAATCAACTCTTTCTACCCATAATATCACATGGCTTTTAGGCAAGAAAACAACATCAAGAACAATTTCAAGAAGAATATAATAACATGATCAATTTCAAGATTAATTAAAGTTTACTTAAAGATTCATCATAATAATTCAAGATTAATCAAGATTCAACAACAAAAATTAGATTTTTATTTCCCCTTTTAATATAGAGCCACTCGACATATTAATAATGAGAACAAAAAAAATAATTCTTTTAATTTAAGACTATATTAACAATTAAACATTAAAGATTAGCATAATAATTCAAGAAAAGATCATAAAAATCATCATAATATTCATTATAATACTCAACGTTCACTCGAAATTTTCAAGAGCAAGAAACAAAATTTATCATGCAATTATTCCATATAATCATACAATTAAATAAATTAATTCATCCATGAAATTTATTAAAACAATTAAAGATTTATTTAAACATCAAGAAAACAACATAAAAATCATATGACAACACTCGAAAATTCTTAGGTTAACATGATACTAATCCTATCAATTTTCCTAGCTTAATCCTAATTAATTATATGACTAACTTGTACCAAATTTAAGAAGAAAAGTCTAGTTACCTTAGATTAGCAAGAACAAATTCAAGAAAATCACCCATTGGAACCTTTGAAACACATGGCTAGCTTAGGAAACTTTTAGGGTTTTTTTTTCAGAGCTTGGAAAATAGGTAACAAAGAATAGAAGTTTTGTTTAATTAAAAGAGACAAAAGAAAACAAAATAAAAAGGAAAAAAAACCCAAGAGCTGTGAGTGAGGGAGTAGGAATAGGGTTTGAGGAGTGAAGTTAGGAAGACTTAGTATAGGTAGTTAAATTAGGTTTTACAAATTCAAATCATATTTAAAATATAATTAATTAAATAAATAATAAAATTACTTAATTAATTAATAATAAATTAAAAAGGAAATATAACCTTGGCCATTCATAAGGGGGCCGGCCAAGAGGATCAAATACGGGTTATGGGACCCGGTTCCCGGATAAAATTGACGAAATAAAAGTAAACAGTCCAAATATGCGGGCCCTTTGGACTTAGAATTATTAAATAATATTAATAGACCGCGAAATTTTCAGTCCCTAAATTTCGGGTTATTACAGTGTGAGGATTGGTATTAGGGTTCTTCCCGTTAGTTAGCCACCTTGGATTTTGTATGTATGGTCAGACTTCTTCATTTAATAGTTTCTATTTAAGTAGACTCAATTTCTAAAGTTATGTAGAGGTGATTCTACCTCGTTCTTTGGACTTATAATCGTATTTGGAATTTATGTAGTGGGACTTTATTGTTTTATTTTGGGTTATGTTTTCTTAGAACTGTGAATTTAAAGGGTTTTATTGGTTGACCATATTCTTTCTTTATCGCTTTAATTTTTTGGAGTTAGAACTTAGTGGCAATCCCATCTAGTGCCCTACCTTCCGCTCGTATCCTCTTTTTGTAAGGATGGGGTGTTACAAAAATCATGAATTAAAACATATTACACTCGCTAAAATCATGAATTGAAAGCATTACAAGTGCTTTTGCAAAGTTGTCTGATTCAAAGACTCATTAATTTTTACACATAGTTCCTTTTGAGGTAATTCAACTATGAGAAGATTCCTTGTTTCGAGAGCTTCGATTTAATATATTATATGTCCGATTTCACTAAGAAACGAAGGAGAAATGAGCATTTAAAATCAAATGCGCAATCAGGAAGGCAGAGCGCATGGGCCATGCGCCCCCCACCTAGTTCTGAGCGCATGGCCCATGTGCCCCAGCCTAGGTAGAGGCGCATGGTCCATGGACTCC
Source organism: Salicornia ramosissima (assembly GCA_951394345.1). NCBI lineage: Eukaryota > Viridiplantae > Streptophyta > Magnoliopsida > Caryophyllales > Amaranthaceae > Salicornia > Salicornia ramosissima. The sequence goes on from OX596235.1 coordinate 19,284,323, forward strand.
CATGTGCCTGGACCTAGCCAGGACACATAGACCATGCGCCTCTGCTTTCTTGACGCACAACTGGTTTTCAAATGCTCATATCTCATTTGTTTCTCAACGAAATTGCACGTATAATATATCAAATCGAAGCTATCGGAACAAAGAATCTTGTGCAATTTGAATCACCTCAAAAATAATTATGCGTAAAAATTTATAAATCTTTGAATTAGACCACTAGTCTTTGTCGGGGTTTTTTTCCGTCCAACAAACGCGCATGTAAGTGTGTAACTATGGACAAAATTGGCAAACGGGACTTTAGTAAGTAATTTGGGGGCTGCGTTTAACAATATCTTTTAAAACTAACAAAGAACAACCTTATTTACATTATAATTTATGAGACATTTTGCATGAGAAGCCTCCACAACCCAAATGTAGGCTTCTCATGCAATTTCTCTTAAACAACCTCATAATTCTAAATTTAATAAAAAAAAATGGTAACCACCCATAAATACCAAATTTTACTCTTTTTTTTTAAACAAAATACAAATTTAGTCAACTAAAAAACATTAATAATTTAATGACGTGTTAAAATCCCTGCAAAAAAAATTAAAAATATACCTATTATAACTGTTTCGGGCCCACCAAAACAGTCAGCCCAGAATGAATGGTTCCAAGCTCTAAGCCCAATTTTGTTAGGGCTAGGATTACAGCAGATACACAATAGCAAATGATGTGGTGACACATGTCATGGGCCAGGCCCACACATCAATACAACTGACTCAGCCTAAACCCTAACCGGGTAATCTACGCCTATAAAAGGATCAATCAAATCGCTTTTCAGGTACGCAATAGAAAAATACACAATTCATAATATTCTGACTCCTTACTTCCGATATCTGACTAAGCATCAGAGGGGTGTTCACGGGTTCCACCCCCCGGGTTAGCAACCTTTCACTATTTTGCAGGACTTAACGTAACCCCAACAAGGAGTATTCGGAGTCAGCATCAACACATTAAAGACCATTGACTATACAGAAGAAGTTCCAGAACAGGAACAATAACCATTATTCATCCATAATAAATTAAAATTTAATATTTGGATGTACAAAAAATAATGATAAAAATATGGCAGCCAACAATATCAATAAATTTTTTTTCTATTTTTATGACTAACTTAATTAATATGTAGATAATTGACGAAATGTAACATCGAATTAATGTCTTATTTGAATATACAAGTAGAGGTGACAAAAATAACTCGACTAAAAACATATCTTAATTCACATTATATTATTAACTTGAATTTAACATTATATATATTATATTTTTTAAAAATGACGTAAACATGTTATCATAACATTCTAAATATGCCCAGAATATGCATTGGTTCACTCGAGTTTTATCTATACTAAATATTCAAAACAAGGTTTATCAATCCATGTGGCATTCTTTCAAAACATACTGAATTCATAATATCTCAAAAAAAAAATAATGATAAATTATCTAATCATCATTCTAATCGCTTTAACCTTCTTACATTGCTTGTTTTATTTTTATTTTTTTTTATTTTTTATAATTCATAACTTTTTTCCATATTTTAATTTAATATTAAAATACATAATTTTAAACTCTTATTTGCAGAGCAGATGCTCTTATATTGACATGTATGTTCAATATTTTTATTTGTTTTTATATATAGTTTGGTGTATATGAATAGATATTTCATATATTTATGGTACAATATTACTCTCTATGCATGTCCCAAATTAAATGATACATTTTGACTGTTGGCACTATTCACTTTGTAACTTTGACTTCCTTTAATTTTATACATATAAGATAAAACATAGTCACGTGAGATCTCGTTTGATTCGTATCGAACTATCGATACGTACTTTTTAAATATATAATTTGTAGGAAAATTGGAAACTAATAATCCCACCTTTTGCATTTATGCAACTAATAATTCCACCTTTCATTAATTCAAGAATAATCCCACCTTTGTCTGTCGTATTCAATTAGTGGACCTTTTTACCGCCTACCTGGAGAACAGGTTAAGGCTACGTGTTTTCCCCCTTTTTTTAAAAAATTAAAAAATAATACAATAGTAAATTGTTTTCTCAAGGTTTTATGGATCATTTTAACCCTTGACGATGCAAAAAAAAAAAACTTGTTATTTTTTCTTTTTATTTATATATTTTAATTTTATATTTCATATTTTATTTTATTTATTTAATTGTTTAGTTATATATTTATTTACGTCAAATTTGTCTCAATTTGTGCGCATTGATCTATGTGTAAAAAATGTCATCCTAAGGTATTACAGTCAGATTTGAGGTCACAATAAATAAATATAATAATAATAAATTAATTAATTAATTAATAATAACATTAACAATAATAATGATAATAATAGTAATAATAATGATAAAAATAATGGCAATAATAATAATAATAAATAAATAATAACAATAATAACATTGATAATACTGATAATTTTAATAATAAATATAAAGAAATTAATAATAGATGAAGATATTACTTCGTAATTGTTTTAACCTGCTAAAACCGGTAACATCAGGTTACCAAACGCACAAGGTCCACCAATGGAATACAGTAGAAAAAGGTGGGATTATTCGTGAATTAATGAAAGGTGGGATTATTAGTTGCATAAGTGCAAAAGGTGGGATTATTAGTTTCCAATTTTCCTAATTTTTTTTTTATTATACACAACTAAATATATTAATTTTTAAAGATGTGTCTTGGGTGATGTGAGAAAATTAATGAAGTATTTATCTTAGGTCGGAGGGAGTTTAATTTTCTCTCACATAGTCAATTTGTAAGTCAAACAAAATCCCATATATTAAAATTAGTTAATTTTGACATTACTGATATATGAGTAGTGATATAGTACAGCACATTAATACATTATCTCTCTCTAACCGAACCTTTCCTCCAACAACCCTACCAATCAGTTTATAAATTATAAAAAAAAATTGCAGCAGTGAAATTTCCGGCTGCCGAAAGAACTCTTCCGGCGGTGTTTAGGCGACCGAAAGCACGGCTTTGAAGGTGGCATCTAAACACAGCAGCAGCAGCACCACCACCAGCACCACCACAACCACAACAGTACCCCATCCACAACCGACAGCAGCACCGCAACGATGGTGATATGGCTAGGTCGTTGAGAAAGTTGGTCAAACTTAGAAATGGCAAGGATTGAGTGGGGAACTCAAGGAAGAGGCAAATGGAGTTGTTCTTATAAGAGAACAACACTCATTGTTTGTTCAATCAACATTGTTATTGCTCTCTATGTTCTTCGCTGCCTTTACAGTTCTGTTTATCTATTCTCCAATAACAACTCTTCTCAGGATAGTAAGTTCATTTCTTTCATAACCTTTTCATGTAATATAAGCTGTTTTTATTTTATTTACTTAATGGTTGACTCAATTTTGGTAATGAGAAGTGGTGTTATTGCTTGATTTACGCTAGATTTTGCTGTGTTATCTTTTGCTTAGTGGATGTTGATTGAATCCAGTTGCTTGTAATCAGATGTAAAGTATACTGTAGATCAATTAATAAGAATGGAGGAGTCGATTCGAATTAGGAAAGCATCAGAGCCTATTGAGCTTGTCAAATTGGTAAGATTTGTTTCCATGTTGAATTTGATTAGTACATTAATGAGAATGGAGTCGTCAGTTCAATTAGAAAGTAGCAAGAATTGCTTTGACTAATGCCAATCTTTCTGTTTGGTGTATAAAGGTTCAAAATTTCACGGTATTAGCGGAACAAAAAGGTGAGATGACATTGCCTCTACACTTAAAGGAGTTGGTTAGAGGTGAAATCTTGCAACAGCTCAAATCCCTGCCCGCGGAAGCAAATGTGACTGTGCAAAGAGGTTTGTGTTTCTTGCCTTCACCAAAATGTGTCTGTATTTTCTTCCTCTTTGGTGTTTCATCCAGACGAATAGTTACTATTTGCCTGGATGAGTGTTGGAACGTAGGATTGTTTGTTACGTGTCATTTTGTTGGGGAAATGTTGATGTAATATGTTTCATGCTACATCGTTGAATGTGCTGGCTAGATGTAGAAATTGAGGTAGAATAACTCGGGGGGTTATGGAGTATTATCCTGGATTGGAGTTGTACTTTCTTAATTCTGTGTGGCAATCTTGTCTGCTGATACATTTGATTCAATTGACTGATTGGTAATAATTAATACAAAAATTGAAGGAGCTTGTGTGTATGAATATATGACATAATTAGTTATCTTTTTGTTATCCTAAAGCCTAGTCAGGTTTTGGGCCTGTATTTTTTATTTTTATTTTTATTTTTTGTGTTGAATCACTGAGTGCATTGTAGAGTTGTTAGTCATTGACATGGCTGTTCCTGAAAATATAAAGGCTCGGGGCGAAGTAACAAATAAGGGCCCTATAAGGCTATGTTTGATTCGCCTTATATTTGCAGATCTGATATAATCAAAACTTATTGCATGATTTGACTAAACTATGACCGTGTATATGTGCTAATCAATAAGGATAAAATCTATCAATTGAGTTCTTGTTTTATTTGTATTCATGAGTAGTTTTTTAATATGTAATTTTAGTAATATTTGTTTTGACGAAATTAAAGATATTTGAAGTTTAAATACATCAAATTAAATTGTCTTATCTTATCTAGTCTGACTTTAACTGATCTAATGGTGTTGAAATAGTGTGAATCAAATAAGGCTTAAGTTAACTTAGGAGTATTAAATGATTTTTCTATAAAATGCGTGATTAAAAATGTGGACATTGTTATACACTTCTAAGGGGGTGTTTGGTTGAAACTTTACAATGGAATGATATGAGTATGATACTATTAATGATGTGAAAGTTGTTTGTTTGGTTGGGGTCATTCGGGTATGGAATGTTATACCCAATGGTTTCTCATCCCCTTCAATCTCATACCACCACCCCCCTAAAGATTGAGATTTCATACCTCCCTTAGTCATTAATACTATCAAAATCCATACCTTAAATGAACCAAACAAATTTTAAAAAACAATGGATTATCAATCCATACCCTTGGGTTGCTATTCCCATACCATTCCATTCCAACCTTTTGAACTAAATGACCCCTAAGTGTAGAACTTATCTTTAAAAAACAAATGAGGTTTGACATATAAAAAAGTATTACGGATCGGAATGCAATTAAAAATATAGAAGTAACCTAAATAATAAATGTCATTCAACTAATTTTAGTGTTTTGGAAAATAGCTTTGACATAGATATTTCATATTTGTGCTTTACCTCTTAGGTTTTTTTTAGGAAAGAAAAATAGTAAAACCAAAGACCTTGATAAAGAAATGTCTAATTCAGACTTTTTATGCATGAAATCTTAAATTCAAGGGGCATATTTATAAATACTTTATATTCGAGAATCTTTATAAAATAAGAAAAACTTATTAAAATAAAAGTTTAATTAATAGCTTGTGAAAATTACATATTAAACTAATTTGTTGAATATTGTACTTATAAGGTTGTATATTAAACTCAAAAGATTGACTATTACACTCATCAAATTATGTATTTATAAGGTTGTATATTTTTAAGGTTTTTTTTTTTGATTTTTATTTCAATTATTTGCATTTATGCAATTGGTATGTATTTTTTTTTATCAAATATTCAGATATGAATATAATGGTGCCTGACCTTAATCTAGAAGACAACTAGGTAGATAATGGAGGGAGTCGAGGGACTATTTGAGCATCAAAGAGTCTTTTTTTAATATTTAAAGTAAAACAATAAAGGTGATGGTTGATTAGAAATAAAATCAGACTTTACAAAAATGATTAAGTCGGGATGGTTTAAATCGAAAGCGGTGACGGGAGTGTTGTGCGATCAAACATCCCTTTAAATTAGAAATTCTAAAGGATTGCTATAAGAAAAATGTCGCTCTATGGTACATAATGTCAAGCTTCTAACAAGCACATCCAAAAGGTAGGGGTCACGGAGATGTAGATGTTGAGATGGATGTGTGTGAAAACTGTAAGGGATAGAATAAAAAATGTAGTTGTCAGCAGAAAAGTTGGTGTTGCAGACATTGCTAGCAAGCTAAGGGAAAATCACTTGCGTTATTTTGGATATGTAAGATGGGAACCCCAAGGGGCATCGGTAAGAAAAGTGGGATCAGGTAGATTTCAAACGAGTTAGGGGGAGATTAAAAATGACTTGGTTAGAAGGAGTTAAGAAAGATATAAAGCAGATGGGTCTGGAAGAGAATGAGGTCCTCAATCGTAAGGGGTGGTAAAACTATCAATAGGAGTTTGAAAAGGATATGATTTAGTAGAAATAAGAAATTTACAAGATTAGTATTAGAAGTATTAATCCAAAATGAGAAGTAAAATGTAAGAATCATTAAAATAATAATTGTACATTAAAGAAAAGGTGTGAAATTTTATAAATAACCCAGGCAAAAAGGTGTAGAAAGAAGGAAAAAGAAAAGAAAAAATAATTAGAAATTGCAGAAAAAACGAAAAAAGGAAACATAAAACAAAAAATGAAGAAAAGGGAAAATATGCAGAAAAAGTGTGCAGCAACGGGACTTGAACACGGCACTACAGAAGCAAGATTAAAGCAAACATTGAGCTACTAAACCGCCAAGCTAAGCACACTCTTACATTGAACTTTTCAACAAATGTCAATTATACTGTTACAAAACAATTCAGAAAATGGGCATCTTGACATTGGGCACAGGGTGGTCACCCCTGCTGCCCGGGCTTAGGGCCGAGCCTGGTGTGGTAATCGATTTTTATTCTTAGCTTGCAAAGGTAGTTTTAGAGTTTGATGAGTTTTGAAAGATTCCATAGCTTTTTTTCCCAATATTTTTTACTTGCAAAACCAATAGTTCCAAACCTCTATGCCATCTTTGGGGTTCTATTCTTTGTGGCAGAGTTATATCTTGACAGTATTTTGATGAATTTAAGATTTACTTTCATTTGAATAATGATGTTAATTTTGCAAATTTTTAGTTCATCAATTTTAGTGAGATCGTTGACTTTATTCTAATATCACTACACTTGAATAATGGGTTAATTATGCTTCATTATTTTTACCAATTGAAAAAGATGAATTCCCTATGTAATTATTTATTTTACTTAGTGGTGCTTTTGGTTTTTTTTTTAATTTCTTTTTCTGCATTTCTGATCAATTAACTTCCTTTAGAGACTAGGCTGGTCCATTAGACTATATGCCTCTTCCTCTTGTGGTAGTCAGGTCCACTTGGACTGGTCCTACCAGCCTTGCCTACATTAAGGACAATTTGGAGCCACAGCAGGATACATAATGCCTATGAGCTGACAAATAGTGTGGAGACTGGGGAATTTTTTTATAGTCTGGAGTTTGGGTCAGTAGGTAACCTAGTAACCACATACTCTGGCACTTCTCTGACTATTATGATTTTGATTCTAATATTTTTTTCAACAATATTTTCCCATATAGTTATATTCTGCACATAGTTGTGCTACACTTCTATCTATGTTCATAGGCATCATTGATGATCTGATTTTTTTTCTCCGTGTCAATATCCAGATCATTACATGGAAATGGCTCCTCAATCCTTATCAAGATAACCACCATTGCAAATGATGTAATTGTTGCCTCTTCTTACTTAGATTGTCACCAATCTTGTCGATTACCGCTCTGAGCAACTAATGCTACTTTTGATTTCTCATTAGAAACGCTATGTTTGTATAGCAATATGGAAGGGAAAGGAAAGAGTAGGGGAAAGTAAGGGAGGGGAGGGGAAAGCAAGGGAGGGGGAAGGTGGATCTCTATTTTCCTTCCAATTTTAGAAGGATAATGACTATTAAAGGAGGTGGGAAAATGGATCTCTCTCTCCCTTTCCTTCTCCCAACCCATTTCCCAAACAAGGAGAGTTGTTCTCCTTCCTTTCCTTCTATCCAAACAATGCGTAAATGGTGCTCAAATATTTCTTTCCCTCTGCCTTATTTGAAGTTGTTTTCCTTAAAGGGAAATGTCCGAGGTGGCGGCGAGGTCCTAATAGCGGTTCATTGTTGCCTCTTCATACCTCGATTATCACATTAATTACTGAGCTGATCAACTGCTTTTGATTTCTCAAAAACTACATGCTGCTCAGAAATTTCTTTCCCTCTTCCCTCTTGTTTACTTTTGTTTTGCATAGTCTGCTATGCCTGAAGTCATGGTGGAGGTTCAGACCATGTTTCATTCTTTCATACCCATGCTTGTTTCCTGTGTCAACACCCAAGTACTGGCCCTACTGGGAGAAATTAGTTGTGTCTGTGTACCTTATCATCTCTATGAAAACTTCCTACCCGTAACTAAGTTGCTTCTCAATTCTTATATTCATCATACATTTCAGGATTCTTTATAATTATTTCCTTTTATCAACTACTACTGCTTTTGAATTCCCAAAGCTACATGCTGCGCAAAAATTTCTCTCTGAATCTCTCTGAGATCTTGTTTTGCATAAAAAGCCATGTCTGAGGTCATAATGGATGTTTGGACCAGATTTCATACTTATGGGGTACGCGGTACACTGCCCTTAGTGAATTCGGCACGTTGGGGTACGGATACATATATATATTAATGAGTACTAGACCACCAATTGGATTAACTGGTTAACTTAGTTTAAAAAAGCGCGCTTCGCTCCCAGGCTCTGGGATTTGCGCTTTAGCTAAGTGAGGCTCAGCCACCTCCGAAAGGCGCGCGCCTTTGAGCGCCTTTTGGTAAGGCGCGCCTTTGCGCCTTATGTAAAATAGCTTAGATTTAAGTTACAAATTGAAGAATGATTGTTTTTTTCAAATTAAGACTACCTTAGGTTTACAAATGTCAATATGTAAATGATTTAGGAATCTTTTTAGTAAGTATTAATTACAATCAAAGAAAAAAATTAATTTGAAA